>CM077219.1:23881141-24231141 GCA_039654775.1 Spinibarbus caldwelli | reverse complement strand
ATACAAATGCAGGAGAGAGGAAATACAAACTCTTCAATTTTTCTGTGTTCCAAAGTTCACGTTCAGGAAAACACATGAACAGTGGAAGACTGATACATCATGTTGTGACCTCTTAGCTGAATAAAAAGAATGCAAACTTTAAATCTGCAGGATTGCAGCATTGCAGTAGAGTTGATTGTGTATTTTTACATTTTGGATGTAATATATGTTGTTATGCTTTTGAAAAAAAGATGCTACAGAGTGTGACATCATGTTACAGACAGTGCAGTGTCTGTAGAAATTTTTCATGATCAAAGTCTAATGTGACTGCGGCTTTATGACCATCCAGAACACCCTAGTTATACCATGTAGCAACATACTATTAAACTCTTAGTAGAAGAACTACTAAGCAACTGCATACCAACACCCAGACAACCACCCACTGCAGTGTGCCATCATGGTGGTGAGTTTTTCATTCTTTTTCTTGAGAAAATATAAAAATCTAGTTTTAGATTCCTCTTTTGTCTTGTATTTTATAGTTTCAAAGTAACTCTTTCTGGAAGAAGGCTGTGAAATGCAGGCAGAAGAGCAGAAACAGATAGAAAAAGCCAAAGGAAGAGAGATGGGCAAAGAGGAGCTTAGAGGCATTTGTCCCTGAAGTCTGCTGGGAGAAGAAATAAAGCATAAGAAGAATGAGAGAAAGATTTCATAAGGCCTGAGACAGAAATGCTACTAGAGAAGACAAGAAAATTCTTCAGCAGAGTAAAGCACATATAGAGCAGATGAGAGATAGAGTGATGGATTGAATCTAAGGGAATACTTGTTTGGATTGAGACTGAGGAAGGCAGGGAGAGAGTAGGTGTGGCGGGAGGAGCAAACGACAGACACAGTGGGTGTGGCGTCAGGCCTCGGAGAGGCTTTTATTAAACAGAAATAATCAAAATAAAGTGTCCAAAGGGGAAAATAGTGTCCAAAACAAACAGGGGATCTGGTGTCCTCGTCGTGCTGCGGGGTTCGTGAAGGAGGGGCAGTGTTCAGAAAGGAAGGGGTCCGAGGAAGGGGCTTCATCCTCCTGGCCCACAGCGCACCGCGGGGACAAACGGCCCTGCACCTTGGCCCGTCAGCTGTATAGCGGGTGCGGTTCTCGTCCGGACCGGCAGCTCAAGGCTCTGGTGGCGCGGGATCCCTCTACGCACCCTTCCTGGACCCATGAGGACACCAGTGTGCATGCACGGGAAAGAGACCGGTCTCCTGAGGAGAGGCGCGATCGGCATTTGACAGCGGCGGTGATGAGGCTCCATTCACTTCAGGTGTGCCTCATCACACGCCGCCAGACCTGGCTGTTTTAGCGCCCCTCCTCTCTCACACACCCACTCCCGTCGGAGACTGGTGAAAGGCGGCGATTTAGGGATGGGGGGACGATGATAATAAGGGGGGGCAGCCGACTTGTCAAATAGAGTAGGAGGCTGGCTGCTGAAGGCATACCCACACTCTCTTGGGACAGACCAGCTTTGGTAAGCACCAAATGGAGGCTCGGTATGCCTACAAAAGAGAGAGTAGAAGCCGATGGAGAACACTGATGCTCATTACAGGAACTTCACTACAGATAATCTGAAGAACAGTAGAACAAGAGAGCATCTGACAAGTTCTCACCTTCTGTTCTTTCTTTTACCTGTTGGAAAATCTAACTGATTTATAGCAGGTCATAAACTGTTAGACCAGTGGTTCTCAACATTATTGTAACATTATTGTAATTTTTCCAGTCGTTCGTAAATTACTGGATATGGATTAAGGAGAAGGGTTTTTAAAAATAGCTTTTACTCAGTTTCTGCCCAATAAAACATTGAAGAGCTTGGCATAACTAGAAAAAATGCATATTCATCAAATGTAAAAAATGGTCATGGAGTTATACGATTAAATTAGCTTTGGCTAGTTAATTACTAGTTTTGACCAGCTTGGACAAGCTAATGGACTGCTTGGATCAGTAAACAATTAGCTAATAAACATCTTGGACTAGCTAGAATATATATATGCACACACACAAATATTTAAGTATTTTGAAAGCGTAGAGAGACAGGGACTGACTCAATTACATCATTTGCGGTGCTTCTTGGGAGTGGGCGGACCTAAGATCTTTTGGCTTGCTTTGCTCACTGAAGCTCTCTGATTGGTGAAATTTTCTGTACAGCATCATGGGTAATGTAGTTTTTCACCACTAATTCTGCTATTAAAAATAAGTTGAATTAACGTGATCAGATGGGTTCAACAAAAGCATATACAATCGATTAACAACCTCAGAGCTCACAACAGGTCTGTCTTTAAAGGATTATCAGTTATTGTTAAAAGTCAGTTTCCCTATGGAGAAAAATGAATGGAGTTTTTACTTCCGGAACATGACTGTTGCACTCTAGAGAGTGAAGAGTGCAGAAAGTGGAGGTGTCGAAGGTGTGGAGGACAGAGAGTGTAAGAGCATTGCTCTGAGGAATCAAAAGGAGAAATAGGTGTCAAGAAAGACAGGTGGGTGTAACGAAAGCATAAAGTGGAGATGAAAGAAAAGAGGGGGATGAAAGGACTACTAGGATGAAAGGAAGAGATGGAGGAAGAGTTCCTGGATGAATCTTGAAGACGTTGAGATTTCTGGAGTGATCTAGGTTCATTCTCATGGTTGTGTGATATTTTATTGTGTAATGTGCTTATCAATGTTTCCCAATGCAAATGCTGTAGTATATAATACAGAATCTCTTTTCAAGGTCATGATCAATTTAATGCATCATTTTTGAATAAAAGTATTAATTTTTTCAAAAAAATCATAGATGTTTGAACATTTGAAATTGTTTGAATGGTAGTGTACATACATACTGTGAGTGTTGCATACTGTGAGCCTGGCCTATAATAAAATCTGTATATTTTAATTATAAATTACAGTGCTTTGCGGAAGTATTCAGACCCCTTTATTTTTTTCACGTTTTGTTATGTTGCAGCCTTATGTTAAACTGCATTAAATTACTTTTTTTTTTCCCACATCAGTCTACACTCCATACACCATAATGACAAAGCAAAAACAGAACTGTCACAACTTTGTAAATTTATAAAAAATAAAAAATCTGAAATAGTACATTGCATAAGTATTCAAACCCTTAACTCAGTACTTAGCTGAAGCACCTTTATAGCCTCAAGCCTTTTTTGTTTGATAAGCTTTGCTCATCAGCATTTGGCAATTATCTGCCATTCTTATCCTCACCTCTCCACCTCTCAAGCTCTGTCAGGTTGGATGGGGGCAGATGCACATTTTCAGGTTTCTCCAGAAATATTTGATTGGGTTCAGTCCCAGGCTATAGCTAGGCCACTCAAGGACATTCACAGAGTTGTCTATAAGCAACTCTTGCTGTGTCCTTAGGGTCATTGTCCTGTTGGAAGGTGAACCTTCTGCCCAGTCTGAGGTTCTGAATGCTCTGCACTGGGTTTTCATTAAGGCTATCTCAATATTTTGGTGCATTGAGCTTCTCTTCTACTCTGATGAGTCTCTCAGTCCCTGCCGCTGAAAAACAGCCCCACAGCATGAGGCTGCTACCAGCACACTTTACTTTTGGGATGGTACTCTGCAGGTGATAGGCAGAACTGGTTTCCTTCAAACATTATGCTTGGAATTGAGGTTCATCAAATCAGAGAATATTGTTTCTCAGAGTCTGAGGGTCTTTTAGGTGCTTTTTTTTTTTTGAGTTTTTGTGTGTCTTCACTGAGGAGAAGATTGAGTATGGCCACACTGACATAAAGCCCAGATCGGTGGAGTGTTGCAGTGATATTTGTCCTTCTGTAGGTTTCTCCCATCTGCATGTATGATCATGGAGCTCAACTAGAGTGACCATCAGCATCTTGGTCACCAGTCTAGACAAGGCCCTTCTCCATCAGTTGTTCAGTTTGGCCAGGAGGCCAGCTCTAGGAAGAGTTCTAGTTGTTCTTCCATTATGGATAATGAAGGCTACATGATTCTGTGAACCATCAGTGCAGCAGATTTTTTTCTGAACTCTCCCCCAGATGTGTGGCTTGATGCAATCCTGTCTCTGAGCTCTACAGGCAGTTCTTTTGACATCAGGGCTTGATTTTTGTTCTGATATGCATTTTCAGCTGTTAGACCTTTTATTAAGATGTGTGTGCTGTTCCAAATCATACCCATTCAATTGAATTTGCCACAGGTTAATTTCACTCGAAGTGTAGTCATATCTACAAGCAATATGAATGCTCCTGAGCTAAATTTCAACTGTCCCAGATAAGGGTTTGAATACTTATGCAATGGAATCATTTAAGTTTTTTATGTTTAATAAATTTGCAAAGATGTTAAAAACCTGTTATTTGCTTCGTCATTATGGTTTGTGGAGTGTAGATTGTTGTGGAAAAAAAGTAATTTAAAGCGGTTAACATAAGGCTGCAACATAACAAAAAGTGAAAAAAATGAAGGGGTTTGAATACTTCTGCAAGGCACTGTATTTATATACTTTGCTTACATTGCAAAGCTATTAAAATAATCATAGTTGATGTACAGAGTCATATACTTGGTCATTACATTTTAATGTAATTTACATTCAATTTACACTGAAATTGAATGTAAATTACACTGAAGGCACACTGAAAATTACACTGAAGGCACACTGAAGACTGCTACTTCTTAAAGGGATAATTCACCCAAAAAATTAAAATGTGCTAATTTACTCACCCTCAAAACCTTGAAGCCACTGTCTTACATTTTATGAATCATCAGAGACCACAATTTCAGCTAAAAATCTTCTTTACTGTTCTACTGAAGAAAAAAGTCACCTACATCTGCATGGCCTGAGGGTGAGTAAATTAACTGCAGATTTTCATTTTTGGGTGAACTATCTCTTCAACTTGAGCTTTGAAGTTAACTTGTTAATTTTTTGCTCAATTTAGTTTCAGAACAAATCATAATTAGACCACCTGCAGTACCAGCGTGCACCACCTGTAGTAAACAGTAACTGATTAAAAACAAAACAAAAAAGGGCTACTTTTAAAACATTAATACATTTGAAACATGTACCTGAAGTATGTATAATCTCCCTGAATGCACTGTCACAAGTGTCTTCTCTTATCCTGCTTCTGCACTCCACGCTACTTGTAAACACTCCCATTAACCTCCCTTCAGCTGTTTAACAGGAGATAATATAGTGTATTGCATGTATCAGGATAGGCTTGTTTAAAGGAGCATTTATTCTTGTGATCTAGGTAAAAATAGCCATCCTGACACCACCCCAATTTTGCCTCCGTTCTGATTGTTTGAGTGCTTTTGAGGTGATTTGTGCCTGATTTGAGTTTCTGCACAGAATATATCTGTTGGGTTGAATGGCAGGTAGAGGAATGGTTACAAATGACATTTAACAGTTCTGACAAACAGATATTAAGAGGGATGTATTGTTATAGTCAAGAGGTTAGACAGTTATTCAAAATACAGTGATTTACTTCACAGAGGATTACCCCTTTAAAACTGTTTGTGTCCAGCATTGTAAAATTTGTTGTCTTTGTCTGCTTC
Source organism: Spinibarbus caldwelli (assembly GCA_039654775.1). NCBI lineage: Eukaryota > Metazoa > Chordata > Actinopteri > Cypriniformes > Cyprinidae > Spinibarbus > Spinibarbus caldwelli. The sequence continues at coordinate 24,225,620 of CM077219.1, read as the reverse complement.
TGTATTCAACTATTTAGTTTCGAGCTGTCCTGGAAATACAACAGGAGTCAATCCCGTTTTTCTAACTCATATTAAACCACAGTGATGGTTAATGATAGTACACTTAATTTAATAGTTTACTATTTAATATTGTTCTCACAGATACAAGGTCAGATTCTGTTTTCTCAACCGATTGGTAGAGCACAGTTTGGCAGCCGAGTAAAATTGTAAAAACACTGTGAATCAGACCAGCTTGGATTTGCTCCTTTTCTGATCCATGAGAATCAAATCCCCACCCGAAAGGATCATAAGGCAGGAAACCATCTTGTTATTTGTGAACTTCATCACATTGCAGGAGGAGCAGAAGCTCAAAAGATGCATACAGTATTAGGCTACTCAACATATCTCAGCCAGTTGGTTGAAATCCAGAAATTGAGTCATTAAAGGTCAGAATGGGAAAAACTGCAATGATCTAATATTTTACTGACAAGAGTGTGATTTTTAATATCTTTTTCCCATCTCTGCAGAGGACATTTAAACACTTATAATGAGAGTTTTGTCTCTTTGTACAACCACACAATTACATCCCAAATCTTATTGATTTCCAGTAAAAATACAATCCACAAACCCTTCTCAAAATTTGGTTGTGGCTGCTGAAAATGTAGGTTGTATCTGTGGTTATAAATGTGGTTGTATACTGAAATGTCTATGAGCAGAACAGTATTAGCACTTCAAACAGGACTGACAGCTGTATTCTGCCGCTGCGTGACTATAACCCGAGGTGCTGTAATAGTGTGCTAGTGATGCTTTGTGTGTTTTTTCATTCGTGTATTTGTATAGAACAAGCCTTGAATTAATATTACTGTCTGAATATAAAGCCATGGATTGAGAGAGGATTTACATTATGCCAGTTCTTCAGCTGTATGGATTTTGAATTAGTGTAACGGGGTTTGAGAGAGAGGCTCAATATAATACAGAGATTGTATCATATAGCAGCACACTTACAGTCTCATATGAGAGAAGAGAAGCGGTCATTTTGCAGACGACAGAACGATAACGGAGAAAATGACTAAACCTCCATATCTAGAGTGTCAGAATGATGTATTTTTATACAGTGACTAAACTATGCAAAGGTTAGCTGTGCAAAACCCTACTTGTGTTATTAATTTCAAAATGATTTTTGAATATTATTACAATTTAAAATAACTGTTTTCTATTTTAATACATTTTAAAATGTAATTTATTCCTGTGATGGTAAAGCTGAATTTTCAGCATCATTACTCCAGTCTTCAGTGTCACATGATTCTTCAGAAATCATTCTAATATGCTGTTTTGATGCTCAAGAAACATTTCTTATTATTATCAATGTTGAAAACAGTTGTGCTGCCTAATAATTTGGTCGAAACCATGATACATTTTTTTCAGTATCATTTTGAACTTTTTTTTTTAACAACGTTAAACTTTATTTTACTTTTATTTGAAATAGAAATCTTTTATAGCATCATAAATGTCTCTTGCTGATCCCAAACGTTTGAACAGTATGCATATATATCCTGTATTTATAAATGTGTGTTTTTTTTGTATTTATACCGTGTAAAATGTCATCTCAGTGCAATTGTCATCTTTTCAACTAACAGTTAACAGTAGTGTAAATAAAAAAAAAAAAAATTGGCTATATTAAAAAACACCAGGCTTATTGAATTGTAAAAATTATAGCTGTAACAGTAAATTCATCAGGGACAAATATGCATTATAGCTACAGCTTATGAATTTTTGATAGCTGTGTGATACTACCTCAATATTTCTATCTTAAATTACATTTTTGCATGTTAATCTGAGTGCATCTAACCTCAGGAGAGCTCTGCCATCATATCAGTGTTTTAATATGAACTCTCCTGTGATTGGCTGATGATGACATAACTGTTTTATGACAGTGTGTTGATGATTGGATGCAGTGTTTTTTTAAAGAGGAAACTGTAGAGTGTCACTGCTGCTGCACTAAACATCAGCCAGAGATCTAATCCGCAGTATATGGCAACATGGGATATGCCAGCCTCCAGCAATGACATTGCTGTGACAGGTAACCTTGAGGGGCGTCCATCTATCCTTTCACTTGTTCTCTTCTTGTTTCTCTCAGTCACACACACAAACAGGTGCATGCTGGTATTCACTGGGGCTTTATAACAGCAGGGGTGCTTTAATGACAGTTGTTTCTTTCCAGACTCAATCTGAATTAATTAGAACGTTGTCTGTTTCTGCAAAGGGTCGATTTTTCTTTTTTTCAGTGGGACCGCAGTAATGGCTAATTTAGGCCCGTAAATCCTTTACTAAGTTGTCAGTCTATTTGAATGTATGTGTTTGTTTTTGTGTATAAAAGAGGATTTACTGGGAGGTTTTAGGTCTTGGCTCACAAGATAAACCCTAAAATCAGAAAATTACATCCCTGAACACAGCTGTGTATGTGCAGTGCTTTCGAATGTGTGTCCATATCTACAGATTTACTTCATAAATCCGATGCTTGGCGGGTTATAGGATCCATATCAATCAGTGTGTAATTTGCTGGGAGCACAGAAAGCCCGCAAATGCTTTCTTAGCACTTTCCTCTTGTGAATCGATTAGTCTTTATGAATGAACAGCCAGATCCCCTTTGACATACTGTCTGTCCACAATGTCCCGCTCATGCCGTTCTTCTCATCTTTCTCTCTGTGTTCTCTCTCTTCATCTGTCCATCTTTGTACATTTAGACTTGAACCTGCTAATGATAATTCAGTCATTTTGTCAGAATAGAGCGTTGCTGTACTGACTGTTTTGTTCAGATGGTCTGGATTAAATTACGGCCCTATTTTGTACCTAGTATTAACAGTCGTCTCTGGTGATCCGAACATAAGTAGACAGCGCTAAAGTCCAAATGGCTCCAATATGTTTTTTGATCTGATCACTCAAACCATTAATATACTCAACTAACAGCAAGGACTCAGCTTAATGTCTCGTTTGTGCTTGAGGTCTCGTTTGCGAAGTTAAGAAATTCAATTACAAGTGGTGACAGGAGATGCATGTTAATACTAGGTGTAAACGACGATCTGTCTCGCCAGATTACTTGTGAACGGATTACTCAAGACAGAGGTTAATACAGGCTTACGCAAGACCTGTGTTCAGATATGGATGATTTTTCAATTTATCTGTGTAACTGTTGTTTAAGTTGAAAATATTATTTAACTTGACTGAATTAGGTTAACCTGACTACACTACAATAGGTTACACCACTGAAAGCCATTTTTATAGACATTTTACAGTGTATAAATACCAAATGAATATATATATATGTATATATATATATATATATATATATATATATATATATATATATATATATATATATATGTATATGTATATATATATATATATATATATATGTATATATATATATATATATATATATATATGTATATATAAATACCCCTCAAAAATTTGGGTTGAGTAAGAGTAAAGACATTTATAATATTACGAAAGATTCCTATTTCAAGTAAACACTGCTCTTCTGAACATTCTATTCAACAAGGAGCCCTGAAAAAAAAATCACATTTTCCACAAAAATGTTAAGCAGCAGCACAGCTGTTTTCAACATCGATAATAATAAGAAATGTTTCATGAGCAGCAAACTAGCATGTTATAATGTTTCCTGAAGGATCATGTGACACTGAAGACTGGAGTAATGATGCTGAAAATTCAGCTTTGCATCACAGGAATAAATTACATTTTAGAATATATTAAAAATAGAAAACATTTTTAAATGATAAAATATTCACAATATTACTGTTTTTACTTTATTTTGATAAAAAAAAGGCAGCTATGGTGTAAGAGACTGCTTTCAAAAACATTAAAAAATGTTACTGACCCCAAACTGTCGAACAGTAGTGTGTGTATATACAGTGCACAGCATAAATGAGGACACCCCCTCTAAATAAATATAAAAGATGTATTTTCTTAATGATCACTAATATAATTCATGGAAAGATGGCAAAATTTAAATGTGTTAAACATATACTTAATAAAAACAATAAGATATATGCCAAAATTTTCTGTAAGATAAGTAAATTAGCCAATTTTATTTAAATGAAGGATTGCAGAAATGAGTACACCCTAGATTTAATTCAGGAAATGTATAATATTCTAGTACTTAGTATGTCCTCCACAACTTTAAGTATACTGCTCTGACCCTTCTTGGCACTGAGTGTACAAGTTCATGACAAATTTTCACATCTGTCCTGTTTAACTCCTGGAGGACGATCGCCTTGAATGCTCTGGTCTTTAATGGGGAGTTTTGCTCAGCTCGTCTCTACAGAATCCCCCACAGCTGCTCAAGAGCGTTAAGATTGAGTGAAATACATGTCCACTGAAGGATTTTCACCTTGGGAGAATGAATATCTTCATTGTCATGCTGAAAAAATGCCCAATAATGCAGGGAATGAGGGGAGGGAAGCATCTTCTGTTTCAAGTTTTTGTATTACATCACAAAGTGGTGTGTGAATTCATGACAGCGTTGATAAAGCACAACTCCCTCACACCTTCAGCACTCATTCATCCCTATATAAGAGTTTTACTACCACTGAACATCACTGTGGGTACCAAGCACTTCTCACTGTACTCCTCCTCTAGCAACACCAGAACATTTTGGATGCTTTTGGATCCAAAATGATTGACTTGGTCTCTTGAGACCAGAGTATGGATTCCCAGAAGTCTCTATTTTGTAAATATGGGCCTTGGAAGAGGTTAAATTAGTTTATTTTGCTTTGGCTACAGTAAGTAATTCTAGTGGTGACAACAACCATGCATGTCACTTCTGCAGTCTGCGTCATACTCTGTGAGATAAAGTATCACTCTTTTCATAGCTTTTGCCAGCTCTGAGACACTTGCATGTTATTTCTCCTGCTCTTTTTCTAGCAAAAATTCACTTATCACTAAATTAAAACTTAAAGTGAAGACCTGATTATTTCAGGTGCCTTGTCACAAGTCCATTGTTTTTGAATGTCGGTGCTACTTCCGCTATATTTTCACACTTAAAACAATAATTTGGTATTCCTCTTGTACCATTGTCCTCTTTTATGCTAAGAAATAAGTCACCTGGCAGTTCTCTCCCAAGTGGTTCCACTGCTGCCAGCATTAAGTCTGAGAATGATTCAGTGGGCTATATAACACTTTTAATTGTCAGGAAATTACTTGTCTTTAAAAGTTTTGGTTCAATATACTTACCTGTTGATCAAAAATAGCCTTAAACCTATACACATTTTTTTTTTTTTTTGAGTTTTATTTACTAACTTTCAGGAGGTGTACTCATTTTTGCAACACAACATTTTATCACTTTGATAAGAAAATCTTATTTTGCTGAATAATTTTGACATTCTTCTTTGGTAATTGATCAAGCAGGCTTGTTGGAACATTATATCTCCAAAGAACCCTAACATGTCATCTAAGTAAAGAGTAATTGCTGAATTTGTTAAGTTTTAGAGGGGGTGTTCTCATTTATGCTGTGCACTGTAAATACTGTGTATATAAAAGTGTATATATAGGGAAGTTAAGAAGTTAGGGTAATTTAACCTTTCGCCACTCAAAAAGTAAGTAATAAAATACAATAAAAAGCTAATGTGATCTCTTCTTTAAACCTAGAATGATTGTTTTTTTGCTTTAAAATCATTTTAGGGGACAGAAAAATTCCCCTAATTGAAGAATCACCCATATATGAAATTAAATTACCCATATATGAAATTAAATGCACACCTTTATTGCTCTGATTCAAAATGGTCTCTGATATTCAGCTGAATATGAAAGCAGGCTTTCAGTAGTTGTTACTGATAATATTCGCTTCATGTCATTCTTCAGTGATTTTTATCATCGCCTGATATAATTCAAACAGTGAGGCAATCACACAGCACCACAGACACCACACAGGAGCCTGAGCCTGTTCTTCCTCTCCTGCAGTCACTGCTCTTTTTCAGGCTCACTGGACACTTTAGCAGTTACCTGCATATTCACAATATGTCTACCTATATCATTTTCATGTATTTATCTTAAACATGTTCACTTCTACTGTAGGTACTGCTATACATATTTGATACTTGTCTTATTCTATTCTATTCTATTCTATTCTATTCTATTCTATTCTATTCTTTGCATGTATTTAAGCATTTCCACTGATCTCCCTCTCCATGTCATTCATCTGTGAATGACTGTTCACCTGTCAGGACTGCAAGTAGTGCTGCGATTTGTGCTGCGATTTGTGGCTGGAGTGGTCTTAATTCTCTTTTTATTGGCAGCAGAACTAGGTCAGACTGGAGCCTGTGTCTGTGCCTGCAGACAGAAACAAGCAATCACCACTTTGTCTGGCCTGAGGAGCCCACAGTTGTTTGCTGTTAGCCATTAGTACCAGACAATGAGGCTCCATCGGCACCGCGCTCCATCACTCAATTCAAAGAACACATTCAGCGGAGCATCCCATGCAGACAAATATCTGCTATTAAAAGCAGCCCGTGAGATGTCTCCCTGTTCGCAGCTCTCACTCTTAACACTCAGTAGTTTATTTAAATTGTGCACTAACAATTCCAACATTGTCGTTTTTTTTAAATAATTGAATACTTTCATTCAGTAAGGATGCATCCAACTGATAAAAAGTAACTGTAACGACATTTATAATGTTACAGAAGATTTCTATTTCAAATAAATGCTGTATTTTTAACTTCCTTTTTGTCCAAGACTCCTGAAAAAAAAGTATCATGGTTTCCACAAAAATAGTAAGAAACACAACTACTTTCAACATTGATAATAATAAGAAATGTTTCTTGAGCAGCAAATCAGAATATTAGAATGATTTCTGAAGGATCGTGACACTGAAGACTGGAATAATGGTACTGAAAATTCAGCTTTGACATCACAGGAATAAATTATATTTGAAAATATAGTAATAATTTTATAGATATAATATATTTTCAATATTTAAATTGTAAAAATATTTCATAGTAGTTCTGTTTTTACTGTATGAAATAAATGCTGCCTTGGTGAGAATAGGAGACTTTACCCCAAATTTTTGATTGGTGTTATATGTTGCATTTAACAGCATACTGTGGTGGAAATTATTGTAATAGAAATGACATTTTAAATATTTTAATTGGCTAAATTATGAACGCTAATTTTATAATAATACACAAATACTCACAATCAAAAAAATCTAATATATTTACATAATTTGGAAAGTAAGCAAAATTACAGTTTAATTGTGGTTGTTTGGTTGTGGTCAATATGATTCCACAGCAGAGTGATGTGGTACTTTTTGTAAATGTTTATATAAATCGGTAACACTTTACTTAAAGCCTATATGTGACCCTGGACCACAAAACCAGTCATAAGGGTCAATATTTTGAAATTGAGATTTATACATCATCTGAAAGCTGAATAAATATTTGACCAAGATACAACTATTTGAAAATCTGGAATCTGAGGGTGCAAAAAAAATCTAAATATTGAGAAAATCACCTTTAAAGTTGTCCAAATGAAGTTCTTAGCCATGTATATTACTAATCAAAAATTCAGTTTTGATATATTTACATGATCTTTACTTAAAGGGATATCCACCCCAAAATGAAAATTTTGTCATTAATCACTTTGCCCCATGTTGTTCCAAACCCCCGTCGTGGAGAGACAGAGAGGAGACGAATTGTTGAAAAGTAGTATTTTTATTTTCTTTGCGTACAAAAAGCATTCTCGTCGCATCATAAAATTCAGATTGAACCACTGATGGCAGATGGACTATGACGATGCTTTTCATACTTTTCTGGGTCTTGACAGTGAGAATTACAGTTAATGGGACAGTCACTGGAGTAACCGTCTGATGTCCTAATGATTTTTGGCATAAAAGAAAAATCAATAATTTTGACCCATACAATGTATTTTTGTCTATTGCTACAAATATACCCCAGCGACTTAAGACTGGTTTTGTGGTCCAGGGTCACATATGTATAATGCATTATAAAAGTAGTTATAATACATTAATTATGCTTTATAATGCACCTTAAAATGCATTGCACAATCTCATGAAGAATTGTAACCACAGTTAACACATTATAACACTTATTGTTACACTATGCATTTTAAATTTGGTTATAATTCTTTATGACAAGATATAATGTATTACACTGCACACTATGAATAATTATAATGCATTATAGCCTTTAATAACCCTTTATAATGCATTATACATAAAGGCTTTAACTAAAGTGTTACTTATAAATCTTTTTGACACTATCACACAGAAGCTTCTGAAATGATTTATTTCACTTTGCTCATACATTGACATGGTTTCAAAAGGTTACTATTTAATATTATTATGATGGGTTTTCAGAGTGTAAAATTGAAAATCTAGGTCTACAATAGTAAAACAATAATACCTAAATGGCATTTGAAAAATATGACATAATGAATTGAAAAATAGGACATAATAAATGCATAATAAAAAATTATGTGATCTTAATATAACAAAAAGGGGGAAAAAAGCTAGTTTTATTAAAAATCATCTCTGCGACATAAAGTACCAGTAGATGTGTATAAGTTAGTTGTCTGTCGTGTATGAGGTCATATGTATAGAGATGAGGAAGAGAGCAAAGTTACTCATGTAGTCTGTGTGTTTGCAGGATGATGTTTAATATTGAGTGACAGAGGGTGGGAAACATCCGGTACCAGCTGCATATTTAAACACTCATGGATTTGCTTGACTCTCTCTCTCTCTCTCACACACACACACACACACACATTCACACAGCTGCATCTAATCTGTAAATGTTTAAATAGTTGCCTTCAGCATAAGGTTAGGGATCCACGGGTATTCATGGCACAAAAATGTCATATATATGTATGTGTGCACTAATCTGTTGTGTCACTCTGAAACCATGAAAGTGTGTGTTTGCACTGAAATGGTAATCGGCTGGTCTCCCTCTGACACTCGTCTCCCTCCCTCTGTTCTTCAGCCATCACTGCTGGAAAGAGAGATAGAGAGAGAGAGCACACGGCAGCGCAACCAGAATACAAAGCAGGCCGAGATGATGTGCAAGGTGTGTGGGGGCAGAGGGGGTTATGGGTAGGGCTGAGGTGATGCACTCATGACACCTTGCTAACAATCCTCCAACCTTCTTTCATGAAAAAATCACTGTTTCTCTTTTCTGTGTCAACAATATGCAACATAGGCAATTATTGCACTTTCAGATGTTATATTTTGGTTACACTTGATTTCGAAAATACACTTTTGACATTCTGCTAACTGTAAATAACTTTGCAACTATTTGTCAACTAACTCTCATTAATTTGCAACTACATGTCAACTCACTCATTAATTTGCAACAATGTCAACAAACTTTCTTTAGAGTATTAGTAGACAGCTAGGTTAGGGTTAGTAGAATAAGTTGACATACTTGCAAAGTTAGTTATAGTCAGTAGAATGTCTACTTTAGTACTCTAATGACTGCTAGTTGGTATGGAGTTGTAAAGTTATTTATAGGTTCATTACATGTCAACTCAACCAGAGGTTCCTGGCTAAAAAGTTTGATTTTTAACTTCTTGAGTTAAAGGCTTGCAAGTTTCAAGAAACAAATTGCTTTTTCCCTATTTTTGAAATGTCACATTGGCATATAATGCAACAGATTGCATTATATAAATCAACAGATCTTACTAAAAGACATAACAATCTCTGTGTAAAAGTACATCATGATGCTGCCATCGTTCTGAAGTCATTTTTTACCCCCTTGTAATTTGGCTCCACAAATTGTATTTTTGAAAATTGTATTTTGACCCCCCTCTATAAAATGGTGGATTACTTAGTAAATATATGTCCATGACATTTAATATTTTGGCTTTTCTTCACTATTTGTGTTAGTCTTTCTTAAGAAGAAATATTAACTAAATAAAAAAAATTGAGCCAGAGAAGTTTCTGAAATTTGTTTAATTTAATACGGAATGAGCTTCTAGTTAGTAGAATGTCTAAAGTGGACTATCGAAATAAAGTGTTAACTATATTTTTTTAAAAAGCTTGTTGAAATCATTAAGAGATTCTTTGCTACCATTTTGCATGTTTGTTTCAACTTTATCTCTGCCATCCACTCTGTCTGCTCATGGTCATATTATGCAGTGTTGGGAAGTAACTAGTTACATGTAACAGCATTACAATATGTAATTTAATTACAAAATAAATGTAACGGCAATCTGTAATTAGATTACAGTTACTTATAAAAAAAAGTTAACAAATACAAATGGGGTTACATCTCAATCGAGAGAAACGCAGCCTTATGAGGATTGTCAAGCAAAATTGATTCAAGAATTTGGGTGAATTTGGGCATCAAGAGCCACCACACACAGACGTGTCAAGGAATTTGGCTACAGTTGTCGTATTCCTCTTGTTAAGCCACTCCTGAACCACAAACAACGTCAGAGGCGTCTTACCTGGGCTAAGGAGAAGAAGAACTGGACTGTTGCCCAGTGGTCCAAAGTCCTCTTTTCAGATGAGAGCAAGTTTTGTATTTCATTTGGAAACCAAGGTCCTAGAGTCTGGAGGAAGGGTGGAGAAGCTCATAGCCCAAGTTGCTTGAAGTCCTTTGTTTGCTTGAAGTTTCCATAGTCTGTGATGATTTGGGGTGCAATGTCATCTGCTGGCCCGTTTACCAAGAAATTTTGGAGCACTTCATGCTTCCTTCTGCTGACCAGCTTTTTAAAGATGCTGATTTCATTTTCTAGCAGTATTTGGCACCTGCCCACACTGCCAAAAGCACCAAAAGTTGGTTAAATGACCATGGTGTTGGTGTGCTTGACTGGCCAGCAAACTCACCAGACCTGAACCCCATAGAGAATCTATGGGGTATTGTCAAGAGAAAAATGAGAAACAAGAGACCAAAAATGCAGATGAGCTGAAGGCCACTGTCAAAGAAACCTGGGCTTCCATACCACCTCAGCAGTGCCACAAACTGATCACCTCCATGCCACGCCAAACTGAGGCAGTAATTAAAGCAAAAGGAGCCCATACCAAGTATTGAGTACATATACAGTAAATGAACATACTTTCCAGAAGGCCAACAATTCACTAAAAATGTTTTTTTTTTTATTGGTCTTATGAAGTATTCTAATTTGTTGAGATAGTGAATTGGTGGGTTTTTATTAAATGTGAGCCAAAATCATCACAGTTAAAAGAACCAAAGACTTAAACTACTTCAGTCTGTGTGCACTGAATTTATTTAATACACAGTTTCACAATTTGAGTTGAATTACTGAAATAAATAAACTTTTCCACGACATTCTAATTTATTGAGATGCACCTGTATGTGACCCTGGATCACAAAACCAGTCATAAGGGTCAAATTTTCAAAATTCAGATTTATACATCATCTGAAAGCTGAATACAGTAAATAAGCTTTCCATTGATATATGGTTTGTTAGGATAGGACAATATTTGGCCGAGAAACAACTATTTGAAAATCTGGAATCTGAGGGTGCAAAAAAGTCAAAATACTGAGAAAATCGCCTTTAAAGTTGTTTAAATGAAGTTCTTAGCAATGCATATTGCTAATCAAAAATTAAGTTTTGATATATTTACGGTAGGAAATTTACAAAATATCTTCATGGAACATGATCTTTACTTAATATCCTAATGATTTTTGGCATTAAAGAAAAATCGATAATTTTGACCCATACAATGTATTTTTGGCTATTGCTACAAATATACCCGTGCAACATAAGACTGACAGTAATCAGAGTTGAATACTACAGTAAGGTTAACCCTGCCTGCTTTAAATGTTTGAAAATGATTAACAGTTGAAAATATTGGTTAGAAATTTAGAAAAGTAATCAAAAAGTAATCAAATGTAATCAGTTACATTAATAAAGTAATTGAAATAGTTACACTACTTATTAATTACATTTTAAATAGAGTAACTTGTAATCTGTAACCTATTACATTTCCAAAGTAACCTTCCCATTGTGTGTGTCTGAGACACTATTTGTTTGTGAGGTCATTTTGTTGTCGGTAATTACCAAGTCTTTTAGCTCAGTAATAAGAACACCAGGGTTTTGTTTACAAGCAAAGCTATAGGGGTGCAGTGCAGTGAATGACTGAAAAAAATGTGATGCACATTTGTAGTGGCTTAATGTTACATGTAAATTTGGAGCAAGTGGTAGTGAGCTGATGTTTGGCTTTAGTGTCCAATGCATTATGGTAATGTGCCGTTAAATTGCTTATGCTCTCTATGGATTTGTGACGTGTGGATGGAGAAAGGTGGAAACAAAAAAGGAAAAGCTTGCAGCCTGGAACTCTGATGAGGAGTGATATAATGGAAAGAGAATGAGAGAGACAGTTGCTTTCATGCCCGTGAGTGAATAAAACTGCCTGTTGTTTGACCTTCGTCAAGATCAAAATCAAAACATGGACTGATGCCAGAACACATCCGCGCACACACAAATCAATTAAATTAAGCAACATCAGATGGCTTCTGAATGTGGTTATTGCATTGTCCATCCATTTTCTTCTCCGATTTCATTGTATTTCCTTCTCGGTGTGTATTTGTGTGTATGCAGGAGTAAGGCCCAATTAGGACTAGACTAGTTTTCCCAGCGGAAGTCAGGTAAATTCATGTTTCAGGAATGCACTTTGTGTATATTTTAGTCTCTTTCGCATCAAACACTTCTGTGTTTTTCTCACACAACCTCGGAAAAAAAAAAAAAAACAGAGCAAATTACCTGCCATTTTCCAGGTGACTCAAGTGTTCTCTGATAATTTTAATTCTGTTCGGATAGGATTGTCTGTGATTGCGGTATATTATTATTTTGTTTTTTTTTTCACTCTTCTCCTTGTTTATTTTGGCTTTTATTGAATACTGTAGCTAATACTGTAGTTATATAAAGCTTGTTTCATTGCCTGGTGCAGCTCCATTATGGATTTAGTGGACTGTGGAATAATAGTATCCCATCTGATGTAAAGGGAATAAGCAGTGTTGTAATCAAGACCAGCTTATTTTTTTTAAGTCTGAGTCAAACCTGAGATCTGGGTAGAACTTGATGCGTCTGAAGGTGCAATTCAGTTGACCATAAGTGTGTTGTGAAGTGGACTTCAAAGGATATTCTGCCATATTACGTGAGATTCCAATCCGAAGGAAACATACATTTTCAGTTCGAAGGGCATTGACAGGGAACATCGATACATCTCTTCACAGGAAGTCGCGAGAGAAAATTACCCACCAGACATTATGCATCACTCCAGTACTAAAGAACTTTGAATAAAATAAATGCGTTTAAGAGTTTAGACCTCAGCGTTTTTGAGTTTAATTAGTCCCAGTTGTGGGTTGTATGCAGATGTTTTCCGTGTATAAAGTGCACAGGATGTGACAGTTACAATGCAGCTATCATGATTATGGTTAAATAAGATAAAATACACAGCTGATAGAACCAAATTATGTTTATATTCTTAGTAAACATCAACAACAGGCATTTATAACTCAGTTTAGTGGTTTCAAATGATAATTTGTATATAAATCAATCAATAATAATGTAATATTTATATAAATACACATGGATGTATTATATACACGTATATTAGGTCACAATTTATTTTAAGATTCAATTCTCACTATTAACAAACCATTAACTATGACTTTTGCCTCTAAACTCTTAATTTGCTGCTTATTAGTTAGTAAGGTAGTTGTTAAGTTTGGGTAGGATTGGGGATGTATAATATGGTCATGCAGAATATGTGCTTTATAAGTACTAATAAACAGCTAATATGTTAATAATAGGCATGCTAATAAGCAACTAGTTAATAGTGAGAATTGGTCCCTATACTGAAGTGTTACTGTATATTACACATACGTATGGTATTTACAGAAGTATATTATGTCATTATACATTAAACTCCTCTAATATGCATGACACAAGTGTCATCTATGTTTGATGATGCTGCAGGATGTTATGAATGAATGCATTTTATTCAATGGCCACTTTAGTAGCAGTATCAGATATGTTCTAAACTAATTCCTTCCCTTAATTATTATATGCATGATGTTCCAACTGCATCACATTGTGATATACACATCCTGATCACATGACCTTGTATGACGCTCATCCTGACAACAGAAACTCCTGAGATCCTAATCTTATCTGAAACTGTGCATAAAATCACAGACGGCCTATATTAACAATTGTAACTCAGATGTCATTTACAAAACAAATCTCACTTGTTCGTGCACGCACAGATGTCTAACCATAAATAAAATAGCCTCATTCGGCCAGGCAGATGCCGTTGTCATGGAGACATTTGAAAGAAACCTCCTTCACTTTTATTCCCGCTCTCATGTGTTCATCTATTCATCTTCCATCACAACATCTTTTGCGAGGCGGAAGATGTTTTAGAAAGCACCCGTGGTAGATAGCAGATGACACAAACCATCTGTTGCCCCCTGCTGTGTGGACTGGATATGATGTCATCACAGTTGGACAGGTATCAAAGTGGTGTCTTTTCTACTGACTGGCATCTGCCTGGGCAAGATGCTCTGGGTGTGTTTCAGTGAACTTTCTGGAACTTTGCAAAGAGTTGCCTTCCTCCTTTTATTTTTTGGCCATCCTGGAATGCCATCAATAACTGTTCGCAACTCTTGTCACTTAGAGATCCACTTAGAAGACAAAAATGGTGGCATTTCCTTCAATCTCTCTCTCTCTTTCTCTCGCTGTCACTCACTCTCACACACACACACACACACACAATCTCAGGCTCTAAATCTTTCTTGTGCACTCAGTTGCATTTCTCTCTTACATTCTTTGTTCCTGTCACATCTCAGGTATGGAATCTTAAAATATTCATGAACTTCTGGAATTATTGATGCAGAGCGTGAGTGTTTCCCGTGGGAGGGCTTCTGTGTTTTATGGGTTTCATTTAAACAGCCTGTTTTTCCGGTTGGTATGAAATGCCAGAGAGTGTGAAAGTATGTGTATTAGACTGAGTATGTGTGTGTTTGTCCACTGAGAAACAAGGTCTTGCCAGACACAGTTTATGAGATTCCATCTGCAGTCATTTCAGCGGAACTAAAAAACCACGAACAAGCAACTAAAGGAAAATCCATGTCCACTGTTGCTCAGGGTTTCTGAACCAATGAGAGTGAAGAGTAGAAGAGACAGGATGGAAGGTCATGCATACAGGAACTGATTAAGAGCTTTTAGCTTAATGGCTTTTTACACAACCCAACACTGAATAACAACAATTCATAAGTCACCTGAAGACTGCATAAACACTCAATTGCTTTGCTAACATAAACATCGTTGCACTGAACCTAAACATCGTATGAACGTTAACGTAAACATCACTGCACTGAACCTAAACATCGTCTGAACGCTAATGTAAACATCACTGCACTGAACCTAAACATCGTCTGAACGCTAATGTAAACATCACTGCACTGAACCTAAACATCGTCTGAACGCTAATGTAAACATCACTGCACTGAACCTAAACATCGTCTGAACGCTAATGTAAACATCACTGCACTGAACCTAAACATCGTCTGAACGCTAACGTAAATATCATTGCACTGAACCTAAACATCATCTGAACGCTAACGTAAACATCGTTGCACTGAACCTAAACATTGTCTGAACGGTAATGTAAACATCGTTGCACTGAATTTAAAAATAATCTGAACGCTAACATAAACGTCGCAGCGCTGAACCAAATCATGGTCTGAACGCTAACATAAACATCGTTGCACTGAACCTAAACATGTCTGAACGCTAACGTAAATGTCACTGCACTGAAATTAAAAATTGTCTGAACGCTAATGTAAACATCGTTGCACTGAACTTAAAAATTATCTGAACGCTAACATAAACATCACTGCACTGAACCGAATCATCGTCTGAACGCTAACATAAACGTCGCAGCGCTGAACCTAAACATCGTCTGAACGCTAACATAAACATCACTGCACTGAACCTAAACATCGTCTGAACGCTAACATAAACGTCGCAGCGCTGAACCTAAACATCGTCTGAACGCTAACATAAACATCACTGCACTGAACCTAAACATCGTCTGAACGCTAACATAAACGTCGCAGCGCTGAACCTAAACATCGTCTGAACGCTAACATAAACATCACTGCACTGAACCTAAACATCGTCTGAACGCTAACATAAATATCACTGCACTGAACCTAAACATCGTCTGAATGCTAACATAAACGTCGCAGCACTGAACCTAAACATCATCTGAACGCTAACATAAACGTCGCAGCACTGAACCTAAACATCATCTGAATGCTAACGTAAACGTCGCTGCACTGAACCTAAACATAATCTGAATGCTAACGTAAACGTCGCAGCACTGAACCTAAACATCATCTGAATGCTAACGTAAACGTCGCAGCACTGAACCTAAACATCATCTGAATGCTAACGTAAACGTCGCTGCACTGAACCTAAACATAATCTGAATGCTAACGTAAACGTCGCAGCACTGAACCTAAACATCATCTGAATGCTAACGTAAACGTCGCTGCACTGAACCTAAACATAATCTGAATGCTAACGTAAACGTCGCAGCACTGAACCTAAACATCATCTGAATGCTAACGTAAACGTCGCAGCACTGAACCTAAACATCATCTGAATGCTAACGTAAACGTCGCTGCACTGAACCTAAACATCATCTGAATGCTAACGTAAACGTCGCAGCACTGAACCTAAACATCATCTGAATGCTAACGTAAACGTCGCAGCGCTGAACCTAAACATCGTCTGAACGCTAACATAAACATCACTGCACTGAACCTAAACATCGTCTGAACGCTAACATAAACGTCACTGCACTGAACCTAAACATCGTCTGAACGCTAACATAAACGTCGCAGCGCTGAACCTAAACATCGTCTGAACGCTAACATAAACATCACTGCACTGAACCTAAACATCGTCTGAACGCTAACATAAACATCACTGCACTGAACCTAAACATCGTCTGAACGCTAACATAAACGTCGCAGCGCTGAACCTAAACATCGTCTGAACGCTAACATAAACATCACTGCACTGAACCTAAACATCGTCTGAACGCTAACATAAACATCACTGCACTGAACCTAAACATCGTCTGAATGCTAACATAAACGTCGCAGCACTGAACCTAAACATCATCTGAATGCTAACGTAAACGTCGCTGCACTGTACTTAAACATCGTCTGAATGTTAACATAAGCAGTAATGCACTGAACCTAAAGAGTCTGAATGCTAATGTAAATATCACTGCACTTAACTTAAACACTGTTTGAACGCTAACCTAAACATCACTGCACTGCAACCTAAATGTCACTGTGCTGCTCTTAAACACTATCCTAACATCACTGCAGTAAGCTCAAACTTAAACACCTAACCTTTTAATAACATTCAGCACATTTCACTGTCAAAGAACTTTGCTCAAAATCATTGGTAACCACTTGCATCTATCTAATTTTGAAAATAACACAGTAGTAATACCGAACAATTGCATTATGCTGTTTGAGTTTAGTGCCCTGTGAATAAATCTAATTGAGGCAGTGGTATTCACAGTGCCTATTGTGTGTAAGTGTAACTGAGAGAATGAGAATGAATTCGTCGAAACAAACAAAGACACCAATACCACTGTACCTATTCGTGTCTGAAATGTCCTCTCCTCCCCACTCATCCTACTCCTCCTGTCCTGCATGATCTAACTTTTACATGCACTGCATATGAAGCAGTATTGACTTAGCTCTCTTTCTCTCCTCTTCTCCTTCCTTGCTGGTCTTCTCTCTGTTTGACACGTGAATTGCTGTGATATTGCTATCTCTCTTTCCTCTCTCCCTCTGGATTATTCCTTCCATCTTTTGTTCAGTGTGCATAAAGGCTATTGACAGCCAATGTCCGCCCACTCTTCAACATGGAGCCCTGAGCCACAGATCCTGCTGTTCTCTACATGGCTGTGAGCTGTGCTCCGTCAACTCAACCTTCGGCATGCACAGCGCTCTAGTGAACGAGGCCTGCCATTTCTGTGCTGTGAATGTGTTTTCTAAAGTTGTCATTGCTTTAAATGTTTTACACCTGTGAAGCTGCTGGGAGTGTTTAAAGGTGTGTAATTTTTGTGCCACCAAAAGGATGTGCAAATATTATGACAGTGTTTTAGTGCAATGTTTTCTTGACTTGTCAATGCTTTTTAGTGAGTTGTCTCTGCATTTTTAGCTTGGATATAAGAGTATTTTGGGGATGCACAATATATCTGCGCCATATCAATAAATCTAATATTATAGTGTTTTTTAATAGATTATTGATATTTTTAGATATTTAATTGTATATTCTCATTTACACTATTTATTTATTGCTATTATCTAACACACATAAAGTTAACATAAAGTTAATGTACAATAATATCTTCGAATTGGACAATAATATTTCATGCCATACCATGAAAATAATTATTGGCATTTATTATTGGAATTTTAATATCAGTACATCCCTAAATCAAAACTGACCCTACTTATTTTCATAATACATCTAGGGTGTTCATCAGTGCATGTTACTGTATAACTTTTTCGTATAATTTATAACTTACTATAAATGCAATAACTTTCTCTGCCCCTGAAATGGTGGACAAAAATATTAACTAATAATTTCATAGCCTAATGGGTTGCCTAATGTTTTCACTATCCAATCTAATCCCAGTGGATGAAATGAAGTCCTTGTGAACATTATTTTCCAATGAAAATTCTGTTTTCTTCACATTACGGATATGCTGCAAATGTCATTACTTTGCTATATAATTTTTCGCATGTACATAAATGCATGCACATAACGCCTAGAAATGATAAATGGACAAATTCAGATACATCATTTCAAGACACTGACGACTGCAGCCACATGCACGTTTTCTATTAGCTATAATCAGCATGTTATTCCTTTTTTCTCTGCATACACACATGCGGCACACCACAGTCTCATAATCACTTTAATTGGAGGCAGCAGAAAGGAGGTAATTTGGCAGAGAGCGGAAGAGGAGAGAAAAAAAAAGATAAAAAGAGCAGGATTGAAGAGCTGTGTTTACTGAGCGACTGATGACTGGCTTTTGGCTGCAGTTTTTTGATGTGTTTTCAGTATTGTCTCTGGGGTTGAATAGAGGTTAATTCTGTCATTTAAAAGCAAGGCTCAACCTTTAGCACACACACGTGCCGTAAACTGCAGGTTAGGTTGTCTTTTAAATTTGGATCTTCTTACAATTATTGGATTTAAATATAAATATAAAGACAGCATTTAAAATATGATGCATTTAGCATCACTTTGTTTATTCCTTTTCAATTATCATAATTTCCTCCCCCTCTAGAAAAAAATGAAGGGGTTTAACCTAAGTGCCTCTGTGCCCGCTGGTGCATGTTTCTGTTCAGAATAGCAATGTTGTACAGTGCAGATCTAAGTAAGTACGTGTGTACCATTATTTATAGCATTTCCCCTTCCTATTACATGTGGTCACATGTATGCACACATATTGGGGGATGGTGCATTAAATGTGTATTTGAACAGTAGTGGGCTGTAGCATCACATCACATCCTACACTTTTTGGGCTGATAGTCATGCTGCAGGAGGACTACCTGCTGTTTGGGCTGGACGGGGAGGGCTTTTACTCACCGGACTCGCCTCCATGCAGTAAGTTTTGACCACGGTGTTACTGGATCGCATCCAAGAGCTTTGAGAAGTGGCTGGAGGTTTTACTTCTTGGTTTGTTTTGGAATCTGAAATACTGTTTAAATTCATATAGGAACTTCAATGCAGACAGCAGCTTTCTTCTCTCTCTGTCTGCTGCAGATTGTGTTGTGTTTGGATTGCGAGACAAAGAATTGAAAAGCTTTTGTCTTTTTCTTAATTGTTTGCACACATCATTAGCAGGCCTGAGATAAATGTTGTGCTCTATGGCATTTTCCCTGTGTGTGTGTGTGTGGTGCAGCTTGCATATTTGATGCAATATAAAACCTTTTTAAGGGAATGTTGAGATAAAAATAGAAAGCTCTCTGAGCTGGAATTTTAGAAGGAGATTATGACTGTAATTGTGGGATACATACACCAGTGAAAAGATATAACGTTTATAATTTATTAAAAACTATAAAATTCAGTTACATTTTCTGTTTTATTTTGTATATAAAATAATGTCATTTATATACTGTAATGGAAATACATGAATTTCAGAATGTGTCAGTATTTAGCTTCTTCCTTATTTGCCTTTATGACTCCATAAGTTTATGCTATTTTTGAATTTTTGATGATCATGTTCTCCAGAATGGCTTGAGATGATCCAAAAAGCACCTTGTGCTTCAGTGGAAGGAAAGAACATCTCACCATCTGTAAAAATAGTCACATGATCAATGTAACTAATTGTGACTCTGGCTGTGAAAATCCAGCTAAAGTAATTTTTTGTGATTTACTGTTTTCTACATAAAATCATTTTCATAAGGTAAAGAACATTCTGTGAAAATGTAACCTTGATATTTTTAATACTGACTGAGTAATGTCATGTTAAATATTGAAATCATAGCGAAATAAATGTTTGAATTCAAACTTTGATGCTTGTTATCACATAATTAGATTTTAGGACTGGAATTTACAGACAGGGTCACAATTTAACTTGTTTATTAGTGCAGAAATAGTGGAGAATTACTTAGGAATTGCCGAAATATATCTTACTCATTAAAATAAATGTTATGTTTTTTTTAACTAGGTTTTAAAAGAAAAAAATATTTTCAGATATTTATTGTGGTGTCAGTCTCCCCACTGTGTATGGGCTATTGATTTAAAAAGCCCAGAAACCAATTTGAAGAAGCTATAATAGTATAAAACAGTAACTCCTCTATAAATCTATGGAGTCAACTCAACCTTAAATAGTGCAAATTGTTATTTACTGAGTCTAACGTGCTTTATTTTAAGAATGAGTAGTTAAGAGGAAATGAAATGTGTGCAGCAGTGAAGAATGATGGAATGAATGTGACAGTGAGGAGAGATGGAGTAGGTTTCTCACTACAGGTGCTGCGGCTGATATCTTTTGATGCCGGCAATTTCCTCTTTCATATTATGCTCTGTGGCCTTTGACAGCACAGGCCAATTAGTGCAGCACATCAGAAGAGCATGCCAGAGCCAAACTACCATGGGAAACCATGAAGCAATCCACTATTCGTATTGAGTTTGATCATTCGGAGAGCCGCAGTCTTTGCATGTGTAAAAGTGGTTTCCGTAGGTCTGTTTACAATGAGATTTATATTATATAGCCAGGGGTCATGTACTGTAAGCTTTAAAATAAACTCATGTTTTTCTGAACTGTACGGTGAACTTTTCTCATTGTGCCAGGTGTTGCAAAGCAGGCGATTTATTTGACAGCCGCTGTGGCATATTGTAAATGCATCATTACGCGTTAAAAATAACCAAGCGTTGTTGGAGGCCCTGTCAGATCCCATGATTTGAAGTGGTTTAAGCTAACTTTTTCATCTGAATGGTGTTATATTCCTCTCATGTGCTCTGCGGTCTATCCAGATTGTGAGGAATGAGTCACGCAGCAATCAGTGGCAGGAAACAGACTGGTCATGACTTTCAGAGAGCATTAGTGAGCGCAGGAAGGCTTAGCTAATGTTCCTCCACCTAAATTCTCTTCCCTGGGACTTTTGTGTTTTGTATGAATGGAGGGAAGCTAATACGGATTGTTGTGAGCTAATCAGGTGTGGATTTGATGTCATTTTAAAAGTTTCTCAAAATTCAGTGTATAGTAATGTGGCATGTTGTGTTAAACTAGTTTTTAGGGCCTAGACTTAGTTTCAGACGACACATCCATGGACCAGAATCAGATACATACCGCACACAAAACCTAAAACCAGTTTCTTGATCTGGCAAGCTGTAATCTGATTAGCCAACTTCTATAATAATAAAAAAAAAAAGGCAGAGTACCACCATAATTTATATATTTTTGGACATTTATTGAGTGTGAATATGGTCAATGTACAATGCATTTTTCTGAGAAAAATAAACACACACACACACACATTCACAGAAATATTCAACATAAAATTCTCAAAGCATAGGGTTACGTAGATTTTGTCAGGACCCTCCCGTCGTCCCCAGAGCAACCAAAAATACCTCACAACAAACATGAACCCCTCGTTCCATCCAGTCCAAGGATCAGTCTCAAAACAAGGAGGATGACAAAATGAGTACATAAAATTATTTAAAACCAAAATTCTATATATAAATGAAAAAAAAAAAAATATATATATATATATATATACTTTGACACACACACATACATTACAATATTTTTCTTTTTTATTTACAATACCATTACCTTACAATATTTTTATGAATGTTACAAAAAAATCTATTTTAAAATAAATGCTGTTCTTTTGAACTTTCTGTTCATAAAAAATAAAATAAAAAAATAATTTAAAAAAAATCACTTTCCATAAAAATATGTAAATAAGCATATTAGCATGATTTCTGAAGGACTGAAGACTGGCATAATGATGCTGAAAATTCAGCTTTGCATCACAGGAATAAATTAAATTTTAAAATATATTCAAATTGAAAACAGTTTTTTTAAATTTTAATAACATTTCACAATATCCCTGTTTTACGGTTTTTGTTTTTAGTTGAATAAATGCAACCTTGGTGAGCATAAAAGACTTCTAACAAAACATTTAAATAATTTTTACCAACCCCAAACATTTGAATGTTTGGGTATATAACATTATATTTTATTATTTAACATAAAAATGATTTAATAGTGGATTGGCAGTCTCTGCAAACTATTGTTTTTTTTTTATAGTTTTTTTTTTTTTTTTTTTAACAGTGTACACTGATACCTGCATCATTATTTAAATACATTTTTATTTTTGTATTAATTTTTATTATGTATAAAATGTATTATTTTATGTTTGTAGTTTCACCATCTATTTCACCATCTAAATCCAAACAGCACATAAAACAGAAGTTGCTGTGGTTTGTTGCTTTAGTCTGTCAGTCTGACAGTCTCTTGTATTGTGGGTGGTACTTGGCCAGAATAATTTGGACCAGATCTTCTGCCATTTAGTGAAAAATTTGGCGAGGTGAGACTGTGCAGCTCAGAAGACTTTATTTGCACACTCTGCCTGATATTTCTTCCTATCTATCCTTCTCTCAATCAATCCTTACATGATTGTTGTACGTATAATGTGTTAAGATTGCCTACTACTACGATTGTTTATCTTAAAGATATCAGACAACAAACCTGGTCTATCAAATCAGACTAAAGCAATAAATTGTTTATGTTAGATCAAAGGTTTCAAGGTTAAAAAAATTGATCAACTTTCTACTTTCAGTATAATAAGTCATGAAGTGTGCCACAGCGCTAAACTGTTCAGCATCTATCTATAGCCGTGTGTGCGCTGTTCTGTGTGAACGACAGCTGGGGAAAATTAACAAGCACTCTAAAATCAAAAGACCCCATCTATCTTTTCTCCTCAGTCGCGTTTTTTCTCTTCCTCTTTTCCGCTCCTCTGCCATTCTCCGGCTGAGTGACAGATTGAAAAGATGCAGAGATTACTTATTCTTTGTCCCCAAAGTGAACAAAAAACAAAGCAAAGGAGGAGAGGGAAAATGAAAGCAGCGATATTTGGTTTAGGCGAGGAGAGAGAGGGGAGGATGGAGGAGAAGGCTGTGTGAAATATGTGTGATAGAAATAAGCACAGTAGAGACAGAGAGGGTGATGGGGTGTTTCTCAATATAAAGATACCAACTACTAAAAAGAGAGGGAGAAAGAGTGAGTGGAAGAGGAAAAAAAGAATCGGTCAAATACATGTGTTCCATTTTATTTTAACAAATCCCAGCCTTAAATCACTTCCACTGCAGTGATCAAACACTTATTCTTTTTTTCTTTTCCAGTGGACACGAAAACATCTTTTGATATTGAACTGACTCAGAAATGTCTTTGAGTTATATAGACATAAACTGAGTGCAATCCATTTTTAATCACTTGTAGGGTGCATATCTGACTTTTTTTTTTTTAAATGTTCAGTTTTCAGATCTCCAAGGTCTCCAGAAGAGTTGTAATATAGTTTAGCATGCACATTTTCCAACTTCTCTCTCCATTAGGTAGATTGTGTTTGCTACAATACCTAAAAATAGATAGTTCACCCAAAATTGTAAGTTCTGTCACCGTTTACTGACCCTCATGTTGTTCCAAACCTGTATGAATTTGAATTTGGAACACAAAAGAAGAGCACAAAATATTTTGAATAAATGATGGTGACAGGACAACATTGGACCCCATTGACTTTTATTTTATGGACCAAAAAAAAAAAAAAACAGGCCATTTCTTTAAGTTTTGAACAATTTTGACACTTTCATTGTATGGACGATGAAAAATCAGACATTTTTCTTTCTGAAATTTCAGGCTTGGAATATCATAAGGGTGAGTAAATGATTACAGAATTTTCTTTTTTGGGTGAACTATCCATTTAAATCTATATGTAAATGTTCTCTGTTGTGCTGCACAACTTTTTAGTCAGACTGAAATTCACTTTGGGAGCAAAGATGGTTGAATTACAGAATTTTGCAGTTTAATTTTCATAAATGGTAGGGACAAGGTTTCAGATTGTTCGGTGTACTAGTACTTCAGACTGTTTTAATTCAAAAGAGCAAGGAAAATCTTGATTTACATGATATGCCTCCCTTTAAAAAGTGATTTAAAACACTTGAGGAAGGAGAACAAAAGATGCTGTGAGTTGAAGGGCGAGTGAAGGACGGCTCTTGAGCAAAGATTGCACTCTTCCTGTCCCACTGAGAGTGCAATCATTCGATCTTTACATGATACATACTGTGACTCTCCCATCTGAACCTCCATTACATTTTTTATGCATTCCCTGCTCTAACAGATTCACATTTTCACTTAATCCTTGTGTATGGCCCATGACAGAATGCTTGGCGCTGTGATATTTGCATTGCATATTCAAAATGCCTCAAACATTTGTCCACCTCTACATGGAGCTGCTCTTTAAGATCTTTGTTTGTGCAGGTCTTAAGTGTTGTTGAAAGAGCTGCTATTTGCATTGAGAGGCGCACTGGTGCTGTCCATGGTGCTGATAAACTGGGCCAACCTGGAACTGTCCTTGGTGCTGAAAATAATGCTGACTCCTCTGTTACCATAAATGCTTGCGTTTACTGCATATTATGCATTGTTGCTGTCTAGAATGGTACAGATCGTGTTGGTTGCGGTGATGCTGTTCTGAGAGTGTGTGATTAATGTAAGTCTTACAGTATCTTGGTGTTGATCAGCTGCATTGCTTCTGTTTAAAGTTGTGCAGTCATGCGCAGCACATCTCATTGCTGCCTCGTTCCCTTCATCTCTTAGACATTTACATTTTTACATCAACATTGAAGCTTAAGTGTGTTGGAAGAGGTCAGTCTTGGTCTCTGCTGACTGAGAGGCTTTCTGATAAATGACTGTTGAGGCAAATGTCCATTTTAAAGTGTTCCCTTGCTGCCAAAAGCATTCAGAATAAGTTACTTTCTATCATGTGTGGTTGTGTAAATGTGTTGTTGATGCATAAAATGCCCAGTATTTTTTTAAATCAACAACAATTAGTAATCAATAATCAATCAATAACATGAATCAAATAATGATCAATAAAATTAATTGTGTATATGTATATGTTATTTTTACACAAAAATTACACAGAAAATAAATATTTAATAAAATTGATATACAGGTGCATCTCAATAAATTAGAATGTCGTGGAAAAGTTTATATTTCATTTATTAGATATCATTTTTGAATTTGATTTGACACTTTGACTTGACCATGTTTTGTTACATACCTTTCTAAGTTATCTGACATTATCAAGATGAATTTGTTCTGACACAGTTTAACTCTGAGTTCTTGTCATATTTTATTACCATTTTCTAAACTATAGTGAATGTTCTCTCTACTATGTATGTAGTCAAATATATATATATATATATATATATATATATATATATATATATATATATATATATAAAATCCTTGGGTAAAAAATCCTAAAAATTACCCTCACTTAATAAGAATAACATGCTGAACTGTTGTGAAATACATTGACTGATTTTTCATAGGCTTTATGGACAGATAAGTTTTGAGTGACTCTTGAAGGACCAGCACCACATCCTCTTGTACCACTGTTTGAAGAATTTATCTTCCAGAATCTGGCAGTACATTTTAGGAGCTCATTTTAATGTATTTCACAACACTTCAGAATGTTATTTTTGTTAAGTGAGGGTCATTTTTTAGGATTTTTTACCCAAGAAAAGTCTCTGAGAACCTGGCACATTGCACTTGTGGAGACTCCAGGAAGGTTGCAGTTCTGGAAAATGATGGCGCTGGAGACTAAATGGTTCCTGATGGTTTCTCACCTAATTCCTCACCTTAATTCTTCATTCTTTTGCAGTTAACAAGTGTCTTTTCTTCTCCACCTGTTTTTTCTGACTATGCTGACCCAATGAACATTTTGCTGCCCAATGGTCATGCCCTAACTTTGCAAATTATATTGTTGCATTAGTATTGTATATTTCTTATGGGCATTTAATAATTTTTTACTTTTAGTCTGAGTTAAATCTCTTTTTTTGGCTCATTTTATCTGTAAAAGAAAACCTGCCTAATAATTCGGCACACCTGAATATGAGGAGTTTTTGACTTCCAGCCTTCATGGACAATTATATATCACTTATAAATGATTAAATACAAAGTCAATAGTAGTTATTAAGATTGATGTAGTTTGGAATTGGTAAAATGTTCTTGGAAAAAAATATGACCAGAATATCAACTTGCCTAACAATGCGGCACACGGTGTAGTTCATTATGAATGTCCTGTGGTGTGACAAATGAGTTTTAAAAAATACAAGTATATAGTCTCTCAAGTAAAATGAGGTCAATAAAAATGGTAATTTTTCATAATTAAAGTAAATAATTTAAAATTAATATTTAAATAAATTACTTAAAAACAATAAAGTTTTGTTTTTGGGGTAAAAGTAGGGTTAGTCTGTAGTTATTATAAATAGCTATAAAAATATAACACCAATAGAAGTCTATATAGTATGTCTTGATTTAGCTAGAGGTGTGTGTGTGTGTGTGTGTGTGTGTGTGTGTGTGTGTGTGTGTGTGTGTGTGTGTGTGTGTGTGTGCACGTGCATGTATGTAACATGCGTGCTTACCACAGTGAGGCGCTGTGTGTTTCTGCAGAACTCCTCCTGCTCCTCGTTTCCACACACTCTTTCTCACTCTGTCCCTCTCTCCTCTTTCTCTCTCCTCCCTCTTTCCTCTATCTGATGAGGATCTCTCATCTCTTCCGCCCCATGATCAACCAGTCTAATCAAATCACTGTGGACATGCTACCTTCCCCTCTTCCTCCTCTCTTTCTCTGCTCTCCATAATCTCTGTCTCTCACTCCATCCAGCTTCTTCTTCATTTCTCCCTTTCTCCCTTTCTCCCTCTCTTGTTCTGAATCTGGGTCATCCACTAGCATGACGGACAGTCTCCCATTATCACCCTCTCCACTTCTCCCCTAAAGCAAAAGAAGGAAATAAGAGAGGGAAAGCAGGTGAGAGAGGGGTAAGAGATGAGAGAAAGTCACAGAGAGTGCCCTGTTTGTCTGAACGCACGCTCTGATTGGCTGCTCATCCCGCTGGTGTCACATTCTGCCCTCTTCACATGTTCACGCATCGGCAGCGTCCTCACATGAGTGTAACACTCTAATGCACGCTTACACACACACACACATACACACAGAGACTCATAAGTGCTGATGGACACCGCTGGAATAATGGCTTCTATACACTGGATTCCTTCAGCCTGTCTACTTCTAAAGCTAACGGACTAACCATCGTCCTTGTCGGTTCAAATGAGTAAGTGACAGCGCAGTCTTCTTCAAAGATGCCTGTTTCTTACATGCTCTTCTGTGTGTGTGTGTGAGTGTGTGTGTGTGTGTGTGTGTGTGTGTGTGAGAGAGAGTTAGCTTAGAGATGCATTCTGTTACGTCAAACTGACAAGCATGTGGTCAAGCTCTTAGATGTGCTTTTGCATATATGCTTGCATATGTAGTTATGCTTTTTTTGAAACATTTTATGTTTCCGTCAGTCGTTCATCTGACAGTGTCACTCATCCTCAATCTTTTTATTGTTTTCTCAACTCATCTTATATTGTTATCTTTTTATTAATTTATTTTTATTAACCTCTCATTTTTTATTTCTGTCTATTAATAGTAAATAGTAATAACAATAATAATATATTATTTTTGAATAGTTTTTATTATTATTTTAATTATCATATACAGGTATATATATATATATATATATATATATATATATATATATATATATATATATATATATATATATATATATATAGATAGATAGATAGATAGATAGATAGATATAGCATTTCTTTATTTTTATTTCCCTGTATTAATATATTAATGATACACACACATAAATTTATAATACTTTTTTATTATCTATATTATCTTTTTATCATTATTATCATTACTTTATTTTCAATTCCTTGTATTGCACACACACTTTATAATTATTTTTATTACTTTGGTTACACTTTATTTTAAGATTTCATTGTTACAACTATACAAATCAGTAATATTATTTATCAAATAATAGTAACATTATAGAGTTGGAATTAGGGTTTTATTTAGGGTTAGTTGCTTGAAATTCTGCATAATTTATATTATGCTGTTACAGTAGTAAGTACACATAAAATACATAACAAGGACAATAAGGTATTACTATTATTTCACTCATATTTTATTTCACTGTAGTTTTATATAATAAAATATATAATTTTATAGTTTAATTATAAAATTATAATTATTATATTTATATTATTATTATATTTATTATTATTTAACTTAATATATAAGAACTGCCTGAACTATCCTGAAACATCTTTTTTGTTGCTAAGAAACCAAAGTAACTTTTAAATGAACACAGTATCTTTGTGCAAGACATGTTATATTTAAGACATATTGCTAATTATTTTGTTGCAGTATAATGTTGGTGGTGTTGGTATGAGTTTGTCTGGCTGCTGATTTGACACTATGAACAAGCTCTAGTTGGTAATTCAGCTCAACTATTTTGAGCTTTATGTGTGTCAAGTGCAGCTCTGTGAGAAATTTCTACTGTTAGTGCCGCCATTATTTATTTTCAAAGCCGGGGCGTGAAAAATTATGATTCCTTGACACATTGTTCTGTGGCTCGAGTCTGTAGGCGTCAGCTCAGAGAGGTTGCGTCTTGTGATCGCCAGATGGCCTTAAATTTCAGCGAACACATGGACACATCCAATGCACGTGGCTTTGTACACAAACACTCTCACACACTCACACTTATATATCAAGCTGACATTTCCAACCTCACTATATGACAACTCCAAAGTGATCCTCCATACCCTTCACAACTGAAAAAAATCCAGAATTACACAGTTTGAAGATTGGAAAATTTCCAAAAGGCTAAGCATATCTGTAAATAGATTCAGGCTATACGTCCACTGCCAGTTTGAAATACCTCCAGTCTTTGTCAGCATGCTGTCTGAATGTGTATGTGAGTGTGTGTGCTTGTGAATCTGTGTTTTGATGTGTTACTGATGCATTACATGACAGATTTCCATGTGTGACATTCTTTATCTGTGCTGAATTTGTTATTCTCAGCATTCAGAGAGACTTTGCACTTGTTTGCGTCTATGTGTGTGTGTGCAACTCGCCATAAATGTTTAATGTTAATACAACTAAAATCTTGGAAAAACATTTTCCAAAGGATGAGACATTACAGACTATATTCGGGCTGTCAGTATCAGCCAAGATGCATACCCACAATGCACTGCTGCCGCACAGATACGCTCACGAAATGTGTCATTTAAAGTTTGCTGATTTAATTCGTAATTGTTGTATGTGATGATAATAGCGTCTGGCAGCTGTAGATAATTACATGCTGTTTTTATGCTGCAATTTTTCCGAAATGCAATTCCCATTTGCTCTGGCATGAAATGCAGAGCTTCTGGCTGTCTGCTGAAAAACCTTTTACCCTTAATAGTCTCATGGCTGTTTATCTATGTTGTGTAAGGCAGTCTAGGGCTAGAACTTGTGCTCACACATACACCATTATATATTTATATCTCAGCTAGTGTATGTAGATATGTTTAGACACTGCACCCACACACACAGTCAGCTTAGACAGACTGCTGGCCAATCATCTGTATGGTCTGTAACTTTGCAGAGTTGTGGAATATTTCACTGTTATTGAACTGCTAGTCACTGCCACTGCCGTGTTTTCTAACTTATCATTCCTCATGTGCTGCTTTCTGGTAAGATTTCGCAAACGCTTCACTGTCATTCACAGAAAAGCCTTGCCATGTGTAGCCCTTAAATTATTCAGCACTGTTTTGGATCTAGACGTCTGGACTGACTGGGAGTCTTCGTGGTCTGGTGAGGTGTGAGTGTGTGTATCTCTGAGTTTGTTATCAGTTCCCGAGAGCTTGCCAAGGAAGAAAACAGCCATGAAAGTGTAGATACGATGTATCTTCCTCTTTCTATGTCCCCGTCTTTTTATCTCACACAGAAACTTTTTTTTTTTTTTTTTTAAATGTTCGTTCAACTATGGGCTCTTTTAGAAAATAAACTGTTTCATTTTCTGAAATAACGTGAACATTTGAAAAAAAAAAAACCTTTCCATCACAGTGTCATTTACATTTACTATTTTATTTCATTTTAATTTGAATACAAAGGTTGACTCATTGGTCTTGCTAATGCAATTTCATAGCCAGCATTTATGTATCTTAAAAACACACCTTGCATTATTTGACAAAATTACAGCTTGATTTGAAGGACTACCAAAAATAAATAAATAAATTCACATTCACAAGTGATAATTTTATTGATTTTCTTTTTCTTCACACATCACATTCGTCATATTTATAATAAAGCATGATCTTCACATTTTTGTTTTATTTTTTGGGAACAAGTACATTAACTTTTGATAACACTTAATGGCAAATTTGTGGTTCATGGTAGAAAGTATGCAAAAACTTAAAGTTATCATTTAATAAATTATGCAAATAATTTCCACTACAAAAAATAAATTATGCAAGTTTTTGTTTCGATGTTGTCATTGTCACAATCCCCGTGGAACGGGGAGATGAGGAAACGAGGAGGCGTGGAGTTCACAAAACGAGAGTCTTTAATATCCAACAGGGTAACACAGAGCACAGGCAAGGAAGACATTTAACAGCGGACAGGAAACATGGGGCAGAACACACTATAAATAGACAGACCTAACGAGGGGAAAACGAGGAACGCCTGGAACTAACAACACATAACATGGACAGGAAACAGGAAAACCCAAATAAGGGCATGGAAACACTGGGAGCACATGGAAACACAAGATACAGGGACAAAGGTCTGACAGTTACTCCCCCCTCCCGAAAGGCACGTCCCGCACCATACAACATCCAATGGGGAGGGGGGGTTGGCGCTCTGAAGGCCTCCAGGGACAGGGTACCAGGAAAGACGGCCTCCAGGGCGGCACCCGTTCCGAAACCCACGGCGGAGCAGGGGACTCGGGAGGCCATGGGAGATCTGCCTCCGAGGCCGCAGCCCCAGCCCCGGCCCCGGCCTTTACGGCTGGAGCCATACTACCCCCCCCCCCCAAAATACTTAGGGGAGCTTACGTGGCCTACCTGGAGGTCAGGAGCCATCCCTGGGCTGAACGGGGAATCAGGAGCCCTCACTGGGCTTAACGGGGGATCAGGAGCCCTCACTGGGCTTAACGGGGGATCAGGAGCCCTCCCTGGGCTAGACTGGGGACAAGGAGTCCTCCCTGGGCTAGATGGGGGATCAGGAGCCCGCACTGGGCTGAACTGGGGATCAGGAGCACTCTCTGGGCAGAATGGGAAATCAGGAGCCCTCCGTAGGCTTAACTCGGGATCAGGAGCCTTCCGTGGGCTAAACTCGGGAACAGGAGCCCATCCTGGGCTTGACTCGGGAACTGGGATGCGCTTATGTGGAGCTGGCACTGGAAGACGCTCTTGAGGAGTGGGCACAGCGAAGCGCTTTCGTGGAGCTGGCACTGGAGGGCGCTCTGGAGGAGCAGGCACAGCAGAGCGCAGACATGGAGCTGGCACTGGAGGGTGCTCTGGAGGAGCAGGCACAGCGGAGCGTTTTTGTGAAGCCGTGCCGGCTTCACAAAAACGCTCCGCTGTGCCTGCTCCTCCAGAGCACCTGCTCCTGCAGCGAAGTCAGGGTGTTTGACTTTGCTTCAGACTGTGGGCTTGGCTGAGCCACGGACGGCGGCGTAGTTTTCCCCGCGGACGGCGACGGGTTTGAGTGAGCCGCGAATGGCGGCGTGCTTGAGGGAGCCACAGACGGCGGTGTTGATTTCCCCGCGGACGGCGGCAGACTTGGGAGAGCCGCGGACGGCGGCGGACTTGAGGGAGCCGCGGACGGCGGCGTTAATCTCCCCGTGGATGGTGGGCCTGAGAGGGGAACGGCGGACGGATTGGACGGCGAGCTGGTTCTGGCTCGGGCCCGGACACTCCCCAGATAACGAAAGACTCCTGCCCTCCAACTAAGTCCCGTTGTGTCGGGGAGGTCTACGGGTTGATGATAATTGGCCCTGAGCCAGAACAGATGGTTAACGGTGGTGGCGGCAAGCCCGCAGAATTCTCCGGCGTACTCGTAGAAGGGGAGATCATGGCGGGCAAGGGTGATGACGCGAGCGGTGACTTCCATAGTCGCGGAGGGGAAAAAAATAGGAAAACAAAAAAACTTTTCAAAAACGGAAACAAAAGGGGAGAAGGGGCGCCGCTTATTTTGTTAGGTCTGCTGTTCTGTCACAATCCCCGTGGAATGGGGAAACGGGGAGACGTGGAGTTCACAAAATGAGAGTCTTTAATATCCACAGGGAAACACAGAGCACAGGCAAGGAAGACATTTAACAGCGGACGGGAAACATGGGGCAGAACACACTATAAATAGACAGTCGTAACGAGGGGAAAACGAGGAACGCCTGGAACTAATAACACATAACAAGGACAGGAAACAGGAAAACCCAAATAAGGACATGGAAACACTGGGAGCACATGGAAACACAAGATACAGGGACAAAGGTCTGACAGTCATATATATTGTTTGTGTATTTTTTTAAAAATATTTATTTATTTAATTAATTTTTTAAATGATTTTAATATAGATTTTCATATTTTAAAATCACAAGTCTGGTTCTGGGACAAGGGTAAAACAATAAAAAGCATTTGAAAAGTGGCAAAAATGAATGAAGCCAAATTTTCAATTTATTTTTGCTATTTTTCCTTTTATTTAAATGGGCCAGTATATAGAACAGACGGATAGTGGGGAAGAGAGGGGGACTCAAACTCAGGTCACTGAAGCGCAGCCACGCTGTATTCTGGAGACTCTGTTAGTTTTAGTGCCTTAGTTGAAAAAATTCTCAATGTAACTTTAAACCCAGTTTTGCCATATTTTTAGGAGATACAGTATACAGTATACCCACACTAATTCTCTCAAAGTTCAGTGCTGTGTGTTTGTGAGTGGTAATTAAATGGCAGTTAATTTGAACTCACACTGTTTCAGCCCTGCACTAATTAAAGAATCATCTGTTAATTCTGCTGAAAGACGGCAGACCTCAGTGCTCAAAGAGCACACTGGCAGGATGCACATAAATTGCAGAAATTAACTCTTGCCACCTCCAGGGTGTTCCACTTGATGTATATCACTTGATGAATATTCAAACAGAAAACTATTTTTGCTGAAAATCATGAGATTCAGTATCTAACGACCCTTAGAAACTCTCTGTGTGAATGTTAGTTCCCTAAAGCAACATTCTCTTGTGGAACTGAGGGAAAAAAAGAGTGATTCTCAACAAAGCTGGTTTGCCTTCACAACACAAACACACACACACACACACACACACACACACACACACAAAACTTTCTTCAAGTACAGCGTTTGAAAATCATTGCTCTCATTGCATTGTATAAAAAATTAACACTTATTGTAATCATTAGTTTCTCAAAGCACAACTTTTGGAAAAGAGCTTATCTGTCTCTCTTTCTATTGTCTCATATAGAGACACAAACTTTCTCTCTTATACACACTAACACAGTATTATTAGACTGTAACAAACAGCAATAATACTTCAAAAGCTGGATTAAACAGGAATTCTTTTTATGTGTATTTTTATATGTTTTTAAGAGGTGAGTGTTTCTTTTCTTTATACATTTTAATTGTTATTGTAGCTATATTTTGTATTTTGTATGTTGTGTATGTGTTTTAAATGTTTTTGAAAGAAGTCAGATATGCTCACCAAGGCTGCATTTATTTGATCAAAAATACAGTAAAAACAGTGATAATGTGAAATATTACAATTTAGCTGTTTTCCATTTGAAAGTATTTTAAAATGTAACTTATTCCTGTGATAGAAAAGCTATTTAAAATTGGATTACTGTATTTTGAAATAAATGGTGGTGAGCATAAGAGACTTCTTTCAAAAGATAATGTAAAAAAATCATAATTATTCCAAACTGAAGTTAACTTTTTGTCCCAATGGTTTATGTATTATTATATTATCAGAGCATTAATGTACACTCACATTTAAACTTGATCTCACTAAAAATGTGCAGATGTTGAACTATGTAACAGGAGTAAGCTGTCTGAAAAGTTCTTGAATCCTGACTAATTTCTTGACGGGCAATTAAAACATGGTTCCTCAGTGCAGAGGTCCTGACATCGGCCAATTAAAACACAGCACTGGGGAGCTGGGGGTCTAAACCTCAGGACAGGAGCTGTCTGTGCACTCATGATTAAAAGAGCTGTTCTTGGCCCAAAAATGTAATTTAGCCACCTAAGATTCCCTTAAAACATGCCATGCTCATTTTTATGGCAATCCAAGAGTAGATTAAACAAAAAAATAAAAAATAAAAAATCATTAACCAATTTACTGAAACCTCTTTAGCTGCAAAAAGGGTTCGCTAACAACCTGATTTTTATTCAGTAGCATTTTTCTAAATTACAAACCTTTCATTAATAATTCACATTTGTGAGCAATCAAGTGTGGGCAAAAAATTTTTACAATGCTTATAGTTTTCAAGGTCATGATGCTGAAGAGCTACAGGAAGTATCAGTCACTCATTGCTGTATGCATGTTTTGGCCATTTAGCTAAAGTAGTTCTCAGACTTTATCACATTTATTTTTTTTATTTTGGGTATAGTGTATGCTTGTATAAGTATGTTTGCTTACTTCCATGCTGAGCAATGTTTCCAGCAGAATAAAGTGAGTTCAGTGGGTGATGGAAAGAGAAATGATTGCTTTAAGCAGAGGAGGAAAAAATCTGCCACTGTTGGTGACATCCAAATGCTGCTGCAGCCTCCTACACTCTAGACGTTCATCGATAAAGATGCCCTGCATACAGACCTAACAGAAGGTTTGCGTCTTTAAAAGAAGATCAAAAAAAGATTGTTTTGGTGATGGAACACTTAGTAAGCAGACAGGTAAATCAGGGCAACAGTCTGTCTGAAGCTTGTTAATTATGGACGTCAGTTCCTCAGTGGAGCTGCAGCCTGAAGAAAAGTGAAATTGAGAGAAACAATCGTTCTTTGATCAGCTTTTGTTATGTTGTGCTGGAAGATCAGAGTGAATGGGCCTGTACTTGTTTTGTGTTAATAGCAGCTCGTGCTGTAGGTATCAAGGGAATTGTCTGATTCTTGGAAATATTTCCCTAAAGGGAATAAAACTTTTAAATGTGTGTTCTGAGTTTCACAAAGGCTGACAGCCCACTGTGAAGATTTACGTAGGATCATGACCACAATGCCTAGACATCCACTTTAGATGGATAGTTCACCCAAAAATGAAAATTCTGTCATTATTTACTCACCTTTATGCTGATTTCAAATCTGTATGACTTTCTGGTCAAACTTTAAGGTCGAATTCTCGCTATTAACTATGACTTTTGCCTCAATAAACTACTAATTTGCTGCTTATTTATAGTTAGTAAGGTAGTTGTTAAGTTTAGGTATTGGGAAGAATTTTTTACATGCATGAACTTTACATGCATGTTCTTAAACTGATTAAAGATGGCAACATGTGAAGTCATGTAATCGTGTTAAACTGTTTTCCTTTACCAGTGAAATGTCATAAACAGCTTAAGCATGAACCAGTCAACACAGCTAGATTATTGCCCATTACCCCAATTTCGTACAGCATGTTAACACCTTAACATGCATTCTGTCAGTTTATTGAAGTGCACATATGTGACGTGACAAGAAAACGTCCTTACGGCAGATCCAGCCGCAACGAGTGTTTCATGGTATCGCAAACTCCTAATTTTTCTTGACCCAAAATATTATTAAAAATATGTTCTCTTCTGCAGCAATTGGACAAGTAGTAGCTGTAAAAACTTCAAATATTAGTGGTTTTTAATGCTTTATTTAGCGTACACACTCAGAAATAAAGGTTCAAAAGCTGTCTAAAGGTGCCCTTTTGTACATTTTAGGTACTAACATGTACACTTTAGGTGCCAATATGGACCCTTTAGGTACAAAAGTGTAGCCTTTAAAGAGGTACCGCCCTAGTGACAGCTTTTGTACCTTTTTTTTTTTTTTTTTTTTTTGAGAACACTCATATCAAAGGGAATCCTTTAAGTAGAATACATGAATGCTTATATTCCACCACCAGGAAGCAACCTTTTTTTAATTAAGTCATAACTGTGATTTACTTGCATTGCAGGATTGTTTACTTGCATGTAAACCAGTAAATACAATGACTTTTGTTAGTTATTGCGTATTGGTGTGTCATTGTTTTTGTAACTTATTTCCCCATATTCTATATAGTTCACATTTATTTTTGTGCTTTTGCTTTTTGGCTTTTTTATAGTTTTATATTTAGTTTTAGTTAACACTAATAACCTTGGTACATAATGTACTAATTTGCACTTTTTAGGGGTAGATAGGGTACAAAGTTGTCCCTCCACATGTACTGCCCAACTGTAAAAGCTAAAGCCGCTGTATCACTTGAAGTACAATTTTTGCAATGTTTTTCTTAAAGTGTCAGTCTAATAATGCAATATGCCAGTATGCCTTGGTTGTTGTGTGTTTACCTACTCTGTGGGCGCAGTAGATGTCAATGGAAAGTGGAATATGTGTGTGTGTTTTCTCAGTAGGACTGTCAGGTAGCCAGGTTAGATATTACCGATGCCTCAGTGACACATCCCACCTTATCCATCACCCACTGACTGAACAACACCACCGTCTGCTTATTTTCTCACATGCACAGACACGGACGCACCCACATTAAATCTTTCTCCCTCATACACGCTCATAAACACATACGCTGGAGTTTTAGGAGGGCAAAAGCTTCTTACTTTCTCTTTTCTGTGCTTCATACAGTGAGCTGTGGATAATGAGAGAGATGTGAGCGAAACCGAGAGAAAGAGTGAGAGAGAGATTTCTGTAACCAACCCAACCCACTGGAGCCAACGCTTCCTCCCTCCCTCCCTCTCTCTCTCTCTTTCTCTCTCTCTCTTTCTCTCTCTCTCTCTCTCTCTCTCTCTCTCTCTCTCTCTCTCTCTCTCTCTCTCTCTCTCTCTCTCTGTCTCTCTTTCTCTATCTCTCTTTCTCTGTCAATGCTTAGACATTTTCAGTCATATGGTTGACTGTTTTGGGAATGGATTGGAATGATGGTGGGATGAAGCTGGACAGAAGATATAGGAAAAGTGATGAGCAATGAGGAACAAGAAGAGCCAGGTTGGATGCAAATTGTTCTCTTTTTCATCTTTAACTTGATATTTCCTGCTCTTTTCCCTCAAATTGCTAATTTTTAGTGGAATGAGAAGTGTCTTTGCCTAGGGGAGTTATATGGTTGTTTGGATGTTTTTTCTGTCCCTTTTGCTGTCTTTATTTGTAAAGATTATTTATGCTTATTGGGGTCAAAAAAAAATCTGAGACTACTAATGAAAATTATTCTATTTTGTATTCATTTATAATTTAATACTGCATGTTTCATTACAGCATATTGACTAAAGTGAAAAGTTCAATTAAAAATGTCTTTAGTATTTTTATTTATTTATTTCTTTGCTTTAATGGCAGCACTCGAGATGAATGAACTCCACAAGTTTGTTTCAAAACCTGATGATCATGTTCTCCGACATGATTTGAGATGATCCACTGAGCATCTTGAGTTTCAATAGATGAAGAACATCTGACCGTCTGTACAAATAGACACAAGACCAGTGTTACTAACTAATTTACTTTGTGACCTAGAAATACTGCATAATCTGAAACATTTCCTATTTGTTGTACTTCATAAATAAAATGTTGTTTATTTCCAACTTTAAATTACATTTTGAACTCCAGATTTAGGGATTTCGTGAAGCGATTTTGCTTTGATCCCAGAAGGGAAATTGTGTGCATGCTGCACTTTGGCAGCAAAAAATTATTTTTCTCCATTGAGAGCCATTTTTTTTTTTAAATTTTATTATTTTATTTTATTTTATTTTATTTTATTTTATTTCCCATGCATTCGATTATCTTACGGTTCTTAAAGGTGTAAAATTAACTGTCTACAAAAGGTTTAATTTAGATTTTCAATTCTAGATTTTGAATGTGGCCTCAGACTTATGAAACACACAGTATATTTGCTCTGAGAGTAAACACATTAGTCTTGTCGTCCACTATAGAGGGGCTGAAGAAGAGACGCGAAGTGCCTGTGAGGGTTTTTTGTATCTGTGGAAAGAAATGAGACCATTTTCCCCTCCCACCAATCAGAGCGTTTAGAGAAAAGACAGAAGCAAAGTAGCATTGATGCTAGAGGGAGGATATGAAAAGGAAATAGAAAGTATAAAGGACCAGATGGAAGCAACATAATAAAACAGAGTTGATTAAATGCAATCTAGAGGGAAGGAAAGACAAAATATAGAAAGATTAAAAGAGGAATGGAAGGGGAAAAAAATATGGTCTATATGTAAGAAGACAACACTGACTGCTGTAGAGGTCATATGTAGATATAAAGGATCAAGGATGTTTTATATAAGCAGATAATGACTTGATGAAGGAAGGGTGTGGTACTTGGTTAGTGAGAACTGAAGGAATGGAGCTTTATTAAAAGATCATTAGAGCCCAAAACAGTAAAGGTAATTAGCAGTGTGGTTTGTGCTAGATTTCAGGAGGAATAAACAGAAGGAGAAGAGGAGGCATTTGGCTGTGTGTTGGATTTGGGGGAGCAAGAGAGACAGAGATGGAGAGAGCAAAAGAGAGAAAGGTTGCGTTTGGCACTTTAGGGGCCATGTGATGATAAATGCTCCAGTGGCACAAACCAGAATGCACCTTGTTCAACATGAGCTATGTGATATTTTTAGCCAATCACAGTGCGAGGAAGGTTGAGGCTAACAAGACATCAAGTGCTTTACCAAATCCCTCATGCCTCTCTCAGTCACACCCCATTCCTCCAGCTCGGGCCGCCCATAAGTCATTCTCCTCTCTTCCGCTTCCGATTTCCTCACTTTCCTCTTCTGACCACCTCTTGTCCCACTTTTGCATGCTCTTTCGATTATTCTTGCCTTCTTTGTTCTCTCTCTCTTTACCACACACTTTCCTCTCGTGGATTCAGAGCTGATATTTTGGCTTGCGCTGAAAACATTTTGTTTTTTATTATCTGTCGGTTGAAGAATTTCGAACACAGATCATGATCTGTTTTGAAATAAGGTTAGGATTTTGGTTGGAAAAGTAGTATAAAAGTGTGTCCACTGCTCTACTCACAACAGCAGCCCTACAAACACACACACACACACACACACACACACGTGCACAAACAGGCCATTTGACATTTCCCAGCTTTCTGAGGGGCAGTTCTGTCCCCTCCACTGTGAACATGCTGAAAGGGATGTCACGGAAAGAGAGATGAAGATCATGAACGTTCTTCTTGATAGACACTCACAGACCTTATGTAACACAATGTGCTTACAGTATATCTGATCTAGGGCTGTAGCTATCGAATATTTTAGTAATCGAGTATTCTACCGAAAATTACATCGATTAATCGAGTAATTGGATAAGAAGAATTCTTTCTTTATTAAAGAGCAATACTAAATATACAAGTGAAAATAAGACCGGTCTCTTAAAATGAACAAGTAATTTGTTTCCTTTTTAGAAAAATGAAAATTTTTATTGCTGAAATTGCATATATTAATAACTGTGAAAACTAAACCCATTTAGTGCATTTAATTGCCATATTACATTCAAAATGCAAATACAAATATATAAATAAAAACATCAATAAAAATATAAAAATCAATTTCAAATTACTTTAAAAAAGGTAAACACAGCACAACCTAAAACTAAGACATAAATCAAAATAATAGTAATACATAATAATAAAACCTAAATATTGTGCAACTTAACTTTCAAGTTTCAGCCTAACTACAGCTCAGGCATGACATAAGCCTTTACTGTCTTCTTAGAAGGCTTTGTGGCTTTTGTAAGAGGCAAAAATTAGTGGGCAGGAAGCTAACGTGGAACAAAAACAAGAGTCCATACACATAACATTTATTAACACATTTTTCAGCAACATGAATTTAAAGTTATTTGGAGAATAAACCCTCTTAAATGTCTCTCTGCATACTGGTTGGTGTGTGTGTGTGTGTGTGTGTGTGTGTGTGTGTGTGTGTGTGTAATCCTTTAAAGGAGCATGTGGTTGCAAACACAGTGCTTTGTATGTTACAGTAAATGGTAGGGATGCACCGAAACCGAGAATTCTGGATGTGCTTGGCCGAAAACCGAAACCAAAAATGCTTTGTAATAATTATTTATTTTATTAAATAATATAAAAGTAATTTTGTAAGACTTTTTAATTTAACTCAAATTTAATGACACAGAATTAAAAAAAAAAAAAAAAAAAACACAAGCCAATAAAATAACCACACTTTTATTGAAAGAAAATTGGACAAAATATATTAATATTAAATATCAGTGTATTATTTTTATTCAGTTCTATGCAACAGAATCAGACATGACTGTTGTTGTTGTTGTTGTTGTTTTTGACTAATTATCCAAATAATGTATAGTCCTGCAAACGGTTTTTCCTTTCTCAAAATGCGATGGAGGTGGTACCATCCTGATCATGTGCACACAATGTACCCACCCTTCAACTGACTGAAACAAACACTTTTTACACACAACATATTTTAGGTGTTATATAATAATTATATGATTGAAGAAAATGACAATTATAAAGTTGAAAATTATAAATGTTTTATTTTCTCTCACCTGTTTTATTGTTATTTATTCTTAAAATAGCCTTATGAAATGTTTTCTTTTTCCCCAGAAATTCTGTGTTGTGTATCTGGTTATCAAATGAAGGCATAAAACATTACTTTAATTTATCTTTAAATTATTGAAAATTTAACTTTTTTGGCAAACAAAGGGGATTTACTTTTAAAATTAAAAAGTGTAAGAAATGTTGTGTAATGCCTTAAAAAATAAAGTTTATATAATTTTAGTAGTAGTAGTAGTATGTACATTCTGCTGAACAATAGTAATATATTTCTGCTGCAATGTCTTCAAATTAAACCAGACTTTTATTTTAACGGGTTGCCGTGAATACCTTTAAATTTCTGTGTGTATATGATATGACGCTAGTTTTACTCAAATGAAACGCTGATGAAGTGACTCTCAGAGCAGTTCTGGAGATGTTTGTGTGTTCATGTCCTCATTTAGAGAGACGCAGACGCTGAAATCACCGCGAGCGTCACGCGTGCTTCAGTGTGTGTGTTGTAAAGGAAAACGCGCGTCTCTGCCATTCATTCATTCATACAGAGATAAGATCGCGTAAATCAGTGGGAAATGAATAGAAATGGTGATTCTGTGTAAAGAAATATCAAGTAAACATGTATAAAAATATAAAAACCCTGGCAAAGCTATTATTATCAGCGCATGCGAGCAGAGCGTACCGGGGAGCAGATCAGTGAAGGAGATTTGAGCAGCGTGGCCCAGTACAGCTGTACTTCAGCATGTCACAGCACAGTAGCGCTACTGCAAACAGGAACAAGTATACTACATAGAAATTTATTGTCGGCGCGTTATTTGAGCGGTCTTAGCTTTTCCGGTGATCATGAGCGGTAACTGAGCAGAAAGCGCATTGATTGAGCGGAATATTGAACGGAGCGTCACGCGGCGCAGTGATGAGAGTGAATCCTGAACACTGATGGGCGGCGCGGCGTATATTTTCGGCGGCTGAAAATTCAGTGCATCCCTAGTAAATGGACTAAACGATTCTTCGAGGCACATAATTTGCCTCGATGATTTTTTTTTGTGTACTCGAGGAATCGTTTCAACCCTAATCTGATCAAGTGTTTGGCCTTGGTGTGTGTGCAGTTGCAAACATATAAAATTTTACATTGTTTTATTTGTTTCTTTTACCCATTTACAATTTAAAAGTAATCACATTTGCATGTTATTATTTTTTAACAATAATATACGTTTTATTATTTTAATAACTTATTATTATTATTATTATTATTATTAATATATATTACAAATACATTACATCCACTTTAACAAAAATAATTTTTCTCCATTGAGAGCCATTACATTATTTATTTATTTATTTTTATTGGCCATGCAATTGATTATTTTAAGGCTCTTAAAGATGTAAAAGAAAATTACTTTTCTAGATTTTACATCCACTTTAACAAAAAAATTTAGTATGAAAAAAATAAAATTAGAATCAAATATTGTAAATTTATAAAATAAAAAATAAAATAAAACACCATACACTGCCTAACAACATGCAAAATTACAGATGTTACATAAGGTGAATAGAAAAATCATGTCTATTTTGTAAATTCATAAATGACAGCAGAAGTGAATGACCAGTGTAAAAGAGGTTTAATTATTATTATTATTATTATTATTATTATTATTATTATTATTATTATTACTACCAAGTGACTGGTGAATGTGTGCCAAATATCTAATTGATATGACATAAACAATATACTGTATGGCAGGGAATCCCAAACTTTTTTTTTTTTTTCTTTTTTTTGGTGTCAGCCGAATTCTTATGACATAATAAATTTACATGAAGTAACCTCTGAGATTTTAAGGTGATATTTCCATCATTTGTGTGTTCACTGTTCTCTGATGTTGGTTAATGGTAAATAAATGACATGGCATAAAATATTTAATCTTTGTAATAAGTGTTTTAATTTAAATCAATAAAATTTTATTGCAATTATTGTCATTTTCATTTATTGTTGTTTGTTTATGATTTGCATTTGGCATTGTTTTTCGCTGCCTGCCCATGATCCATTTTTGAGTGTGACCAGTTGAGAACTACTGAAGTAGTGAAGGTAATAATTAATGTCTGTTGATGGCAGTATTTCACTGTTGCAGTGCATGCTGGTTAACTCCTCATTCCGCTGTAGTTGCCATCACCTATGGGTAGTCGAATATTAGGGTAGATGGATATTTCCTGTACGTTTTTTAAAAGTCTGGGATTACAGTTTCTTCCAGGTGCGAGAACAGGTGTTTTCATTAAATGCAGCTGTACCTGTAAGGTTGATACCTGTAGCTTGTATAACAGTTGGTGGAGCGCTAGGCATGTTGCCATGTGGGTTGTGGGTGTTGTGGGTGAGGGGCAAGACACGTCATCTCACCAAACCACTGCCAGATGGCTCCTCTTCCTCTTCTTCCTCGCCTATAACCACGGAAACCTACCCACCAGCCCATCTGTGAGGCTGCCCCACCCGTTCCTCCTTCCGTGCACCACTCCCTATGGGCGACCGCGAGGGACTGACAGAGACACAGAGAGCCGGAGGGACTGAGAATAAGAATGAGATTTAGAGTGGCCTTCTGGGGATTCAGGCTCTGTTAAAGCTTTCCACATAGAATGACACACAATTCATTGATCCCAGAAGGGAAATTTTATGCGTGCTGGTTAACGTTGACAGCAAAAAATGCAATTTTTTCTCCATTGACAGCATTTTATTTTATTTAATTTTTTAAATATATTTAATTTTAAACGTTATTTTATTTTATTTATTTAGATATATTGATTTTATTTAATTTTACTATATATTTAATTTAAATATATTTAATTTTATATTTAATTTAAATACCTTTATTTTATTTTATTTTATTTTTATTTTTATTTTATCTTATCAGTGCCCAATAAGCAATTAAAAATTTTTGTCCTTGACTGAGTGGCCATAAGCAAAGATGGCAGATTTTGCTTTATAAATGCCTTTTACT
Source organism: Spinibarbus caldwelli (assembly GCA_039654775.1). Taxonomy (NCBI): domain Eukaryota; kingdom Metazoa; phylum Chordata; class Actinopteri; order Cypriniformes; family Cyprinidae; genus Spinibarbus; species Spinibarbus caldwelli. The sequence continues at coordinate 24,181,281 of CM077219.1, read as the reverse complement.
CACCGTAACAAAAGTACAAAACTTCAATAAATTAAAATTAAAAAGAAGAAGGATGTCTCTTTTGCTCTGTCAGTGTAAGAATGCCCTCTGTTCGACTTCAGTGTCTTCTCATGAGGCATTCATATATAGCACTTGGGAGTCTCTGAGCCAAAGTCAATACAACAGAATCAATGGAGGAAACATTCTCTATCCAGAAACAAATGAGCAAACACATGCAGTAAAACACAATGCCCTCATCCTGGATAAAAAAATAACATCAGCCAAATACAGCAATGACTCATCATTTCCATTGCAAATGTACAGCATGTGACCTGCTGAAGCTGATGACATGGACAATTTCTAAAACTGTCATTTTCAACTTAGTACTCAGTTACTTTTCTTGGAAAAAATTACTCTCTTTCTCAAATAATGTCCTCTGGCTTCTCATTTAGTTGATTGTGTTTTTAAATAAGTGATTTTGTTATAGCAGGAACAGCTGCAGAACTAACGATACAGTGGTCATAGTCAAATCACGTCACCTTTATTTCTATAGTGCTTTATACAATACAGATCGTCAAAGCAGCTTCATAGAGATAAACAAGCAGAAGCAATAATAGAAACTCATAAATGAAGAGAGTTGAGATTCTGCTGTAAAGCAGCTCTAAAAGACAGTAGTGTTATTAATTAGTGAGTTCAGTGTTGGCTTAGTTCGTATAAATAGCAGTGTCAATGTTGCAAGATGCGACTCAGCTGTAAAGCAGCTCTATAGAAGACAGTATAGTGCCATCATCCAGCTTAATTTAATTCAAGTTTTGTTCTCATTCATGGTCATAAGGCAGGACAAGGGAACTCTCTCAAGTCACCTAGGAGTCTTAAAAGGACAGTTCGCAAAAAATAAATATTGAAGATGATTAAATGTGGACAGAATTTTCATTTTTGGACGAATTGTGCCTTTGTTTTCTATTCACAAGGCCTCTTCATGGAATTGTTTGTGTATAGCAAGAATGGAGCACTTAAAATATTTCTGAATCTGTGGGTTGTCATGGTGAATAAATCTCTTTTTCAGCGAAGTACTTCAATTCTTTTTTGCTAATATTTGTTTTTCCAAGAATGCATTATTCACCATGTATTGATTGTGTTCAATTAAGATGTTCTTTTGTGCGTACAGGTGTACTAGAGCATTGTGCAATCTGATATCAGATGTTATCTTAGGTCACATGCGTTCTGCACACCCACTTTATGCAATATTTGCATCAGCCTATCCCTTTATAACTCCACCAGCTTTTTCTTTTCATCTACATTCACTTTGCCTATGCTTTTTCAGAGTTCACCGTAAGTCAGTCTGATTCAAGCTATTTCTGTTGTGCTTGTTTTTAAAGTTTGCAGCAGTGTTGTTCATTATTGCTAACTAAAACTGAACTATTCAAAATCTCTTTTGGTAACTGAAATAAAGTTGGAATAAAATATACATATTAGATGAAAAAAAATACTGAATAAACCTTGGCTGAAAGAAAAACCGTTTAAGTACTAAAAAAGGGACAACAAAATAAGCAAACTTGAACTAAAGTTAGAATGAAAACTGAAACTAAAAAAGCTTATTCAAAATACATTACACTGCTTAGTATTTTAAGTGTTTATTATATTTAATGTGTTTACATCCACTCATTTCTCATAACCGTGTGCAGCAATCAACTGTATTTAATCATGATAAAGTTAAGATTCAGTTTACTCTAATTCCCCATGACCTTTCTCCTTCAGAGGTCAGCCAGAAAAACTGCAGGGTGATTTATCATGCAAATTTATGTGAAATTTATTCTGCTCTAATTATTAGACATTGTCTTACATATTTATGTTTACATGATTATTTCAGTGAGGAAACGCATGAAAGGGATTGTGTGTGTGTGTTGAAGAGTGAAAGAGTGTTTGATGATAGTTTATATGCATACTATAACCGCTAATTTGTATAGATTCACAGGACTCATTTAATTTAATTTCACTGTCAAAGGCTTAATCAGGTTTTATCCTCAAGTTATACATCATTATGACATCATCATTATAAAGCTTCAGCCTCCCGTAGCAGGCTTAACATCTGCCGCCTCACATCCAATAAAGGAACAGACTAATTATCAACTCTGATTCATTCATTTCAGTTGTTTTAAATTAAATCCATCACTTAATGAATGGAAAAGCGATGCGTGCCTAAATGGTGTTGTGAAATCTCAAGGATTTTTAAAGGAATTATGAAGGCCTAAAATATAAATGTGACGTTCTTTTGTGTGTGTGTCAGTGAAGTGGGCAGCGTGGAGCGGGACCACTTGTCTTTCTTGAGAGAACTTAAAAGTGGGTCAATTCTTCTGCCTGCTTCTTCGCTGTGAGGTAAATAGATGAGTGAAGAAGCACGCGTAGCGCTCCAACACGTCTGACCTGGCAGACCCTGTTATTTCAGCAGTTATAAAAAGAGAGAGAGCGAGAGGGAAAGAAGCAGAGAGAAATAGAGACAAATATTGCTGCTGGTAACAATCCCATCCAAAATAAACCTGTTTTAATGCTGGACCTTCCTGCTCTTTGCTTGCATTATATAACAGTTAAATAACTTTAGATGCAGAACCTCATGTGACTCAACTTTCATGAAACAAACTCTCATGTCTCTCTTTCCTGCTTTGTGCTTATTTTCATGATGTTTAAGAAATTCCCTTTTAAAGTGATCTATGTAAATCCGTTTTGAGGAATTAATTATTTTATGCAAGGTTCGAGCTAATGAAGTCTCATGTAGACAGTGATTAACCAAATTTAGATCATGTAGGTGGGAACAGGTTGATGTCTGTCTGTGTATGTGTATGTGTGTGTGTGTGTGTGTGTGTTTGAACACAGTAATTTCCTGCTGATTTTAAGGATGATTCTGCACTGGCATTAAACTAAGACCTGGCCTAACTCAACCTGACTGGTACTGTCACATTAGCAGACCTGAATCCATCAGTATTTGATTTCCTATTTAATGCTGATATGCTGATATGGTGAGCTAACAGCTAACTAAACTGAACAATAAATGAGTGTGTGTGTGTTTGTGTGTGTGTGTGCAAAGAACATGTTAAAATTAAACCATTAAATATTTATAATAATCTTAGTTTTTCATTAAATACAATCCTGTAATTATGTATAGTTGCAGCTTTCAGGGTCCTGTTTGGGAGCAGTCTTACTATTGCAGTGATTCATAGAAACAGAAACATGCTACTTGTGAAGATGTTTTCATTTGTACTGGTTTACACACATTAACTGATGGTAATTGTAAGAGTAAAATCATCAGACACACATAGACATGTTTTAAATGGAAATGATAAAATAAATGCTAGTGAAACCAGTCACATCGCATCAAAAAGTACACATTATATGACAATTAACTGGTTACTTTTTTTACACCAGCAACAAATGGCTATCTTTATGAGTGATTCAGTGAATCACTCAGTTGATTCTTTCAAACACATCAGTATTCAGGAACAAATCAATGACTGCTTTCATTAGTGAGGCATTGAATTATTCACTCAACCATTTCATTCAAAAACGCTGAATGAAAAAACAAATAAATAAATCATTGAATCATTCACTTAACCAGTTAGCTTAAAAACACTGATTCAATCACCAATAACAGTTCACACTTAATACTTATTTGAAACTGTTTTCGTTGGCAAAGCAGAAATGTACAAAGTAACTGGCAATATTGTGTCATTAATGTCCAAGTTACTCAACATTAACTTCCTGTTTATTGAATTGTTGTATAAAATATCACACTCGCAAGTTGTAGTAGCAATGTTAATCTGAGCTGAACATATCTCCCGACTGTGATTATGTAGCAAGTAATAACAGCCTTTTTAATTATATTTCATTTATAATATCTCACATTTGATTTGATTTTACATTCCTCTACATCTGTGATCGACTGCTATCTGAAAGCGTTTGACAGTAAGTGTTCTGCTAGACTGAAAGTCTGTGGAGCAAAACTGCGAGCAGATGAAGTGTTTCTCTCTCAGCTCCTTTAATGATGTCTCTGATGGTTTTCAGAAGCATATTAAAGATGAATCCCGCATAGACATACATGCACACGCTTATGTGTATTAAAATGTTCGTTCTTAAGTTTAAAAACCGCCTGTCTCATCAGACATTGACATTGTTAGCAGTCTTGTTATTGCTATTACTCGTGGGATGAGTCTCCACAGCGACTGAGAAAAGAGAGACGGGGGATGGCGATCTCTTGTTTAGTTTAATTAAAAAGCCTGCTATTAACACCAGGCGAGACAAACAAGCTGGTAATCCGCCCCAACCATAGTGGGTGAGTGTTTGTATAACGGTATTGTGAACATTAAGGGCAAAACCAGATTGATTCTCAATCTCACTTTTTGAGTCTAATCAAATCTTCCAGGGCAGAGCTAAATAATGAACACTTCTCAAACATCTGATGTTGAAGACGGAGAGATAGGACACCGCATGCAACAGATAGAGAGGCGGCTGTGCGCTGCTAGTTTTGTTTGCTTTTCTCAGTCCGTGTATGTCTGTGAATGTGTTTCTGATTGTGTGACTCATCCATAATGGACTTGTTAGAGAAAGAGTTGTTTCTCAGTCAGTTTGATGGCCCCTAGGCGGTAATAGCAATTATAAAACAGCGAGGAAAGGTCTCTTTGCTCTCTCTGCAACCACAGAAAGAGAGAGGAGGAGTGACTGAACAGTTGCAGTTGTTTAGTTTTGTTTAACAGAATCTGACCGATGGCACCTCCTCCCACTGGATGGATTTTACATATCTCCTGAAATTAACAGATTTTTTGCTTTTTTTGTGTGTTTTAGCTATTCTCTCTACTGTATATCCACCAGACTAATTCACCCTGAATAAGTCATTACATTTGATAGGGCTCCATTTAGAATATGCCTTTGGCTTTTTAAAATAATTGCGATGTTTTGAATGTGAAATGTGCAGCATTTACAATACCAAAGGATTTAATTAGTTTAATTCAATTAGTTCGTACTGTACTTTCTGGATGTGATGGCTAAATTGGAAAGGGAATTTATGAGATTAATTTTTCCATTTTGTCAAATAAGACAGTTTAAGTCTTATTTGGTTGGGCTTTGCGAACCCCTGGGGGTTTGTGGTTTCATGAAAAGCTAATAATTAATTAAAATAAATAAATAATTTCCATTAAAAGCAATCAAGATAAAACAAAATAAATAATTTTTTTTTATTCCATCTCATGTGACCATTAGCCAATATCAGGGAACTGTGAACATGCAAATGTGTTGTTTACTTATTTAAATATTTGCTCTCATAGTAGGTCAAAGGGCTTTGGCTGACAAATACGTTTGGGAGTTATTGGGAAACATGGTTAATTTTGGCTCAGTGGAGAAGTATGTTTTTGGCCTATAAAGCATGTAGTAGCTGCATCTTCCAGGAGGGCCTAACGGGGTTATGCTAACCAGCAAAACCTTGACAACTTGGGTGACACTAGTGGCACAGAAATGACATATTTCAACCTTAAAAAGGTCCTTGGTGAAAAGCCAGTGTTGTTGTTGAGCAGCCAAACAGTAGAGGCTATTGTAAAACAGGCTGTTGCTGTTTTAGTGTGTGCACTAAAACACTGATGATAAACAACAGCCTCCGATGTTTAGTACTGGCTTTGTGTGCTTTGTGTGCAGCATAATGAACATAATGAAGGGTTTTGTGCACATGTGGAAGTGTGTGTATTTAAGTAAAAGATGTCTCTGCAATAACTTGGTAGGATTCATGTCATGTATTACAAAATCAAAGGGTAAAACAGGAATGAAAAACCAACAGATATAGACTGATATAGTTAGTTTTGAATCAATAAACTCAGCTGAGCCATTTTATGTGATCTTATTTTAGCAGTGATTTCTTTTTTTTTTTCTTTTTTTTTTCTGAGAAATTGAGGACATACTGCAAATAAAGGGGTATTCAAGAATAAATACTAACTCAATTAAATGGAATTAGCCTAAAGAGTCTGTACCATATATATATATATATATATATATATATATATATATATATATATATATATATATATATATATATATATATATATTATTATTATTATTATTATTATTATTTTTTAAAGAAATACAGTCAAAATTGTAATATTATGAAATACTACCATTTCAAATACATATTTTAAAATATTTTAGTGTGAGTTTTCTATTGTGGGTTTATTTATTCTTCTGATGGCAGCCATTACTCCAGTCTTCAGTGTCACATGATCTTTGAGAAATCATTATATGCTGTTTTGCTGCTCAAAAAACAGTTCTTAGTATTATCAGTTTGGAAACATTGTGGAAACCATAATGCATTTCTCCAGGATTCTTTGATGAATAGAAAGTTCAAAAGAACATCATTTATTTGAAACCGAAGTCTTTTGTAATATTCTAAATGTCTTTTCTGTCACTTTTGATCAAAGTATTCTTACTGAGCCTAATCTATATAAATATATACATATACATACATATTCAATTTAGTCAGTCCAAGGGTGTCAGGACTGCCACTGGTCTCCCTTCAAAACAAATTGGTGCATGACGCCCCTGCCTGTTTGCTTCCTGTCTCTCCTCTGCCTCCCCATCATTCATAACCTCCTCCTCTCTCTCCTCTCCATATGCTCCTGATGGGGTCCCAGGCGAGCAGAAGGCAGTCTGTCTCCCTAATGGCAGCAAGTGTGTGTTTCGCTGTGGTTAAAGGAACAGCCAGGGGGAAGATGAGAGGGGAAGCATTAGATGATGTACGTTTAGGGTGTTAAAATTAAACTACTGTTTGTGTGTTTCAATACAAAGTATGTAGCCTTTGATGTCATGTGACTGTCCAGTGTCCTAGAATGTGCCAGGGGTTTCCTCTTCTCTGATTGGTCACCTGATTGATTGTCACACTCTGATTGTCACACAGTTCCACTTACTTATCCACAGTTTCATCATTTTTTTTTTTTTTTTATTAACATGCTAGTGTTTCCACTATGATGTGGATGGAAACATTTTTAATTTAGCAATTGTGAAATTGCTTCTCTTATTTATTTATTTATTTTTTTTAGCTGCAAATTAGGTAAAGCTGGAGCTGAAGTTATTGTAATCTCTGGAAGATAAAAAAGGTCTCTAGAATAAATATGCAGCAATACAAGGCTGTGCTGTAAAGTTATCAGAAAATTCACAAAGACACTCATTGTATTCAGCACAAGTATTGCCTTTGCACACAGTAGTTCTTCATAACAGTGGGATAAAGATGGCTTTAGTGTTTAGAGTTTGTTAGCTCTCATTTTCTCTCCCTCACTCCCTCTTGCTCACTAAACATCATTGTTCTCTTGTACTTTTTGAAAAGGTCTTGCTAACATGTTCTCAGGCTGTTATTTTGCATTGATTTTGCCTGTCAGAGTAATTCTAGCTTGGCTTCTGTGATGGATGGAGGCAAACAACCCGTCTCCACTTCTGGCGTTGTGCGCTCACTCTCTCTTTCTCTGTGCCAGCGGCAGTTACCTGCTTTTAGCACATCAGATGGGTTGACTCTCTTTGCTGATGATATCTGCTTCCATGCACAGGTCAAATCAATGCCCTTTGTTTCCTTACACTCACGATGGTTATTTTGTTCCAGCATTTTGTCTTTATTAGGTGAATGAGTTAGCTGAGGGTGTATGATCTGAGATGAGAGAATGAGACAGCAGGGTGCAGTTTTCTTGGAATCAATGCTTGAAGCCTTTTGGCTTTATTGCATTAATCTGGTCCATTGTGGACTCAAATTCAGCTGAAGCGGTCCCTTTTGACTTTGCACTGCCTTACTTTAATTTAATACAGCTCTGAGCAGAGCTACATGTGATTGCGTTATTTATCATGCACATTAAATGTAAATTTACTGAAGTTTTTGCATAGTAATCATGCTTCAGCTCTAGCATTATTATTAATGTATTACGTAAAGCCAACAGTATTCACAAGTTAAACCATGATTATTACCATAGTTAGAGGACTACAGCTACTATTATTGAAACTATTTAATGATAAAAAAAAAATGAAATTATTTAATAATAGTATATGTGTGTCTATATATATTGCTACTATTAATACTTTTCATCAACACTTTTATTAATTTTATATCATACTGATCTAAAATGTGACAGTGAAGATATTTAGGGCCAGATTTACTGACAGCTTGCGCCAGCGCAAATAATCTTTTGGCATTAAAATAGTACTGTCAGAATTTACTAAAGTCACGCAGTGAAGAATTAGCGCTGAAAAGGCGTGGACACAGTTATTTTTGTGCCTGACCTTATTGAATATGCATTTGTAGGAGTTTCCCTTTCAGACGCAAAATGTTTGGTAGGAGAGTATTAAAATGGATCACGCAACGCAATTTACTAAGATTTGCACTTATTTAACGCCCAGAAAAAGCATGTCTTAAAGCAGGTGGTAATTTGCGCTGCTCTTGGTAGATTGCGCTGGTCATTATGGAAATGATCAGGCTGCATCTGTGTTCTTTAATGTGCGCATTATCAGTAAATCACACGCAGAATTTCCCCCTCCCATCTGCACTTTTATGGAATTGCGCTCTAACACTAATTTGCCCTGTTTAGTAAATCTGGCCCTTAGAATGTTACAAAATATTTCTATTTATTTCATATTTCATTTGAACTTTAAACACTGATACTAATAAGAAATGTTTCCTGAGGAGCAAATCAGAAAATTAAAATCATTTCTGAAGGATCATGTGACACTGAAGACTGGAGTAATTATTCCATAGCTGGGTTTTATTAGTGCAGTTATCAATATGCAGCTGTTCTCTGAACAAAACAACTTTAACACAGTGATATCACTCAATTATTCAGCCTGTTTAAGTGAATTTAACATGTCCTTCTTGCTTCCATTCAAAGCTCTTACTGCTAGAGCTAACACAGTTTAGTCACATTGTCAGGGTGTATTAGTGGTCAAACTCCCTAGAGCAAGTATCATGGTAAGTCGGTATCAGTTCCGTCTGTCCTTCAACAGGCCGCTCTCTGAAAGATAATGCTCCTTCTCAGGAGAGTATGAGTGCTATTAAAGTATTCAATGCTAACAACATTAACCACAAGGTCATTCAATTTAGCCGTTTCTCAGGAGCACCGCTGCTGTCTGCTTCTCCAGAACAACCGTGATGTTTGTTTAAAGCACCAGCTCTGCTTAATAAAACACCAGCTGCTTTCAGATTCAATGCTTTAAATAATATGTGAATAATTCATTGGATGGTGATGGTGTTTCTAGCCCCAAGCTTCCTGGAAGGGGGTGAAGGGGCAATAGGGAGACCATGGTAAAAAGAGTGATTGAAATCCCACTGAGGTGGAAGTACATGATATGTTGTTCCTCACAGACAGAATGACTTTGGGTCTTCATTCTTTGTTCTCAAGTTTAAAATGGCACATATTTAAATATAATATAATATAATATAATATAATATAATAAAAAAGTGCCAGTTCATCAGAACAGTTCATACTCATTATAACAGGCTCTCAAACATTTCTCACCTAATTTACATTCACAGAATTAAAATAATGTGAATAATCACACTTTAATTGAGCAAATTTGTGAATAATTAATTGTTGCCACATCACCGCACTGTTTGGTGCTAGTGGCAGATATTTACACTACAGCTTAAAAGTTTGGTAAGTATATTTTTTTAAAAGAAATGTCAACTTTTTATACAATAAGGGTTCAATAAATTGATCAAAAGTGACAAAACATTCATAATGTTACGAAAGATTCCTACTTCAAATAAATGCTGTTCTTTTAAAAATTCTGAAAAAAAAAGTTTTCACAAAACTATTAACCAACACAAACTTTTCAACATAGACAAAAATTAAGATTTTTGAAAGATCATGTGACACTGAAGATTTGCTGATGAAAAATTCAGCACTGCTATTATAGAAAAAAATTACAGTAACACTTTACTTAAAGCCTTTATGTATAATACATTATAAAAGTAGTTTTAATGCATTAATTATGCCTTGTAATGCACCTTATAATGCATTGTACAATCTCATGAATAATTGTAACCACAGTTAATACATTATAACACTTATCAGTTCATTATTACACTATGCATTTTAAATTCAGTTGTAATTATTTAGATATCATGTATTACAACACACATTATGCATAATTATTATGCATTATAACCTTGAATAACCCTTTATAATGCATTATACAAGGCTTTAAGTAAAGTGTTACCAAAAATTGTATTTAAAAATGTATCAGTATAGAAAACAGTTATTTTACGTTGTGATAAAATTTCACAATATAGCTAATTCACTGTATTTCTGAACAAATAAATGCAGACTTGGTGAGCATAAGAGACTTCTTTCAAAAACATTACAAATTATTACTGGCCCTAAACGTTTGAACAGTAGTGTATGCCATAGAGCTATTTGTCAATACTGGCAGTTTACTATAAATTAACTACAAGTTTGTTGTACATACAGTAAATTGTTCTAACAAGGAACTGTGGAATTGATTGATAAGTGATCTAATAAATCTGTAAGGCATGATGAATAAATGAGAGAACATAAAAATAGACAAATCAATGCAGATATAGTGTACCAGTATGCCACATGCAGCTTTCAGCAGTTTTGTTGTGCTCGGTGTGTTCCTGTAATCTGGCCTCAGGTTTAAATGCAGTATTCCATCACCAGGGGCTAGATTTTAGCCCACTAAAATATTCAGGTACTTCATGAACATTTTATTAACAAAATTACCCCACACAAGCGATCAAGACCAATCTTTTCTGACCTCACTCCCTGCTGAAAACTTTCCAACACACACAAACACCTCACAACATCAGTTCTTTTAAGATGTATTTATTGATGTGTTAGTCATAAGAGGTTATAAGGTTTGAATCTGTTAACATGTGAAAGAGAAAATAAGTGAAGAGCAGCAGCTAGAAGGAGGAATGGTTGATAAATGTAAAGTTTACTGTAGTGATTGTGTGGGTGTTTGTATTTGTTTGTTCAGGGGCTTTAAGGAAGCTGACATTGAGACTCATAAATTCTTGACAGAAGGTGCTCGGGAAGGTATTCTGCTGGAACACCTTTCTTATTGAGGATGTTTACCGAAAGCTTCTGTTTGCACAAAAAAAAAACGACACCAGCAATGTGAGAAGCGCCTTACTATATTTCGTGAACAGCAGTCAGAGGATTCACTCCTCGGTGTAGGGTTTCATTTTTTGTAGTATTGACTGAACAATGTTCCTATTCCTTTTGCATAATACAAAAGAGAGAGATGATTTGGGAATCAATTCTTGCCAACAGCACCAAAGGCAATTATCGTGTGTGTATATGAAAGAGAGATAAAGGGAATGAAAGAGAGAATGAAAGATAGAGAGAATGAGGAGCTTAACTGTGGTTGTTTTTTTTTGTTATTTTTTTCTTCAGCCAGTGTTGGGGCCTGCTTTCCGAAGCAAGGTAACCACACCCAGCCACTCCCATATTGCCTCATGTCGGCCTGCCTCTGGCCAATCAGAGCCTCTGACTGGCTTGTCATTTTGTTCCACTGATTTTGTCAGTTGTATATCAATGTCTTGTCTCTGCATACTGCCTGGCCCTTGTGCGTTAGCCGCCTGTCTTTATTAGCAAGAGAGAGGGGGTAGTGAAGCTACATGTGGATTCGATTGCGCCTCTTGTCCTCGGAGGCTGTTTGGGAATGTGTAAACATATTTGTGCCGCTCTGTCAGAAACGTCATGCACTTTTGAAATGAGGGGGCCTGTACGGTAAACCTAGGTTAGCTTGGCTGGTTAGCATGGTTTAGTTTGCCCCTGCTGGTAGATGCTGTAACTGCACCGTCGATCTGCATTTTTCTCCAATGACAGTCATTTGCAAGTATCTGTGGATTCTGATTGAATAAATTGTAGGTCACAAATGTTTCGCTATATTATAGAATCACCCTCTTTAAACAGATTTTCCTCACCTGTAATTTTTTTCCCATTTTCTTAAAGGGATAGTTCACCTTTAGTTGCTGGTCCCCATTGACTTCCATAGTATGGAGAAAAAAAACAGGGACCAGCAACTGAAGGTGAACTATCGCTTTAACTCTTTTTAACTAAATGGTTCAATGAAATGTCTGTCGTCATTTATTCACCCTCATGTCGTTCCAAACACATTAATGAACTTTTGCTTATTTTGGAACACTAATGGAGATATTTTTTAATATTTACTCATCCTTTTTGTCTATCCATTGAAAGTCCATGCAACCAAAACCTTCACACACCAAGAAGTACGTTGTAAAATCAGTCCATATGAATTAAGCATTTAATCCAAGGTTGAATGTTTAATCCTAGTCTTCTGAAGAGACATGATTGCTTTATGCGATGAACAGATTTAATTTCGCATTGACACACATGCATAGAGCACATCAAATATGGTAAACACGCAAGCTCAAATGTGATTATTTGACACGTGGGAAACCAGCAAGGGTTTTTAATTACTTTTACAATGTCTTATGCTGTGTCTGAAATTGCATACTCTCTTTATTAAGTAATTATTTTGAATAAGAAATTTCTTCTGGACAACTAAAAAAGTATATAGTATAAATGTGTGCAGTATGCATGTAATCTGGGGGTGCTACTTTCGCTACGTTGCTATTGTCATGTGACATGCTGTACCAGCGTCAGTTGCGTCACTTTACTGGTATTCAGAAATCCTTTCCTGCAGCCTCATGGGATAATAATTGGATGCACACCTCATAATCTCACTTGATGTAGTAGGTCATCTGGGTAATTTCTTTTATGAGTACTGTGAATTCCAACATAGTGCTTTTGTCACATACTGTTGTCATATACTGCAGCCTTAATTTTTGATGCATAAAATGATATGAGGGTGAATTAATGATGACAGAATTTTCATTTTTGGGTGAACTATTTCTTTAAGTTGTTGAAAAGTGCTTAAAAGCACTTATCTCACCTAGGGCATAAAATGAGCCTGAACTGCCACTGGTGCCCCCTCAAAAAAAAAAAAAATTGTACATGACGCCCCTGACCTCTGTGGTCATTTTTTCAAATGCTTTTCTCTCCCAGATTGTATAAACATATTTTCACGTATGTATAGTATATGTGTATTTGCATGCGGAGGAACGTGTGTGTGGGGGGTTTGTGATCCAGCATGTATGCTCAGAAAGTAAGAAATGCCACATCAGATGACAAAGGCGAATCGACAGGCAAAGCAAAATGTAATCTATAGCTCAATGCTTTTACTTTTCCTTAGTTCCATCTTTTCGACTAAACCTGAGATCAATAACTCTGCAGGGAGCATCCACTCGCTCTTGTGCTCATTTCTGTTGTAATAAGTCTAACATCTCATCCCATTTTTCTCTCTTCCTCCCCTTCACCCCATTCTCCTCCACCGTCTGTCTGTGAATGCGTTTGTGCTGTTGCATGTATGTGTGTGGTTGTGCATGACCGAATGGATGCACGCGTGATGATGCCACACTCTTCACGTTCCTCAACTCCTCCTCGCCCCCTTTCATCTCTCTCTCAAACCAGACCCGGAGCGTGGCGGAGGTCACATGATCTCCACTGATGACCTGGAGTACCCGCGTGAGTATCGCACGCTGGGAAACAGCACGCGACGCTTCTCCAACGTGGGGCTGGTCCACACCTCTGAGCACCGGCACACGGTCATCGCCGCCCAGAGCCTGGAGGCCCTCACCAACCTGCACAAGGCCGACATGGAACGCAAGCGGGATGCCTTCATAGACCACCTGAAGAACAAGTACCCTCCTCAGCACTCCCTACCACCCTCTCCATCCCCCTCGCATGGCAGCATGAGGGGCAGCGCAGAGAGAAGCGCTCGTGAACAGGTATGTATGAGGCTTACCCTGTTTGATGTTGCTGGATCAGTATTATTGTTAGTCATGGAACAACATTCTGATTCACCAATCATATTCCAGGGTTAAGTTTAGGGTGGGAACATGGGAACAATATTCTTTTTAATCAGACAAACCCACTGGTTTTAGGGGTAGTTAATGGTTATTTTATTTTATTTTATTTTATTTTATTTTATTTTATTTTATTTTATTTTATTTTATTTTATTTTATTTTATTTTATTTTAATACTACTAATACTATTTAAATACTAGTTAATATTATTAGGACTATTTTTTGTTGGACAGTTTATATTAGTTTATTAATAATAATAATAATAATAATAATAATAATAATAAATAATAATATCACACACTGTGTGTGTGTGTGTGTGTGTCTGTGTATACTAATATATATATATATATATATGTAGTGAGCATCAGTTTATAACACTATTGTTTTATTTTTATTTTTATTTTTTTGAAAATACAGTAACTTCTATTCATCGACATCTGTAAATAAATAATGTTTATTTATTTTAGTTATTTTTAACATATTTTTAGTTTATTGTAAAGTTTTTTTATTGTTAAGTTTTTTTATTGTTCAGTCTATTGTTAAGTTGATGTCGTATTAGAAATGATGTTGTACACTAGCATTCAAAAGTTTGAGATTGAGATTGGGATTGGGATTGAGAGTTATTTAAAGAAGTCTCTTCTGCTCACCAAGGCTGTATTTATTTGATCAAAAATACAGTAAAAATAGTAATATTGTAAAAAATTATTACAGTTTAAAATAGCAGTTTTCTATTTGAATATATTTTAAAATGTAATTTATTCCTGTGATGTTAAAGCTGAAATTTCAGCATCATTATTCCAGTCTTAAGTGTTACATGATCCTTCAGAAATCATTCTAATATGCTATTTTAATGCTCCAGAAACATTCCTGATTATTATCAGTGTTGGTATTGTCTGTGTACTTGGAAGAATGCACATACAGTAGGACAGGTTCTTGGTTCAACATCCTTAAGCCTCTGACTGGTTAATAGCAGTGTTAACTACAAAAGTCCAGTAACTACAAAAGGATGTTGATTCAGGAACATATGCTGCTTGTGTAAATTACATTAAGCATGCAAGGACACACTCTCTCACACACACAAGATGCACAACAATTGGCTTTGAAATTGTACCCATCTGAGAGGTCTTCTGAAGGAGGCATTGACACATGGAGCCTGCAGTACATACAAACACTTCAGTCACTGGTGGCATAGACTTAATATGCCCCCATCTCCCAGCTTTCACACAGCTTGAGAGACGCTGTCAAAATGTCATTGAAACATTTTGTACTCACCATAGAAAACAGGCAGTTGCACGCTAGAGTGCAGCGAAACAGCAGCCACTGTGAATGGAACAACTGGTTCTTATGGAGGAGGGTGACGTAATGTTGAATTCAAATATGGATGATGTCACTGCATCAAACCAGTATCAGCCAATCAGCTGTGTGCATGAAAAGAGAGAGAGACACGCAGGCATAACAGACACGTTTACGCTCAAGTCTTTCAAAATCCATCTGCACCGATATTTTCAGAGGAATGAGTGTTGAAAAGAGATATTTCTGCTTCGGCTTTCTAATTATACCCATCATCCCATTATCTCTAGAAAATTATTGTTCAGTCCATTGTTATTGTTCTTTTTTTCATTGAAATGACCTGCAGTACTGGTCAGCAGCATAATACTGTGTTGTGGTATACACCGGTGTCCCTATCAGGCTTCTTAAACAAGTTTTAAAGGGACAGTTCACCCAAAAATTAAAATTCTGTCACTTTACTCACCTTCATGTTGTTCAAAACCTGACTTTTATGGCAGATGTGGATCTCAGAGGGCAGAGCAACAGATGTAAAGCTGAAATATATCACACAATTTCATTAAAGACACTAAATAACACATGCTGCAATGAAATTTACATTTATTTAAAATTTTATTAGATACAGTACATTGAAAATGAATCAATATGAAAAAATAGTTTGAACTTGAAGGTAAACCTGTAAAATAAACCGATTCAAACTTTAGACTTCTGATTCTGTAACTTTTTTTTTTTTTTACAAATGAAATTGTTAAAAACATTATACTAAAAAGGAAATAAACACTGTAACCAACACTGTTTGTAAAATTAAATATTTATTAGATATTCAACAACTCGTTTAATACATACAAATGTGTATTTGCTGAATAATTTGCTTTAGAAAAATGACTGTAAACTAATGAAAATTGAAAACTGGAGCATTTGAGCTCAGATGCTGGCGTTTTCAGTGATTCCAAAATAAAAGTCCTACTTCTGGATAGAAAAACGTATTGACTGATAGCGATAATCAAAAATTCTAATTATTTGGTCTTAGGTTATATATTGGTCGATCTCTAGTATCTCTTGTTTTTTTTTCATGCAGTTTCAATGAATGACATCCAAAAAAAAAAAAGAAAAGTAAAGCACAATAAAAGTAATATAAAAGTAGTTCGGTCACTTTATTTTAAGTTCCATTTCTCACTTTTACTAACTATTCACTATGACTTTTGCCTCAGTGAACTCCCAAATTCTGCTTATTAATGGTTAATAAGGTAGTTGTTAAGTTTAGGTATTCTGTAGGATTAGCGATGTAGAATATGGTCATGCAGAATATGTGCTTTATAAGTACTAATAAACAGCCAATATGTTAATAATAGGCATGCTAATAAGCAACTAGTTAATAGTGAGAATTGGTCTCTAAATTAAAGTGTTACCAGTTGTTCTTATATGACTAAAGTTTAAATCATTATTTGAAGCTTGAAAGGTTGTTGTTGACTAGAATGACCAGTGCAATCATTTTGTGCAACACTGAAAGTCATACAAGTTTAAACCAATGTGAATAAATGCATGAATACATTTTTTTATTTATTTTTTTTGTTTAAAAAATTTTGTTTAAACTATTTCTTTAAGTAGATTGGTCATTGAGTATTTTTTGTTGGCAAACAACATGACTATGATAGTCCACTATCTAGACTAGCACCAAACCAGCATAAACATGGAAACTCATGCTGGTCTTAGCTAGTCTTTCCAGCAGGGCTCTCTTTTGTCTTATCATCACCTATTTTACAGCTCTTTCATCCTCATGTATGTGGTTCTCATCACAGTATATACCTGAGTGTGACATTAATACCCAGTGAGTGTGTGAGAGATGATAGGATCAAATGAGAAAGAGAGAGAGAGAGAGAGAGACGGGGAGGTTGGGTGAGAGACAGGTGGAGTCCATGGTTGCCAAGGCAACACCAGCCTTATATGGAAACTGGTGATATCATATTGCAAAGGTCAGGCTGGAGAGAAAGCCGAGCGAGAGAACAAGGAATAAAGAGAGTGAGAGAGAGACACAAGAAAGAGGGGAAGGGTTTCGGAATATCCTCACCTCTGAAGGAAGACGCTTCACAGGAATTCCTCCTTATTTATTTGCCTATCTGCAGCCGTGGTGGAATAATGGAAAGGGGGAGGGGAAGAGGAGGACAAGAAGAGAGCGAGAGAGGGGACAGATGAGTGCAATGGTGTGTAAACCGGCGGGAGGAGAGTTAATTACCCTCTGCCAGCCTTTTCCCCGAGACTCCAGCACGGAAGAGTTAAAGCAGCAGCCAGTAACCAGCCGATGCTGTAATGAATTAAATAAAGAACCTGCCGTCGCATGTGTCGGAGAGAGAGAGAGAAAGAGAGGGCAGGAATAAGAGAATGAGTATTCTGCACACCTGACAACCAGCTGCTAAGACTGAAGGCATCTAGTTAGTGTGCATGCGTGTGTGTGTAGGGAGGACGCACACTCACTAGCGCACATGCATGCAGGTGCAGGTGAGATTCGCTCTGACGGCTTCATTTGTTTGGTTATTGCGAGATTGGTTGACGTGGTGAATGCATGCTGATGGACGCTGCTTGGGTTTGATTTTTACAGTGTGAGTGTATCTGCGTGTGAATGTATGTATTTGTATGCGTGTGTGCATGTGAGAGGGAAGGAAGAGCTGTTTTGCGTGCGGGTCAGGTGGTGTATAGCTGGATGTAGTCTTGCTGGGCTGACACATGTTTCTCAGGTGGAGGCTAATGCTGGTCACAGGATCAGATGCAACTAGTATTTGGGCCTGATTTTTGTGTTTAGTGCGCATGAGGAAGTGCTTTTGCTTTAATAAAGGTGGATTGGGTTGTAATGCTGACGTATAGGTGCACATGGTGGCATTTGACTTGCAAACAAAAGCCGCTAAGTTTCTGATGCATGCAGGATGTGGATTTAAAGGGGACATGCTCTGTTACACTTTTGAAGTATTTTATTTTAACCTCCTGATTAAGGCTAGTTAAGGATTATTGGACAAGAAACTGTCATAAGTTATAGTTGAATACCAGTTTTCAGTTCATAGCATTTAACAGCAAGTAGTTTAGCTGTATTTGTTCCTGTACCTTTAAGAGTTACTGTAGGGTTAAGGTTGGCTTATATAAATAACCTCTGATAGGTTAACTTCCATGTGTCAATGCAGTTCAGTACCGATTACAGCTGGTCAGGCTATTTACACCTGATAGTAAAATGTTTCAAATGCATTTCCTGTGACCATTTGTACATGAGGTTCTGATTTTGTGACTACATTTTAAAAATGATTTTTCAAAGTTGTAAATTAAATGAAGAATATTGGAGTGCATTTGCAGTAAAATACTATTTTAGATTTTTTACTTCAAAACTTCATGTTCAACTCAGTGCTACTTGCCATTTCTTTGTAATTATTTGTGAAATGTACTACAATTTCTGGGTGAAAATGGTTTCAACACCAATTTTTTTCAGTGTTTTCAAAGTCACTTTATAATTTTCTTCAGTGCATGTTGATAAAATGGCACAATGTTATCAAATTTATGTCCAAATTGTAATCTCACCGCAAACATTATATTTTCAGTTATTTTAATCAAGTAACTGTATTAACTGTACTTTGGTTGTTGATGTCAGGCAAATTCTGTGAAGATTTCACCATTATTTTATGTAACTGTTAAATAAACGCTTACTTTAGGGAAATGGGTGATTGACAGGTGAGACTGATGGATTAGCTTTTTCAGCTGCTTCCAAATGTTGTTTGAGTAATTGAATCACAGAACAATTTGAACCCCTTTTATGGTTATATTTAGTGCTGTCCGTAAGTGAATGTTAGTACCAGTTACAAACAGAGTTTTAGTTTCCATTAATGGCCTGGGTGATATGAAAAGGGAGCTTTGCGTTCTGAAAGAAATCTGTTTTACATGATTTATCCCTTTTTTAAATGCTTCCTTTCAGATGCACCTGTATCATCTATTAACCCTTAAACATGCTGTTGATTTTCCGCTGGCAAAAGCAGCCGCAGCTTAGACAGCCAATTATCCCCCATTTAGAGATGTTTCTAAGCAACTGAGGACGCCGGCCTCATACTGCTCTGTGGAATTCTGCTTGTTAGGGGAAAATAACATCACCAAGCCACAGCTCACCGGCCCTGCAGTGCATAAATCCATAAGATGCTGAAGCGGCCCCTCAATTATGATCCAGTATGATGGCGTCGGTAGTTGTGTTATTTCAGTTATTTATCAAAAGCTATGTCAAAGAGAGAAATTTAGGGCTGTCACATTGAAATGATTTAGGAGACTTTTCATTGCTGTGAATTTTTCACTTCCTCTGTGGTTTGGCCGGAGACCACAGCACAAATTGATATGGCCATGGAGGGGTGGGTGTGTGTGTGTATGTGTGTGTTTCTAACTTAGTCATACTTTTCAAACAAATTTGCTGAGATATGTTACTAGGAGTTTGCTAAAACTGAAAGCAAAAGCAAATGTGGTTCATAAATAAATAAATATGTGTATTTTTACATATTTATTTTTTATTTAATTTTATATATTTGCATTTTTGTAATTTGTATTGTACTTTTTTGAGAAAATAATTTATGGGCATCATTTAATTATATATATATGACGTTATCAACTATAGAAAGACAGTAAATAGAATGACTCTGCAAGATAAATATTATAATAAATATAATTAATGTATAATAAATATTTAATTGATATGTAATTTAAAAATATCATAAAGTTGATTGACTTCATTTACTGTGGATTTAATTCTTGAGAGAACGTTTTTAAAACAGTTTTTTTTTTTCCCCTAAAAAGGAAAAGATTCATAAAGAGATTTAGTATCATCATTAACCTTTAAAACGTTAAAATAAAGTTGCATTTTATGGTGGCTAGGGTTGGTCTGTAGTATTTATGAATAATAAAAATAATAAAGAAATGGCCAAAAGCCTTGTATCCATGCAGATAGGTGTCTGCTTTTTAAGTCGCCTTTTTTATCAGCCAGTGAATCCTGAAAATGAAATTACTTAATGCACCTTTAATTTACATTTACAGTTTAGGTGAATGTTTGAGTGTGTGTGTATAAAGGGTGTATAGACCGGCTACACTGTCATTCCTTTCATGCTTCAGACAATCATATCCCACGTAATACGAGAATGCTTTGGTTTAAAAATGCTGCTGGGAGACATTTAATATTATGTCCTTGAGCAGGCACTTAAATCTCAAGCTGTTCCAAAGTATGGTTTATCCCCCTGGATTGACCATCAACTGCACAAAAGGCTTGGCTTTAGGCTGAATTTCAGTACCAGAACACCTCCTGGCACCAATGCAATGGGTCCATCTGCCGCTCAGGAGTACCTGACATCAGGTAACACAGAATCAGTCCCTGCAGGTGAGGCCCTGCCCCTATATCTGACCCATTTCTGTCTGGAGGGGCAGAATCAATCATTAAAGCAGCCCAGACGCAGAAACCAGTTAAACCTGCTTTATAACAGAATAAACAGAGAAGGGTTGACCAGTTTTTTTTCCGTATACTGTATCAACAACACGGATACACTGACCAACACTGAAATATAGTTATTTTATGATATAGGTATATGTGGTATTTTTCTGTTTTGAAAGACCATGATGCAATGTGTGTATGCTGATCTCTTAACCTCAACTTTGGGGTGTTTGTGTGTATTTGCAGTTTGCAGTAGTGCTTCATAGTGCTGCATGTATTTTTCATATTGCTGCTCCTTGTAGGGCATTGCCAGGATGAACTGCACGAAGTTGAAAGCAGGTAAAATGAACACACAGAATATTATTTTACTAGAAATATAATGCTGAAGTGCTGCTATATGAGCGGTGAGCTATTATACACCATTCATATCAAAATGCTGCTTCAAGGCAGTTGAGCAACGTTTTTGGCCTTGTGTAGCAGGAAATGTTTAGTTGATGTTTTTTGCTTTAAGCTTTCCAATTAATACGTTTTCCTTTCTAAATATATGTTCGTACACACACACACACTTTTAATCAGCTGACTATGTAGTCTAGACTTGGCCATGAAATATTCAAAGGTCTTGATCGATCAGGGTTAGGTTCACCAAATAAGCGGCAATCTGAGTTTTATTCAAAGAATATATGGGAACTCGGGGCACTTTAGGCCCTGGAGCCTAAATGAACTGAATAAAGAAAATAAACCACTTTATTAACCACACTTTTCACAGTCACTGGTTTATTTAACTTGTCTTCTAATAATGCAGTGGACATACATACATGACAGACGAATTAGTGTTTAAAATATTGTTTTCACCAGTGTCATTTTCCTTACATCTTAAATCATTATGTGGTGGAAATGACAGTGATTTAAATTACTTTTCTTTCTCTCTCTCTTAAGAAAAAGAAGTTAAGAAAATGACCAAGAAAATAAAAAAGACCACAACGTCAGAATCTGGTTTTAGCTGGTAATGTCTTTGACTTTCTGTAAAAGTAAAATTCATGGATGAAATGGGAGAGACAGGTGTGAGCGCTTTCGACAGCTGACCTATTTCGGTATGATTGATAGGTCTGGGCAGCAGGCCAAGCATAGACACAGAGGGGATCTTTTTAATAAATTTTTTCCTCATTTGCTTGAGTCTTGTCAGTTAGTCCGTCAGGCAGGGCAGCTGATGGACAGATGAGAGAGAGCCTCAAAATACCTTCATGCAGACTCATTTAGAGGGCCGGCCCATTCAGAACAGCTTCATATGATGTCCAGCCTAGAGGAATTATGTGTCACTATGTCACCATGTGCTTTAATGCTGTCTTTACTCTGCAAATTGCTGCATATGAAGCAGCATACAGTATTTGGTGTAAAAAGTCTGTCTAAGTTTTTTAATTGTGTGTAATGTAAATTGATCAAAGGTGAGATTAAAGACATGTATAATGTTACAAAAGATTTTTATTTCAAATGAATGTTTTTGAACTTTATGTTCATCATTTTGGGGGGAAAAATGTATCAGTTTCCACAAAAAAATATTAAGCAGCACAACTGTTTCTTGAAAATACTGAAAATTCAGCGTTGTCATCACAAGAGTAAATTACATTTTAAAATATTGAAGTTCATATTGAAGTAATATTTTGCAGAGTTACTGTATTTTTTGATCAAATAAATGGAGCCTTGATGAGCATAAGTTACTTACATAAAAAATCCCCTCTGCCCTTAATTTTGAACGGTAATGTTGGTGGTATAAATGCATATTGCAGTAATGTTAAGAAATTTAGGTTAATATGACTTATGAATATAGAAACCTGAAATGGTGAAAGTTACAATTAGAGAATAAATAATAAAGCAATAATTAGAGCAGCTCTACCTTGCTTGTGTAAAGAGGCCTTAAGTTATGCAATATATTACTTATAGTTATATTGCTTACAATTGCTTATTATTAAGAGTGAGTTGAAGTGAATGTGTGTCCAAAATTCTCGGTAAATTTTGACAAATATCCTCACTGGGATCTGTTCTCTCTTTTTCTCTCTCTGTCCATATTTTCCTTCACATTCTTTTATCACAAAAGATGTCAAATGGCTGGAGATGGTGACTGTGTATGAGGTGTCACCACACACTGAGATAAATGTCTAAGTAACGCTCTCTCTCTCTCTCTCTCTCTCTCTCTCTCTCTCTCTCTCTCTCTCTTTCTCTCTCTCTCTCTTTTCTCTCTCTTTCCATAGCAACAGCCAAACTACTGGAGCTTTAAGGTCAGTACTTTGATTACTTCTATGTGTGTACCTATATAAAAAAACTTGTTCTTTTGATACCTGTTTGTATTTACATGTTCTTATGTTGTACATGGTGTATTTTGATGTCTGTTGTAGGCCCACTCTGAATCCACACCAAGTTTTATACATCTCACATACCAATAATCAACAAAGAAATGTAAAATATGACAGTAGATTCTGTCTGAGCCGAGTAGAGGGGACACAATTATAGCCAAAGGTCAGATAAATCTGACACAAAAAACCCTATGGTGGCTCACATGGACATCCTTAAATGTTTAAAATGACGATAGTCTGTAGTAATTACAATGAGTATCATATAAAAACAGTTGAAGTCTATTGTGTTGAATAGGTGTGTAACTGTGTATCATGTGTCAGGTGTGTTAAAGTCATTGATCTGTGGGCCGTGCAGGTCTGAGGCTGATTTGTGATGATCTGCTTCACTGGTTTTTATCTTCTAAATCTCATTGCCCTGTTCTTTCTTTCTATCTCCATCTATCTCTCTTTTCCTCTTCTCGATTTTCTTATACACCTGCCCACAGAACCCATAAAAGTCTGAAGTCAACTTAATAGAACTGAACACGTGGGTCTCTATAGATGGTTTTAAAAACTAAACTTTTTTTTAAGTTGTCACAGCATCTTAAAAACCCAGGGAACGAGTCTGTAGGAGAAAATAATCAGAAAGCCACAGCAGGGAGTATGCGGATGATGATAGGATGTTGGTTCAGAAACTTTATAGGCTTATGTACTCTATAAAATCCCTTGTTATTGAACCTATATTGTGAATGATATTTATAGGGATAAAATGTCTATTAGTGATGTTGGAGGGTGCATATAATTGTAGAAGGACACAGGAAATGGCCTCAGGCTGTGATAAACAGTGTCATTAGACTGAGACTCAGTAATCGGATCCTCATGATTTTGTTCTTTCATATTCACTCTCACACTTATTTACTCACATTATACTCCTCTTGTCAACGGACACACACTCATTCTCTATGTCTGGCAATAATGTCATGTTTTTTTGAGATTTGACCATCCAGATACTAAATAACATGCAGACACCATGTGTGAGTACATGTCAACATTGATTTGGGACTAATGAGATCTTGCTGTATTTTTCTGCCAGAGTCTGTCTGTGTTGGGCGCCTCAGTTGGGTTTGTGAATCATCATAATTATTTGTTTTACTCTAGACTTTCTAGACTAATGGACTCATTCTGACCTGACCCTCAAAATCCCTCGTAACATGATACACCTCAAACTCTGTTGTTTATCCAATACTTATTCTTTACACTTTCTACTCTTGTCTATTAGTTTCCTGAATTATGGACCTTCTCTTCTCTTCTCCTCTTCTCTTCTCTTCTCTTCTCTTCTCTTCTCTTCTGATGTTTGCGTGTTCTTGTCATGGTAAGATGATTTGTCAGATGCTTTCAGAACATTTTTCCTTTAGATGCAGATTCTGAGCCCCCAAACAGATGCCTGTTAAAAGCAAATGTCTCCCCTGGCTGGTTACGCCACATAAAATTAGCCTCTCTGCAAATTACTGTCAGAGTTGTGATTTGTTGGTTTGGTTCCCTTCTCATTTTTGCTGTCTTGTTCTTTGCTTTGATAACAACTTCGTATCTAGAGGTAAAATGTGTTTGTAAAATGTCCAAGTGCTGGTTCATTAGCATTTTTCTATTGTTCTCTTCTTTATCATTCATTTTAAATAGTTAGAGCTAGCCATATGCTAACAGTGAAGAAGGCAGAGCTCGTTATTGGCAGTCTTGGGGAGTAGCTAAGTTCAAGCAGTGGTGCTAAGAAAACATTCAGTAACTTGACAATACCTCAGCTGTTTTTTAATTTTTCTGGCTTTTCAAGTAACTAGTGTTTTCCAGGTAGCTCTTGGAAGTCTAATTGATTAGTTAAACATTCATGAGGATGCATAAATGATTTATTGGATTCCAAATTCATCACTTTTTCATCACTTAAATGTTTTCCTTTTGTAGAAGTTAACATGGATTTTTTTTAGTGAAATGTTTTGCTAAATTCTGCTGCTTATCATAGTGTTTGTATAATTAGGGTGTTTTGTTTGTTTTATTAGTTGTAACTTTTTGCTGTGATGTTTGGTTGTTTTGGTGTCAGGTAAATATTTCTCGGATACAACATAGGCTGACTGGAAAAATCGTGGCTGTGGTGACATTACTGTCAAGTGCACTTCTTGCACATTTCGCAAAACTTTCAAAGTGAAATGTATAGTTCAGTTCAGTTTCATCCAGAACCAATATACGTGAATGTGGCAACCTTTCATTACGTTGGTTGTTGTAGGTATTACAGCAGTTTTTAAAATGAAATGTAAAGTGAGTGGCGCTAATGGTTAATGCTCTAAGGCCTTTAAAAATAGATTTTACTAAACCCTACCCTAAACCTAACTTATATTGTTAACAAAAGCAAACATGACATAAAAACATGCAATTTCTTGCTTGTTTCTACAAGTCTTTGAGATCTTTTCTTGTTTATCATACCTGAGCTCTCCCCATCAAAAGTGCAGTACTGTACCAGGTGTGCTACTGAGCAAGTTTACTATATCAGAAAAGCCATACATTTAAATCTAGTTCTGCAATGCAAACATCAAAATGTGTTAATTTATAAATCATGCACTATTATAAGTGTTTTTATGCAAGAAAAAGATGTTTATTAACTGATAATCTGCCATGTAATCATATTTTGTGTGAAAAGTTTTTGGTGTTTTATTGCCACTAGTGGCAGTTTCAGCTGGAAACTGCAGTGAATGGTATGTACAGTACATTGTAGGTATGTTTTTGAAGTTCTGCAAAAATGTGGGTAGAGGCATGCTTCTCCATTGAGCCTAGGTTGGATAAATATAGTTTTAACTGTGATTGATATATTGAGGGATTTATTTATTTATTATTTTGTAATCTGTGAAATAAGAAATAATAGTATTGTTTCTTTATGTAGTTTCAATATAATTATTTTTTTTTTGTTTGTTTTTTTTTTGTATCTAACTACAATTTAATGTAGCTTCTCCAAAAATAGTCATTACCAAATTCAGCCCATTGAGTGAGTCTCAAGATATCCTAAAAATCATGTGCAACATAAACATAGACGTACACCAGACACATGTCGCACTGCCTGAATATCCAGTTTAGCATTATCTTTATGTTTTTTATAAACATTGTCACCTGTTATGTCTTGTTTTGGGAGAAAGCTCACAGCTTGTCCTCCAGCAGACAGTAAAGGTGTGCTGAACTAATCCATTTCCTCCTCCTCCTCCTCTTCCTCTTATCATTTCAGTCTTCTTCATCATTGCTATTAGTCCCCAACGATAAGTGCAGAGAATGCCGCCATTTTATGACCACCTACCAGCTTACCATTTCCCTGCTTTCTCTGCCTCTCTCAGCATTGGATTGAATAGGCCACAGTCTACTGCAATTTGCTGGAGCAATTTCTGCTGTGCCTTCAGCCTGAGTCTAACAATAGCAGGAGAGAGCGAAAGATTATTCTCAAGAGCAATTATTTTCTTTCCTTTTCTTTTTCTCTATCTCATTCCTTTTCCTTCTCTGTCTGTCTCTTTGTAATAGTTAATAATGTTATTTTAATAAAATTGTGCACATTATATCTTGTATTATACTATGTCTCCCATCAACTTATCTGAAATAGACACACTTCTCTCATGTGTAAGGAACGAAAAATATGCCTCTCTTTTTTATTTAATTCTCACACGCACAAAAGAGGTTTCCGTAATATCTTAATCGTTACTCATAGATGGCAATGAAATTAAATGGAGAACTAATGAAGACTTTTCTTAGTTGTTCATACTCAGATTTTAGTATTTTTCTCAGAAGAAAAAGATAATGGTAATCTCACAGCTTCAAAATAGACCTCAATAATACTGTGCTCAGCTTTAAATAATCAGAGATGTCGATATGACCTCATATTTCAAAAACATGATGTAGGCTGTGCTGTCCATGTTAGTTTTGCTGCACTATATGTCTGCTGTATTTTTCAATTATCTCATCTGTGAGTTTAAATTTGTGAGGATTTTTAGGATAAACAAAAATATGTGTGTGTGTGTGTGTGTGTGTGTGTGTGTGTGTGTGTATGTGTATATAACATAATATAAAGCCAACAAATTCAGTCTGTTTACCACTATCGCTCTTTAGGATTATAAAGGATTATAAAACAAGGTGAATTAAACACAAACTGAGAATTTGATTATGTCTCCTGAACTAAGTGTAATATTTGTACATTAAAATATTCCTCTGGGCACTTTTCTCTGAACAGCTAAGCAGTGTTGTTTACTTTATTCCAAAACATATGCATACTTTACAAAATATATATGTAAAATAAAAGAAAAAGTACTGACAGCTCATTACATGGGACTTTATCCATTAATTTTACGGCCATTTCCATTAACTCTACAACAATGAAATGCAGTGTAAAATTCTAAATACTGGTAAAACACGTGAAAAAAAAAATCCTTCAAATTAATACAGAACATTGTGCCCTATTTTTACTCTTTTTTTTTTTTTTTTTTTTTTTAATGAATGAGTGTGGAACTCATTTTTATTAATTTCATTATTGCATTGTATTTACATCAAAGTTTGTTTGTTCACTATATGTGGTAATCACTATAGAGTGAATGAGCGAATAACTAAATGATTTCATTCTCTTTCATTGTTGCATTTAGTATTACTGCTTGTGTTGTTGTAGTGGATTTCTCAGCTGCATCTGTATTTACCATAATCGTATGCCGTTCACACTATACAGTCCTGTCAGATGCTGTTACCTTCATTTCATTTTCTAGTCAGATGTATTTTGGCATGAGGTTGTCCTCCTTCCTGCTGTTGAAGTGCTTGTGTGTGTGCAATGAAGGTGGAGATTTATTGCAGAGAATCCTGCAGGGATCCCTGATTCTGTTTAATTCAGAAAATACAGGCGCTTCAGGAACGTAATATGACACACACGCTGACACGTTTGACACATAAAAACTGAGAGCTGGTGTGTTTATTGCATTTGACAAAAAGCCATTTGAAAGTGCATTAGTACTTGAGAGAGAGGGAGATCTTGATTATGTGGATGGTCTTAAGGGTGTTTTCACTCTTAGTTTGTTTGGAGCATTGATTAATAGTGTGCTGCGTTTTCTCCCTCAGTTTGGTTCAGGTTTGAAACCACACAAAAAACAACTGAGAGTTTGCTGTTTGTTGGCCAACAGTCAGAATTAAAGTACTTATGAAAGCTTGAATGCATTTCATCTGTATGGAAAGTATCAGTAGTTTGCACTTTATTTAGATGTTTGTTATTTTACCTGCAGCAATATGTCCCATCATTCCTTAGCTTCTGATCTATATTTACTCATATTTGCCCTTATCTCAAAAAATGTGTATTTTTGATGTTAAAGAGATTCCCTTTACAAAATTCATCAAACAACGCAGTCAAACCTGATAGCAGATTCATGTTCGCGTTATGAACTCAGCAAGAAAGAAACGTCCTCTCACTTTCAACTGCTTTCATTTCGAGCAAGTTTCTTAACGAATAATTTTTTTTTTAATATAAAAAGTTAAACAAGTTTATGACTTCAGTCATAAACTGAACAAGTTTCACAGGCATTTGATGAACAGAAATGAAACAAGTATCAGTATGAAATAAGTAATAAGTATAATGTCAAAAGTTGCAGTGAGTATCTTGTGTGTCCACCAACTGCTTTAATTACTGCTGCCTGTAAACCGTAAGATGCATGTGCAAAAATTGTTTATAGCTTAAGTATGAAAATATTGTTTAAACCCTTTACAATAAAGATCTGTAAAGCTTATTTGGATTTTTTTCAAAATTATCCTTTAAATACAGTATGATGAAAAAGTGATATTTATAAAAGGGAGTTTATAGCATTTAGCTTAGCACAGCACACATGAAAGCTATGGCATATTTGGCAGTGTGTGTCTTTGTGTGGATAAACAAGCTCTTATTTTGTAGATGTATGTATGTATGTTTATGTGTGTGTGTGTAGCACGTGGACTGCTCTCTGTTGTAGATAAATGACCCCATTATAGTTACACTGGGGGGTCATCTATCAGCTCAACTCGGCCCCTTTGCGCTCAGACACTGTCTTCAAGGAGACGGACACAGCACTGTTTCTGTGCCTCAGCATTTATGTGTGTGTGTGTGTGTGTGTGTGTGTCTGAGCCTCTACATTGTGTTTAAATAACACACCCTGCTTTTAGAAGTTTTATTTTTTATAAATGTACATTAGCTGATTTGTTTTTATTCGCTTTTTGTGAATAATTATTATAATTTGTATTTTTTTTAAATCTAGTTTTAAGTATAAACTTAAACTTTACAAACTTTATAAACTTTAACAAAATATTGTTAAATTTATAGTTAAAACAAGAAAAAAAACTAATTGCCAATATGTTTATTAAAGGGGTGGTTGACTGTTTTTTTCTAGGCTTGTTTGTGTTTATGAGGTGCAGTCTAACATGTGTTAATGCTTCGTTTGTTAAAAAACGTATTATTTTTCACATAATTTACCTTTATTCCACACCTCTCTGTCCCTTCTCCTCTAAACGCGCTGATCATTTCCTGCTTTTATGAAGCCCCTCCCTCAGAAATACATGATGGGCTCTGATTGGTTAGCTGGCCCAGTGTGTTGCGATTGGCTAAACCGCCTCTAGTGCACGTCTAAACATCCTGCCCCTCAGCTCAGCAGCATGTGCTCCGGTTGTATTGTAAACAATGGCGTCATCTATATTGCTTATCAGTTTGAGCCCAATTCAACTGCTTTAGAACATTGGTTTTGAAACTTGTGAATCCATTAGAATTGTTAGAAGACAGAATTGCGATTCAAATATGAATAGATTTTTACGTGCACCCATAGTTTTCTCTTCCTCTTCTCTAAAGCAGAAGAGGAAGAGCACCTTTGCTGCGTCTTCCCGGGGGCGGGGTTTATCTGGGTTCATGACGTAATGGACTCGGAAAGTAACTCGTTGTAGTCCCTTACCAGCCGTTTTTGTAGGCATTAAACTGCCAGAATTTTAAAAGACAGTATCTCCGTTTGCATTGAACTTTCAGCTTCGTAACTTTGCACATATTGTTTATGCTCAAACAGCAACATTACACACTAACTAACGTTAAAAAAGTGAAATCGCAATCAACCACCCCTTTAACTGTCATTCAAGATCTATACACTACTGTTGAAACTGTCTTTAACAAAGATGCATTAATTAGATACAAACTGACAGTAAAGACTTTTACAAAACAAAAACAAAAAATTGTAATTACATTATGAAGAGTCATGTGACTGAATACTGGACCAGTGACTGCTGAAAATTCAGCTTTGCCATCACAATAATAAATTGCATTTTAAAATATATTACAATAAAACAGTTATTTTAAATTATAATAATTATAATGAATTTTTTATTGTATTTTGATCAAATAAATGAATTCTAAAAGATCTTAAGGACCCCAAACTTTTGTACAGTATTTTATATTCTCTGAAAATAATATTTGTTACACGAATGTGCTTTTGAAGTAAATTTTAGTTTTTTTTTTTTTGTTTGTTTTTTTTAAAGGCAAAAATAGAAACAGATTTTTTGCAGTACAGAGGAATTGTTTTGATGTATGGTGATGTCGCTCTGTGGATGGGTCCTGCAAACCAGCTTGCCAGTCTTTCCCCAGTGCACCCTGGGAGCTCATTACAGGTGTCTCTGAGCTTGTGAAACACACCAGGATGCGGTTGTGTGGATCCTCTTCATTAAATACTACAAAACAACCAAAAACATCTGACAAGAAATCCACAGATGTGCGATTCACCGTTACTGTATATGCTATAATGAGGCAGACTGGTTTCTTCTGTGTTATTGTTTGCGTCTCAGTCTGTTTGTAGAGACACATCCATAGAGACTTGTTTGCTTGTGAGCGATTTTCCTATCAATGCATTGCTGTTTTTCCCATCATTACACAAACGGAGAATGCGGTACTTTTTATCTGCCTTACTTTCTCACCCTGAGCTGGAGCAGTGATGTCATATCCTGTGAGTTTTGTTGGGTATAAACTTGGGAGGTTTAGGAGTTTGCTTTTGGTTTCTCCTTGTGAGTAAGTAATGTCTGCCTTTTACATCATGCCAATAAAAATGCTGGAAATCTCTCTCTCTCTCTGTCATTTAGAGCCGTAGTCCACGTCACTCCCAGTCCACTCAGTCAGGTTTGGCAGACCAGGCGTCTAAACTGTCCTTCGCATCTGCTGAGTCTCTGGAGACCATGTCTGAGGCCGACATGCCGCTGGGCTTCAACCGCATGAACCGTTTCCGTCAGAGCCTCCCACTCTCCCGCTCTGCAAGCCAGAATAAACTACGCTCTCCAGGTAACACATACACACACGCCTCATCTGAGTATCAGTCTACTGCTCTCACTAAATTACTCTCTTTACCTGACACTCAAATGACTAATATGCTTATTCCCACATAAACACAAGAATAAGTTATAAACTTACTGAGTGAGTGCGTAAGATATTTTTAGAAATGAATACTTCTTTCAGCAAAGATGCATAAAATTGATCAAAAGTGACAGTAAAAACATTAATAATATTACAAAAGATTTTGAAATAAATGCTGTTATTTTGAATTTTCTATTCATCAGAGAATTCTGTATAAGTGGATCACTGTTTCCACAAAAATATTAGCACAACTGTTTTCAACATTGATAATAAAACAAATGTTTCTTGAGCAGCAAATCGGCATATTAGAATGATTTCTGAAGGATCATCTGATACTGAAGACTGGAGTAAATTCAGCTTTGTCATTGCAGGAATAAAATGGAATTTAAAAATATATTAAAATAGAAAGCAGTTATTTTAAATTGCATTAGTATTACACGATATTCCTGTTTTACTGCATTTTTGATCAAATAAATGCAGCCTGGATGAACATACAGGCATACAAAATTGATTTTAATAATTTTCCACATGCTTCTCTTCTGTCAAGGCCTGTAATGGCCTGCAAAGCCCATAAATAATAGAAAATGAAACAACTTTACTAGTGCCTCTTATTCATCCAATCGACTTTCTGTAACTTTCAAATGAAATGATTGTTTATGAAACTCTTCTGAACTGTTACTGCATAACCAATTTAAATTGAACAGCAGTGCCTCTAAGCCTCTTGAGAAACTACTTCAAAACAATTTCAGGGCGCTATTCAAAATCAGAATGCTTTGTTAAAATGTAAACATCATCCCAAAGGTTATGCAGAAAGTTTGATAGACAATTAAGTATTCATTATGATAAACATTTCCTTGTAAATAGCTCAAAGTACAAGAACAGTTCAAGTTGCAATGATTAAACATCATCAAATTAACCTCAGGAAATGTCTGTGCTATTTTAAATAGTGATGTTACAAGGTGCTACACTTCTTCTTTTATTATCACATTGTATTGTGTGTGCAGCTTTACAGTTGAGTGAGATGGCACAATAATTAAACACATTCTGCTGTTTTTCATTTGCGGTGATGGAAAGTCTGATTCATTCTGTTGAATCACTTTGTTTCAGTGGTTGGATGGTATAAATTAATCAGTGGGGAAAAAAAAAAACGTGCCCCACAGTTCTGGTTTGGTTTTGGCAGAAGATGACATTTCCCTGTCCTGCAATTAGATACTGTGAAATGATTTCTACTTGTTGATAGTTAATAGCAGTGCTTTAATTACAGCAGTACAATGCATTCAGATGAACTGACCTTCAACAGTTTGTTTTTTAGCTTTGGTTTCCATGGTGCGAAGTATCTCTTAGTGGTGATACAGTGTTGTTGAACTTTTATAGCTGAGTGCGTGTTAGCAGCAAGCCCACAATATTTGCTGAAAGTGATTCGGTTGGAGCTCTTCCCCACAGAGAGATTATTGTCCCATCAGCAGGAAGTTTAGGATCACCTGCTGCCCCGTTAGGTGAAGTGCGCCGAGATAAACTGACAAAAACTGATGACAAAAAGTCTGCAGGAGTTCAGCAGCCCTGAACGAGAGACTTGCTGCCGCTGACGTCCCTCCTAAAATCTGACTGTCACTCTCTCTCACAGCATTTTACAACACTCAAAAAATATTTATGACTAAATTCATGTAATTGAATTGCATATAAAATTTACATCCATTTGGATTTATTATTATTTATTATTGTGGATAGTTTATTATCAGCAATTTTCATCTATTTGATTTATTTAAATCATTTCTTTAAAATGCATTCATTCAGATTGTTTAGAATCAGCATAAATCTGTGTGCATTGTGAAAACAATTTAATTCATTAATTATGCAATTAAAAAAGTATGAGTATGGTATACAGTATATATATATATATATATATATATATATATATATATATATATATATACATGGCTACATGTGGAATGAGCCAAATTCTATTAGTTAAAATGTGTTTTTTGTGTATTTAAAACACATTCAGTTTATTAGTACTAATACAGAAATCTTACCTGTTTCATTTACAGTATGTATGACTGATATATATGCATTAAGTTTATTAGATTTTGATAAAACTGTATAATCCAAATGGATGTAAATGTTATACATATGTTATACATGTTATACATACTGTATGTGTATGTTACATGAATCTTACATTTAGGAGTGTATGCTTCACCATTTCCATCTTCATCATGGTGGTCTTACCTGACTTTCGTCTTACTTCTCTCCTTCTCTCTCCTCAGGTGTCCTTTTCCTGCAGTTTGGAGATGAGACCAGACGTGTTCATATCACTCACGAGCTCAACAGTTTGGAGACCTTGCACGCACTCATCGTGCACATGTTCCCTCAGAAGCTGACAGCGGGAATGCTGAAGTCCCCGAACACGGCCATCTTGATCAAAGACGAAGCGAGGAACGTCTTCTACGAGCTGGAGGACGTGAGGGACATACAGGACCGCAGTATCATTAAAATCTATCGCAAAGAGCCCATCTATGCCTCCTATCCTGCAGCACATCTGGCCAACGGAGACCTCAGGGTGAGATATTCCTCCTGCGTTCAATGATTCAGTTGTTTGCCATCTTACATTGTCTCAACATGGGCTTATGGGTAAAAGAAGGCACCAAGCATGATCCATTTTTGAAGAATGTTTTCTTTTCCAAGTCAAAATAAGAAATCAAAAGATTAAGGATGCAGATCGCAGTATGTGGCGACATGAAAGGCAAGCCTAACCTTCAAATCGACGTCACGGTCCTTTTTGTGTGTTAAATATTTTAAAGGGAAGTACCTGTTGTTTGATCCATTGAGCGACGTCTTTCAGATTTGGATGTTCTTGAACTCTGAGGTTTTTGAATTATGCACAGTTTTTGGCATATCACTTGGGAGTTCGTTTCACTTTGTGAGCTTGCTGTGCTACCACAGGAGTTTGATGTGGGTTGACTTTGAAATGCGATCATGTTGCATCACTCTGTTGATCAAATGTTCGTTTCTGCTTCTCTGGTGTGAAACGTCTTTACCATTTCATATTCTCTGCTATTAGACATGAGTCTCTCAGCTAACATTAGACATGAGGCTGTTAATGTATGCAAATGTTTCTGTTCATTCTCTGTTTGTGTGGGGTGTATGTGTGTACACTGATGTGTGTGTTTTTTTATGTTGTCAGGGTTGGGAATGTAGAATGGGTTTTCACTCATTTAGACTTAAATCAGTGTAATTAATTACTGATTGCTTGTATGATAACGAGATGCTAAAGATTTATATGCTAAATATTCACATCAACAACAGTTTTGTTGTAACAAAATGCACTATTGTTTATGTTTAATCCTGTCCATAGGATTCAGTAATTGTGATTAATTTCATGATTTCTGATTAGATAGAATAAAACAGTAATAATATTAATTTTAATGTGTTAAAAATGATCAAATGAAATATGTAATTAATTATGTTCACTTTGCTAGTCCTAAAATACGACCTCCTAGCACTTACTTGGCACCCTAGGACCCCAGTTTGAAAATATTCCCCATTACCCTAGTTTTATTACTTATGATTCCCATCCCAAGTGTTTATGCAATGTGTGCATATATGTGTGTGTGAGAGAGAGAGAGATTGTGCTTTTTTTTCTTCAGTTTTCTTTTAAAAATAATTAATACTGTACAAAAATTCTACACTCTGAAATGGAACTTTAGTGTTTTTTAAGGTTAATTGCTGATTTTATTTTTTAAATAAAAGGGGTTTGAAAGTGGCAGCCTGCAGTGACAAGCTCATTGCACCTTTTGACCACTTTGAATTTATTCAAATTGCCACTCGAGTTGAAACTCTACAGCCCTTCGTCGTTTGTGTGTGTTTGAGTGAATATATAAAGCCAATTTCTCTGTCATCAGCAGAACTCTGGACAGAACATGTCAACTGCTCCCTGGAGTGTGTACTTGCATTCACGTCAGTGTGTCCATGTACGCAGACTAACAAGCTATATCCCTGTAATGCTTCAGTAAGTTCGACTACTCTCAGAATAGGGGAACAAAAGGGAAGAGGAGAAAAGAAACAAAAATATAAAGAAAAGATGGATGAGTGCCTTAAAATAAAACAAAACAAGCTGTGGAAAAAATGCAAGTAAAGTGACAAGCAGATATAAAATTTCTAGAATGATATGCAGGATGTAGCAAAGGAGAGGTGAGAATGAAACGTACTGAGATGCAACATGGTAGAAAAAATGATCTATTAGATGAGTGTGGGTTTCCTGGTGTTTGTGAATGGAAAGTTTAAAAGCTCTTCCTTCTGCTCATTGTAGCTTAGCAAAGTATATGCGCTCACTCAGAAGCAGTGGTGAAATCTGAATACAGTGTCATGTAATCCAATGTTATGCCAGTAGCTTTAGCTAGGCTGGGTGAAAGGAGTGAATAGGGTGAATGGAACTCCCCGGAGTTGAATTACAGACCGATGAAAAGAAAGAGTGAGAGAGAAGGAGAGAATGGAGGCAATGAGTCTGGAGCTCCGCTCTTGGTTTTGTGCTAAACCTCAGAGGATTGCTCTTGCTTTGAGATGTTTGATTTGTCAGCAACTCATTTTCACTTTTGAATGATTTTTGGCAAATATCCACTTTAACACTGTTAAATATGAATGAAACTGAATTATTCTATCGAACTGGTGGCTTTTCAGTTTTTTAAAGAATGTGGTTTTTACAGTAGATTTCTGTAGGATTTAGAAAATTCAATCAAACAAATAAAATTATATTGTACCATCTGTATCCAAATGATTAAAACGAATCTTGAATTATTCTGCTTTTATAAATAATAAAAAACAAACACTTTTAGAAAAAAGTTATATTTGTTTTTTGGTTTTTTGTTGGACAAATCTTGTCAAGCATGAAAAAAAAAAAAAAATTCTAAATCTTAAATTCGAGTAGGACTTGCCCATTTATGAACTTTGCTCCTCTGAAAACAGACAATGTCACTTCCTCTTCATTATGTCATTTAAAGGGATAGTTCACCTTCAGTTGGTCGCCATTAGCGTTTTTTTTCCTTGCTGTGGAAGTCAATAGGGACAACCAAATGAAGGTGAACTATCCCTTTAAAATGACAGTTTACTATTATTTTGAGGTTAATAAGTGTTGTGATGTCAAATTTATTTAATTTATCAGATGTATTTATTATTATATTGTTATATTTATTATTATTATATTCATTATATATTATTATTTATGTATTTATTATTTATATTTAAAAAACATTGTGTAACATAAGTTTAACATAACATAAGTAATTATTTCTGAAATAATAGATCAAAGGTGCAAACTTTTGCATTGTATTAATATATGTAATGCACTTTAAATGTTATGAACATAAATGGTACTCCCTTCATGGAAAGACATCCTTTAATCATTTCTATGTTCATGTATTCAATTTTTTTTTTCTTCTGTGACTTGGACACAGATTATTCATATAAATTACTCAGAGTG
The DNA here is from genome assembly GCA_039654775.1 of Spinibarbus caldwelli. Taxonomy (NCBI): domain Eukaryota; kingdom Metazoa; phylum Chordata; class Actinopteri; order Cypriniformes; family Cyprinidae; genus Spinibarbus; species Spinibarbus caldwelli. The sequence continues at coordinate 24,144,461 of CM077219.1, read as the reverse complement.
ATATATTCATAAAATGCTCATTTCTTTTCTCTGTCTTGTTTTAGAGAGAGATGGTTTACTCATCCCGGGACTCGTCACCTACCCGTCGCCTCAACACTCTCCCTTCCTCGACTGCCTCACCCTCCTCCAACTCTCCCTCCCGATCCCGTCTCTCCTACAGTGGAGGTCGCCCCCCCTCTTTCGCTGGTCCGGGTCACCCTCACCCACAGGGTCCCCAGCATCAGTCCCACTCCCACCACCCTTCGCCCTCTCACGCACAGGCTCAAGGCCTGACCCCCTCCTCCTCGGCCATCTTGGAGCGCCGTGATGTCAAACCCGACGAGGAGATGTCTGGAAAAAGCATGGTCCTCCTGAAGAATGAAGGTCTTTATGCCGATCCGTACAGCTTGGTGCATGAGGGTCGGCTTAGTATCGCTTCTACTCAGTCCCTAGCCACCATCGCCGACCCTTTCGGCTTCCCGGTGTCAGGAGGTCTGTACCGCAGAGGTTCGGTGCGGTCTCTCAGTACATACTCAGCTGCAGCTCTTCAAAGCGACCTGGAAGACAGCCTGTATAAGCCTGGAGGTTCTCTATACTCTGATACCTACAGCAGCTCCACGCTCGGCATGGGCTTTCGTCTGCCGCCCTCCTCCCCGCAGAAGATTCCCGACGTGCAGCTGCGTGACAGGGATTCCTTCACTGGGTCTCCCAGCCGAGGGTCACCTGTGAGAACCACCTTCCGCAAAGACTCCGCTTCCTCTTCGGTGTTTGTGGAGAGTCCGAAGTCCAGACCCAGCTCCAGTTCTGAACCCCTAGGAGATGGGAGTAAGGGACCTGGATTTGGGTCGTCGTTATCTGGAGGCGAGACGGACACACGGTGAGCACTAGCAAAAGTACATGTACATGTATGTGAGGTTATTTATGCACTTTTTCATTGACAAGAACGGTACGTCAGTCTACACACTCTGAACACATTTATTATTATGCAAATGCCTGAAAGAAATCCTTATTAAAGGGATAGTTCACCCAAAATTGAAAATTCTGTAATTAATTACTCACCCTCACGTCGTTCCAAACGCGTAAGACCTTTGTTCATCTTCAGAACACAAATTAAGACGATTTTGATGAAATCTGAGAGCTTTCTGACCCTCCATATACAGCAACACAACTGACATGTTTAACGCCCAGAAAGGTAGTAAGGATCGATATAATAGTCCATGTGACATCAGTGGTTCAACCTTAATTTTATAAAGCTACAAAAATTCTTTTTGTGTGCAAAGAAAACAAAAATAACAACTTTATTCATCAATTAACAATGTCCTTACTACCTTTTTGGGCTTGAATGTGTCAGTTGCGTTGCTGTCAATGCAGGGTCAGGAAGCTCTCAGATTTCATCAAAAATATCTTAATTTGTGTTCTGAAGATGAGCGAAAGTCTTACAGGTTTGGAATGACGTGAGGGTGAGTAATTAATGGCAGAATTTTCTTTTTTGGGTGAACTATCCCTTTATGCACACTACTGTTAAACAGTTTGCTGCTGGTAGGAAAAATCGTTTCTTACTAGAGTTTAGCCAAGTTAAACAAACCTGAACCAAAGTAATCAAGGTCTTCAGGATTGGGACAAGTTGGAGCTAAAGTCTGCAGAATGTTGCCTCTCCAGGACCTGGATTGGACACCCCTGCTCTAGACAATCCACTGTTAGGGGAAATGTAGCTGTCTTTGAACAGATATGACTGCCTGTAATGGACCATCTACTAGGGCTGTGCAATAATCGAATTCTATTATCATGCGCATCTCGTCAGTAAAGCCGGTTCCGTGATTAGTAGTAAATCGCCATCACCTGTTTTCAGATGGAGCGGCATTTACTACACAGAGCCGTAGTTCACCATCAAGCTAGACAATATCACATTCGTAATCGCAGACGAATCACCTTCGATTATGAACGCAATATTGCCTAGCTTGTAGGTGAACTACGGCTCTGTGTAGTAAATGCCGCTCCATCTGAAAACAGGTGATGGCGATTTACTACTAATCACGGAACCGGCTTTACTGACGAGATGCGCATGATAATCGAATTCGATTAATTGCACAGCCCTAACATCTACTACTGTACAGTAACTACAGGATGTGGTGTTTAGGAGAAAATTTAAGCAAAAAAACCTGGAAAACTTAAATATACACTAAATATACACTTAAGTATACACTTAAACATTTTCTGTCTGTCTCATTAGCAGGGATCGTATGGAGGCAATGGAGAAGCAGATAGCCAGTCTGACTGGACTGGTTCAGAGCGTCCTAACCCGAGCACCAGACAGCGATAGCACGTAAGACATGATCACGTCCACAGAGCCATCTATGATCCATTTACATGGAACCAGTGCCAATCAGATGCTCACTTACACTGACAGCCAACCTATAAAAGCCATCTCACTCATACAGGTTTCTGATAAGTCAGTCACAATAAGCATTTGATGCGTAAAGACCATTGTACATGGTACACGGTACATTGTACATGGTAACTTATTTTATGCAGAAATAACACTTTGTATGGTGAAATAAATGGCATTTTGTAGTTCATTTTGTTTAGTTTGATTAGTTTTCACATGCAACATTAAATACATAATTTACAGTAATCACATCATTTATAGTAGCAGCCTGTTGTTTGTTAGCATTGAGCTAAAGCAGTAGTGAATGTTGTTGTACTCTCGCGTGTGTATGGAAAACATCTGTACATAAGACTGTGTACCATGTAAAATGTCCTTAACACTAAAATACCAGTTTACACAATACATTCAATCATTTCACACATACTCACTGTTGTTATCATGGTACCATTTTGCTATCATGTGGTAATATCTTGTGTTCTTTTGTTTGCTATATAGCCATTGGCTTTTCTTATGTTTCATAAGCTTGCAAAAATGTCTTTTCTTGCTTACTGTAAAGTGCTTGTATTGAAATTTTGTGTGCTGGTGGTCTTTTTTGTGCTGCGATGGCCATGAGTCTCATTGTACCCAATGCTTCGATGTTGCTGGACATTTATTATCATTCATATTCGATGTGACAGGTCATTCACATCAACTGTTTTATGAAAGGAAATGATTAATATTTAGATTCTAACCTCAAAAAGAAAGTGATGAGTAAAGAGCACTGAGTAGAGTTTATAAGATTATTGTAGAAAGAGTGCAGTAAGTAGGGTGTTTAATTCAGATTAGGTAGAGTTAGGATAGACATGCCTGATGCAAATCCTGTTTTTTTTTTTTGTTTTTTTTTTAATGACCAAAAATGCAAAAATATCAGATAATCACAGTGTAAATCTGTGGACTTTGTTATTTCAGAAGGATTTAGTTTAAAATCCTATTGTGCTGAAATTTATGCTTGTAGTTGACACTGGTGTAAATAGGCCTTAAAGCTACTTATAAGTGAGAGTTCATTGCTGACCTTTAGATGTTATTAAAGCCAGCGACTTGTGGTTATGCATAGTGTTTAAATTGTTTTGGATTATAAAAAAAAGGTAGCTCAGTAGCATATTGGTTTGTATAGCTCAGATTTAATACACTACTATTCAGAAATTTGGGATTGGTAAAATTGTTTGATGTCTTAGAAAGACGTCTCTTATGCTCACCAAGAGTGCATTTATTTGATCCACAAATACAGTAATAACAGTAATATTGTGAAATATTATTACAATTTAAAATAACTCTTCTCTATTTGAATACATTTTAAAATGAAATGTATTGCTGTGATGCAAAGCTGAATATTCAGCATCATTATTTCGATCTTCAGTATCAAATCAGTCTAATATGTTGATTTGCTGCTCAGGAAACTATTCTTATTACTATTAATGTTGAAAACAGTTGTGCTACAATTTTTTTTCAGGATTCTTTGATAAATAGAAAGATTTTGATTATAGATGTCTTTGCAGTCACTTTGGATCAATTTAACGCATCCTTACTGAATAAAAGTATTAATTTCTTTAAAAAAGAATCTTATTGATTCCAAATTTTTGAACAGTAGTGTACATGGTTTAACATAATAGTTTTATAGGTTAAATAAAACTGTGTAATGGTAATGTGTGGAAATAGTGAAAGGCACAATAACAGTAGCATAATACAAGATAGAGAGTGTAACCATTTATTAGCCATAGAGAAGGCTAGTGTAGTCTTGCTGCAGTGCAGTGCGTGTTAGAGTAGTGTAGCGTCAGTGTAGTAATAGGTGCTGTAGTACAGTGGTAGTATTATGGCTGTATGATCCTCAGATGCGGCCTGCTGCGTCTCTGCATGATGGCGGGCTGCCCTCCGGACCAGGGGGCGGACTTTTCACGGCCCTTCCCTTTCTCTTCCAGCGAGAAGACCGAATCCACCAGCGATGGCTCCGCCACAGGAAGTGAGTCCAGCTACTTCTTTATGGATGTCCAGAGCAGTTGTGAGGCAGGCTGTAAAATCTGATATGTCTAATATCATGTTCTTAGTAGATCAGGCTGGCCCAAGTTTAAAAACTGCTGATCTCAAACTAGCCTTTGACATATTAAAACAACCAGACATGATTCTTCATCAGAGTGCACTTGAATGAAGGACCTTACTTTGGACCTAAGGACCTGTTTTGACTCCTTTGTTCCTCTTTGTCAGAATAACCTTGATGTTTTCACGGATATTGCTCAGTACTCCTTTTTTTTGTTAGTTTTCAATTTTGTTCCTTCTCAAATCCGTAACTGGTGTCTTCAGAGAGCGTCTTCATCAGTGGTCAAGCCTTCAAAGGCTGCAGTCAGTTTTGATTTGCTAGATTTGTCTTTGAAGGTTCTCTACGGTTAAGAGAGGTGAGTCTAAGTCGACTCGCACCTCAGTAAAGGGCCATCGAGAGAGTTTCCCTAGAGTCCTAGTCTCCCCTTTGAATCTGATCCACGACAGGTCCAGTTCAGCACTCTGTTTCTTTACTTCATTACGGTTATTTAGTTAACTGCAAGCTGAAAGCTTCTGATTTGTTACAGCTGGCCGGCTGAAGAAGAAAGGTAGCCATGTCTCTGCTCTCTCATATTTAATGTGTCTTTCCTGGTGTATGTAGTGGGCGTGTTTGTTTTTATATATATACGAAAATGTGATTCTTCTGTTTATTTAAAGAAATAGTTTACCCCAAAATTAAAATTCTGTCATCATTTATTCACCCTCAAGTTGTTTCAAACCTATATGAGTTTCTTCTGTTGAACACAAAATAAGGTATTTTGGAGAATGTTGGTCAAACATTTGACGGTAGCTTTTGATTTCCATAATATGGAAAAAGTACTATGGTAGTCAATGGGTACCATCAACTGATTATTCACATTCTTAAAAATTTCTTCTTTAGTGTTCAATGGAAGAAAGAAACTCTTACAGGTTTGAAACAACATGAGGGTGAGTGAACAGTGACAGAATTTTCATTTTTTGGGTGAACTATCCCTTTAATGCCTGTTCCCACTGTAGTTTTCTACGGTATTTCTCCTCTGTGGCCTGCCTGCACTAGATATTTCTCTCCCTCAGTCTGTTTTCACTCCTAAACTTAACACATTTACACACTGAAAAAGAAAGTGTGGGGAGGATGTGTTGGTTTTCACATTTCCTGAATCTTGGGGAATCAGTACATGTACCCATTTGTTAAAAACAACTGACTGGAGAGTGCTGGTATCTCTGTGGTCCTCACTAACAGCATGTTCCTGAATGGGTTCTGGAGGTGACAACACGCTTTGTGTGTGTGCGGGTTAGTGTATCTCTGACTGAAAACACAAAGAAGGATGAGTGTAGATTAAAAGTCCTTGATCTGGTTTCTGGAGATCTTCCTTTCTGCAGAGTTTAGCCTCAATCCTAATCAAACACACCCGACCCAGGTAGTCAAGGTCGTGGGGTTCACTTGATTGAAATTACTGCCAGGTGTGTTGGAACATGACTGGAACTAATACTGGGGTTCAAATCCTCCTGGGAAGTTCCTCCTTACAAGTTCAGAAATCATAATTATGACATTATGAAGTGATTTTGCTCAGAATAAAATAGACTCGCTGGGCAATTTCATATTTCTTTCTCTTTATTTTCACTTACTGACTAAGACAGCAAGCTTTTTAGAGCTAATGAAAGAAAATAAAGAGCAAAAATGCACATTAGGTGTGTAATTGTGTATCCACTGGTGTGTTTTATCACTCCATGCTTTCATTGAGAATGATGAAAAATGTGCAGTACTTTGGTCTCCTCATAAACCAACTAAATTACTAGTGTTTTCTGGAAAGCTTTATATTTATTCTTCTTTAACAGTCCACACAGAATGTGTACATACGATATTGCACAATCAACATTCAGAGCTTATGATAAATAACAATTTTCCATAATTTTTTTAATCGACTAGATTTCAACTTGGAAAGTCTGGGCTTATGCAACCTTCAGGGTTGGAAATATTATAACCATGAGTTGTGTGCTCATTAATGACCAAGCAAATTCATATTTACCAGTGGTTTCCAGAAAAATATTACGCAGCACAAAATCAGCATATTGGAATGAATTCTGAAGGATCATGTGACACTGAAGACTGGCGTAATGATGCTGAAAATTCAGCTTTGCCATGACAGGAATAAATTACATTTTAAAATTGTAATAATGCAATATTACTGTTTTACTATATTTTTGATCAAATAAATGCAGCCTTGGTAATACTGCTGTAAGACTAAGACTTCTTTCAAAAGCATAAAAAATCTCACCAAACCCGAAATTTTGAACATGCAAGTTTGCATTACTTGAGAGTGAATGATTTTAAGTTATTACCAATATAAAGTTACACACTGTTTTCTTTATGCAAATATATTAATTGTTTGCTAAATTCCATGCATATAAGTAGTGTAAAAGTGATGCAGGTGTATTTATTTATGCTTATCTACTGATACAACAGTAAAAAGAGCTTTTGATGTTGTTCTGTCTTGGATATTTCATGTGATACAGTACATCCTAAAAGCAAGTGCCTAACTTGGCTGTAAGAGCTTCCCAGGTGGACTTGAATGCAGCATTATCCTGAGTTTTCGACTATTAAATATGACTTTATGATTGCATTCTATGCATTAAACTTTTAAATACATTCATTGTAACATGAAAGCAGCATAAACTCTGTTGTAAGGTTGATCTCCAGGAGCAGGAATAAACAAAGGTGGCATAGAAGGTGTAGATGGGTAAGTGCAAAATAATTCATATTTGATTGAATGTGCCTTTCGAGCTCACAGTGTCTTTGTCCTGTGTTGTGGTTATTAGCGCTGACTCCATCTGCCCCGCTGGCACTGATGCCTCCGCCTTCATCTGGAGGCTCTCAGGCCTCCACCGTCTCCAGGCTACAGATGCAGCTTCACCTGCACGACCTACAACAAAACGCCACCGATCTGCGCAAACAGCTCGCACAGCTCCGTAAAATGCAGGTAAGATGTTACAATCTCAAGCATCTCGAAAAACAGCAGGTAACTGAACAGGCATGAAGTGATAAAGCGGCATGTGATAAATCACCTCTCTTCCATGTTAATCTGAGTTTTTGTCCTCACCATGGGTGACCATCAACAGCGTAACATGTCGAGACAATTTGTCAGTGGCTTGGTTTCTATTTTCGACACATCGCACTAGGTAGTAATCTCATTGGGACTGCTCCACATAGCTGGTTATGAAACTTTAAATCAAACTTCAAAGTTGTTCTGATTGACTGTCATTTTATGGCTTATTGTGGCATTTAGCTTTCAGGGAGTCAAGTTAAATCACATTTATTTATATAGTGCTTTGTATAATACAGACTGTGTCAAAAAGCAGCTTCACATGAATAAACAGGAAAGTAACAGTGTGTTAATATTTCAGAATGCCTGATATAACAAATTCAATTTCAGCTGTAAGCAGCTCTACTAAAGACAATAGTGTCATTATTCAGCTCAGTTTAGTTAAATGTTGATTCAATTTAGTTCTGTAACAGTGTAAACGTTGCAAAGTTCATCAGTTATGAAACTAATTCAGTTCATCTGTAAGTAGCTCTACTGAAAGCAATAGTGTCATTATTCAGCTCAGTTCAGTTCAATGTTAATCTTACTTTCAAATCTTTGTAATCTCGCTCCTACTTAGAAAGGTGTAACTTTTCGATTGACAGCAACGCTCACAGCATCAGTGCAAATGATCACACATTACACAAAATACTAACCCAAATCAATTTAATTTGATAGCTATAAATTATGATAGCTGTATTTTTGAACTGCTTAGTTTCAGTTGTAGAAACACACATTGTTGGGATAGTTGGAAGGACATTGTCATTATTATAAGACCTCAGTCTCAAAATAAGGAATAATTGACAACAGTCCGCTGAAATATTGAAAATGTAATGCATACCTGAGGTCGAAATGCAGCATGATGCGAAGCCAATTGCCTGTTACTCCTTAGGTATGCATTAAAATTTCAACTCTTAAACAGTTCATTGTAGGTTATTCCACTTACACCGTGGAAATCACTTGTACATGTGCTTATCTCTAGACATTGGTTAAACATAAAATGCTCTTATAAGTTAGCTGTAATATGGTCTGCAGACCTGGAAATTCTTTATAGCCATACTGGAAAGAGTGTCAACCAATCAGAATCAAGAATTGAACAATGCTGCGGTAGGAAGTGTTGCACTAACCTACACCTCACACTGCAAGCCAACTAGATGTTTGCCTGCTGACAGGGAGGACGATTTAAGGAGGTGATACAGAAGGTGGTACAGAAGGCACAGACGGCAGGAACAGCAGCGCCGATTTGTAGTCTTCACGATATCTCACAGTCTAATTTATTTACACACGGCAGAGAAAAACAAGGAGGACATGCTGAATGGCCTCACCTGGTATTTACGGCAGATTTGTTGCTCCATGTCCTGATGGTGTTCAGTGTCTGTGGTGTAGAGGAGGAAATGCATCGATCTCAGTCATGTTTGGAGTTCTGTATGGAAAGTTGGCGTGCATTACACTCTTCAACATCCAAACCAGAGGACTTGATGGTTCTTGAAAATCAAACCTGTTCATAGATTTTTGAACATTTTTGATGATTTTAATGCATATTTACAAAGGGGTCTAAAAGTCTGAGACCACGCTGAAAATTTTAGATTCCAAATCACTTACTTTTTACATTACAGAAAGTTTATATTGAAATGCTGGTGTTCTGTACCTGTGTGTGTTAAATTGGGCAGAAATACAGAGAAACAGACAGAAAAAGACAGAAGAGTGATGTTTGATAAGTTACCTCTATGGGGAACAGGGAACACTTGTATACTGTATAAGTCAGAAATGTATCTGTCAAAATGTCAGATTTTTTTAGATATGGGCCAACTATCCCAAGACAGCAGTCGTCTCTGACGAGCAGGATGGATATAGAATCTTATGTCTGAATGGGGCAAAATGTCTTAAATAAAATACATATGGATACTGTTGTAAACTGTTGAAATTCCTTGTACGGCCAACTGTCAGATTATCATGGTGACATGTTGAACAGGAGTATGATAAAGGGAAATGTTTGTGTTGGTGAATGTGTGAAGGAGGAGAGAAAGGGAGGCTGTGCAGGGAGCTTTAGGGAGGGCTGAAAGCCAACAGAGAGGAAACGGCACACTAACAGTCTGACAGATCCTGTTGGGTTGTGTGTCTGTCATATGCTTTCCTTTCTGTATTTACCGAGTTCCCACAGTCATGCAACACCTGGAAATGCGAGGGAATTTTTTTTATTATTTTTTCTAGCCTCAAAAAGTCATGGAAATTTTTACAGCTGAAAATAATTTTTTCTAGTTATGCTCAGCTATAAAATTGCATCAGACATTTCTCTTTGTGATTGCAGTGCCTGCAAACAGGGATCTCACAGCAATGAATCTTCATGACTTTTCCAGTCATCCATGATTTCTAAGAATAATTTTATATGGATTGCACTCACGAAGAGCAATTTTAGATCATTAAATATTTCAAAACCAAGCATGAATAAATAAAAAAAGAAAAAAAATATACAATTATAATTAATTTTATTTATTTTATTTGTTTAGTTAACAAGGACATTGTACATTAATGAAACATTTCTGTAGCCAAAGTCTATTTGTCAGTCTATTTTTAGTCCCTGACCAGAATGTTACAAGTCTTACAATTTGAATAGACCATAGTCTATATATAGAAAGAGATTTATTTAAAGATTGTTACATTACATTTCTATTTGAAATAAATGCTGTTATTTTGAACTTTCTATTCATCAAATAATTCTGAAAAAATGTATCAGTTTATTATTAAAAGGCAACAACTGTTTTCCACACTGATAATAAGAAATGTTTCTTGAGCAGTAAATCAGCATATTTGCATGATTTCTGAAGGATCATGTGACACTGAAGACTGGAGTTATGACTGCTGAAAATTTAGTGTTGCCATCATGTAAATAAATGAAATTTAAAAATGTTATAATAAAAATATATATAATGTAATATATTATAATAGAAAGTTGTTTTAAATTGTATTAATATTTCACAATATTACGATTTTTACTGTACTTTTGATGAAATAAATGCAGCCTTGGTGAGCATAAGAGATTTCTTTCAAAAACCTTTTAAAAAATCTTACTGACCCCAAACTTTTGAACAGTAGACACACATTCTGTTTATTAAAAAAAAAAAAAAAAGAAAAAGAAAAGAAAAGAACCATGAACCATGACTGGAAAATTCTTGGTAAGCCATAGAAATTCATTGATCAAAAAAAATGTGGGAATGCTGTATTTATTGCACTACTGTGTATAAGTATATCTAAGTGTGTGTTTATGTGTGTATTTATGTGTAAGTGAGCATGTGTTCAACTAGTCATTAATTTTCCGGCTGCTGCTGGGTGTGATTCACTCCTATAGCAGGGCAGGCAATAACTCTTAATATCATACTCAATGATGAGATGGTATGGGCCAGCAGGGATACATAGATGAAGAGAGAGAGGAAGCAGGCCCCAAATCAAGTCAGCTTTTCAGTCAGCAGTGCTTTAATAAAAATTGACTGTGGAATGATAGCTACCGGTGTGATTCATGAGTGAACACCCGCATCTCAACCGTGAACTCTGAATAAACAGAGTAGAAAAACAGGAAAGGAAGCTTCTAGAGACATTGAGTTTCTCTCAATGGAAGCAAGGAAATTTGATCCTTTATACAAAGTACAAAGTTCACATGATTAATTTGCTTATTCGATTTATGAGCTAGAAAGAGTGAAGAATCTGTTTCCTACACAATGGTTCTTCATGTTCATTTTTTTTTTCTCTTTAAAAAACCTAAAACCATTTATTTCCATATGGAATTTTCGATCCCTAGATTTTGAATGTGGTCACAGACTTTTGGACCTTGCTATACATATATCTAAAAGATTTAGAATTTGACTGCATGATTTTGATTTCAATACATGGAAGATGAAAAATTGTAGTTCTTATCACATACTTTAAACCCTGCAGCACTTAAGAGTCTGCATTTGCAAAAGAAACACAATCCCATACTGCAAAAAAATAACAAATAATTAGAAAATATTCAATAAATACTTTTGATTATTAAATAAAATATATAGTATATATATTGTGTATATGTAAGTGTCTAAGGGCAAAATTTACTAACTGCTTGCACCAACGCAAACCGTCTTTTGGCATTAAAATAGTACTGTCAGGATTTACTAAAGATGTGCAGTGAAGAATTAGCGTTGAAAAAATTAAAAGGTATATTTTGCGCCTGACCTTATTGAATATGCATTTGTTGGAGTTTCCCTTTCAGACACAAAATTTATGGGAGGAGGGTATTAAAATGAATCACGCAACACAATTTATTAACATTTGCGCTCATCAAATTACTGGTATTTGCGCCATTATTTAACGCTCAAAAAAAGCATGTCTTAAAGCAGGCGGTTTGCGCTGCTCTTGGTAGACTGCGCTGGTCATTATGGAATTGATCTGTCTGCGTTCTTTAATGTGCGCATTGGCAGTAAATCACACGCAGAATTTTACCCTCCCATCGGCGCTTTTATGGAATTGTGTTCTAGAGCTAACTTGCCCTGTTTAGTAAATCTGGCCCTAATAGTTCTTAAAACAAGATAACTTTGCTAGAGATGCGAACTTGAAAGCAAACCGGAAAGCAACCATGAGACATTAAGAGTTTGGTAAATTTTTTGAGAGAAATTTTGGTAACACTTTAGCCTTTATGTATAATGCATTATAAAAGTAGTTTTAATGCATTAGTTATGCCTTGTAATGCACCTCATAATGCATTGTCCAATCTCATGAATACTTGTAACCACAGTTAATACATTATAACACTTATTAATTCATTGTTACACTATGCATTTTAAATTTGGTTGTAATTATTTACAAGAAGATATCATGTATTACATGGCACATTATGCATACTCATAATGCATTATACCCTTTAATAATAACTCATAATGCATTATACATAAAGCCTTTAAGTAAAGTGTTACTGAGACTTTTTTACTATATAAATAGATCGAGAGAGAGAGATTTATATATTTGAATGGGATGTCATAAAAACTAGTTAAGATGTCATTTTTCAGCTGATGAACGTTTAACACACTGAAATGCAGAGCACTATACCCCAATTTTGGGGTGGATGTGAGTTGGAAGCCGAAGAGGCAAATGCATGGAGAAGTAGAGGGGATGTTGTGACAGTCTAAGAGCACGTCGCGTGGGGATGGCGAGATTGGTGTCAATTGCTTTGGTGTCGAGAGCCAAGCCACTTGTGTCATGACAACTGCAGATTGCTGAGTTAGACTATTACCTGCCTGAATGCCAGAGTTTGAGACACGGCCCCTGCCCTCATCCCGTTACCTAGGAGACATGAATATGTTGAATAATGCATGAGATTCATAAATAATTCGGTTTGAGGAGGAACTACTGCCAAATGACACTAAAATCACTTCATACACACAAACGTACAGTGTGCAAAAACACAGCTTTTACACACTTTTCTCATTATCGGCACTTTGTCACTATGCAAGTGACAAAGTCCACCCGGTTTTTCTCTCAGGGCAAACAAACACTGTCTGCAGAGTGCTTACACATCACAAAATTATGGTGATATCTGGCACTCCAACTCCCACACAACCTTCAGCATGCACAAATTGAAAATACTAGAAAATAAACTCAAGGACATGGATGCACATTCACATTAGGGCCATTCAAGAGACCTTAAACGAATATGACCCATCATAAACATTATCAAGGATAGTATACGGTGTAGATGATCACTTATATATACACAAACACGCACACTAGCAAGGTCGGTTCTATAATATCATACCTTCACATTCAAAATGACAGCTGCATATGGTCAAAGACAGGTCAATGTTACAGATGCACACATATATGTCATCTGATGGATGTTGTGATGGATTGTGACAGCTGATCTTCTGTAAAATGCTCCCACACTGATACACCTGAAACATCTGAAGACTGTAATGCTTAGCCATTCATAGCCTAATACTGAACATAGAAGTGCTGCGATTGGTTGATGGTAATATTGTTCTAGGAACACCATAGGAAATTGATCTAGTAACATGTCCTGCGTTATATAAATCATCTCAGTGGTTCTGAAATATTTTGACCGAAAGCCTTTGCTTTCCAACACATTTTTTGAACACCCCTCCCCCATATAGGTATATATTTCCAGTATTTCTACTGTAATTCTGAAAAAGATGCTTTATTAACGGAAACTGAGTGTATTGATATATTAAATTAATTAACTATGATGCTGTATGTTCTTCAAAAAAAAAAAAAGATAAAATATGATTTTTAGTTATTAGTTATTGATTATTAGTTTATCAGCTTATTAGTTATTAGTTTATGTTTTTAAGCATTTTTATTTCTAGACTGGAGTTAGATTATTTTGATATGTTAATAACACACACACACACACACACACATACAGTGGGGCAAAAAAGTATTTAGTCAGCCACCAATTGTGCAAGTTCTCCCACTTAAAAAGATGAGAGAGGCCTGTAATTTTCATCATAGGTATACCTCAAATATGAGAGACAAAATGAGAAAAAAAAAATCCAGAAAATCACATTGTAGGATTTTTAAAGAATTAATTGGTAAATTCCTCGGTAAAATAAGTATTTGGTCACCTACAAACAAGCAAGATTTCTGGCTCTCACAGACCAGTAACTTCTTCTTTAAGAGGCTCCTCTGTCCTCCACTCGTTACCTGTATTAATGGCATCTGTTTGAACTTGTTATCAGTATAAAAGACACCTGTCCACAACCTCAAACAGTCCAACTCCAAACTCCACCATGGCCAAGACCAAAGAGCTGTCAAAGGACACCAGAAACAAAATTGTAGACCTGCACCAGGCTGGGAAGACTGAATCTGCAATAGGTAAGCAGCTTGGTGTGAAGAAATCAACTGTGGGAGCAATTATTAGAAAATGGAAGACATACAAGACCACTGATAACCTCCCTCGATCTGGGGCTCCACGCAAGATCTCACCCCGTGGGGTCAAAATGATCACAAGAACTGTGAGCAAAAATCCCAGAACCACACAGGGGGACCTAGTGAATGACCTGCAGAGAGCTGGGACCAAAGTAACAAAGGCTACCATCAGTAACACACTGCGCCGCCAGGGACTCAAATCCCGCAGTGCCAGACGTGTCCCCCTGCTTAAGCCAGTACATGTCCGGGCCCGACTGAAGTTTGCTAGAGAACATTTGGATGATCCAGAAGAGGATTGGGAGAATGATGAAACCAAAATAGAACTTTTTGGTAAAAACTCAACTTGTCGTGTTTGGAGGAGAAAGAATGCTGAGTTGCATCCAAAGAATACCATACCTACTGTGAAGCATGGGGGTGGAAACATCATGCTTTGGGGCTGTTTTTCTGCAAAGGGACCAGGACGACTGATCCGTGTAAACGAAAGAATGAATGGGGCCATGTATCTTGAGATTTTGAGTGAAAACCTCCTTCCATCAGCAAGGGCATTGAAGATGAAACGTGGCTGGGTCTTTCAGCATGACAATGATCCCAAACACACCGCCCGGGCAACGAAGGAGTGGCTTCGTAAGAAGCATTTCAAGGTCCTGGAGTGGCCTAGCCAGTCTCCAGATCTCAACCCCATCGAAAATCTTTGGAGGGAGTTGAAAGTCCGTGTTGCCCAGCGACAGCCCCAAAACATTACTGCTCTAGAGGAGATCTGCATGGAGGAAAGGGCCAAAATACCAGCAACAGTGTGTGAAAACCTTGTGAAGACTTACAGAAAACGTTTGACCTCTGTCATTGCCAACAAAGGGTATATAACAAAGTATTGAGATGAAATTTTGTTATTGATCAAATACTTATTTTCCACCATAATTTGCAAATAAATTCTTTAAAAATCCTACAATGTGATTTTCTGGATTTTTTTTCTCATTTTGTCTCTCATAGTTGAGGTATACCTATGATGAAAATTACAGGCCTCTCTCATCTTTTTAAGTGGGAGAACTTGCACAATTGGTGGCTGACTAAATACTTTTTTGCCCCACTGTATGTGTATGTGTATATATATATATATATATATATATATATATTTATTTATTTATTTATTTATTTATTTTTATTTTATTTTTTTTTAACATACATTTTAAAGTCAGCATGTGGTCCCCTAGTGTGCCCTGGCCCTCTGGTTTAATAGCTTTGAAACAATTTTCACTCAGAAATTGCTAGTAAATTTCACAAATATTTACAATGAAACAGCAAGTAACACGTTGAATTAAATATGAAATTTAAAAAAATTACAGTGTAGTTTTCAAAATATTTTATGAACACAAAAGAAGATATTTCGAAGAATGTTTCCACTGTTTTTGTCTCTAAATTAAAAGTCAGCGGGTTCCAGTGTTGTTGTGGAACTCATTGACTTTCACTGTATGGACAAAAACAGTGTTTGTTTGCTTGAAATAAAGTCACACAGGTGAATACATATTGACAGAACTACCATTTTTGGATGAACTATCCCTGTAAGCAAATGCATTGATTGGTCATTCTTAAAATGTTTGTGTTTGTGTGTAGTTGCAGAACCAGGACTCCATACGCAGTCTGTTGAAGAGGACCGAGACAGAGCTGAGTCTGCGTCTATCCGATGCACTGAGGAAACAGGAAGACCCTCTCCAGAGACAGCGCCTCCTAGTGGAAGAGGAGAGACTGAAGTACCTGAACGAGGAGGAACTCATCATACAGCAACTGCAGTGCGTCCTGCACACAATATGTGCTCATGATGTGCTGATAATGCAGTCTGAGGCGCTAGCTTAGTGACACTGCTGCATAATGTGCAAGAAATTATTTCCCAGTTATTTTTATTGCACAGGTTCTCATCAACTCCTACCTGAAAGTGAATAAATGCATAACAATGAGGCATAAACTGTCTCAGTTAAAGACCTGCAGACCTCAACGTTAGCTCGTGCAAACAACGGACAGCATCTCATTGATTTATTTTGTTCCAATTAAAAGCAGCAGGGTGACTAAATCCGCCTCTTCAACTCGCTGCCAGATCAGTCGTGTTGCTTTTAATTGATAGCAGTTATTAAGTATAGCTAACAGCCAGTTGATGTGATTCAATTATTAACGGGACGCTGTTTGTAGCAAACCATTTTGTGGGGGGGTGGATTTATTTGACGTGGTTAAATTGGATTTCGAGTGTAAACATTCCGACTGTGTCTCAGTCGTTTAGTGCTAATACACCCTGCTGCACTGACACTTATTCAAATGCGTGCCGACGCCACAGCGCAGGGAGGTGGGCTTGGGATTTTCACGCTCGTCTCGTGCTACATTTTTGAACTTTTAAATGTCAGAAACATCAAAACGTGCAAGATTCCCTTCTGTGTAATAACACTGAGTTGCTTTGTAATAGCGTCGATTAATATGTCATGCAGGTTTATGCTCTTTCTGAAACAATCAGTATGCAATGAAGCTAATGAGTGAGTGTTTGCGTTTGACAGTGATCTGGAAAAGTCAGTGGAGGAAATCCAGAAGGAGATGTCTGTCAGTCACCGACATGTGACAGTGCAAGAGCTGGAGGAGAAAAGCTCACTGCTGAGGAAACTGGGAGAGACTCTCACCGAACTGAAGAGTGAGACAGACTCAGACTCTTCTCTGTTCTTCACAGCCAGACACTTGAACCTCA
This sequence comes from Spinibarbus caldwelli, assembly GCA_039654775.1. Lineage (NCBI taxonomy): Eukaryota > Metazoa > Chordata > Actinopteri > Cypriniformes > Cyprinidae > Spinibarbus > Spinibarbus caldwelli. The sequence continues at coordinate 24,127,339 of CM077219.1, read as the reverse complement.
GTTACAGAAGAGAGTTGTTCACTTCTCTGCCTGTCTGTTTTTCTCTTTGTCTCTCTCGTTCAGATCAGTTCCCAGGGCTCCAGAGTAAAATGCGAGTGGTGTTACGAGTGGAAGTGGAAGCTGTGAAATTCCTGAAAGAGGAGCCACACAGACTGGATGCCCTGCTTAAGCGCTGCAGATCTATCACAGACACTCTCACCACGCTGAGGAGGTAGACGAACACTTACTGACCACTTATACAATCATTCCTTGTCTTAGTCCAAATGTAATTTACTCTTCATTATTTTGAGTGCTGTTTTATGGTTTAATCAGGCAGGTGAATGAAGGAGTGTGGAAAACCCAGGATGAGTATTCCAGCCCCTCTCCTAAACTCGGAGGAGGGGAAGAGTACAGGAAGAACACAGACTTTGACATTCCAACCAGTCCACCGCTAAGCCTCAATGAGACCAGCCTGGCTAACTGGAGCCCTCACTCTGTCCAAGGCCACAGCCACTCGAACCCTTCTAGTGCACAGCGTGAGAAGGATTCTCATGGGATGGTGGGCTCTTTGAAGGGACGGGAGCTGGGCGAGCTGGGAGGTCGAGTCGGGTCTGATAAGGCCTCGTCTGTGGAAGTGAGACTGGTGAGGAATGAGATTTAAAATGAGAGTAATGAGGTTTATCTAAAAGTATATGATAGCAATACCTTTTTTTATTTAGTAATGTTTTTAAAAATATAAAGGACAAGTCTAATGTCGTTAAATTAGACAATTGAATAAAGGTACATTTTTTAATTAGAAATTAACCTTGGACAATATTTGGTGCTAAAAATAATGACAATGTTTCAATCAACAAGCCAGTTTTACTAAACAGGGCAAATTAGCGCAAGAGCGCAATTCTAAAACAGCGCTGATGGATGTGGAAACTTCTGTGGGTGATTTACTAACAATCTGCAAATAAAAGAACACAGACGCAACATCTCATTTACATATCGACCAATGCAATATACCAAGCGCAGCGCAAATTAGCGTAGTAGCAAATAAAGAATAAATAAATAAAGAAGCCACAGTACATTGAAAAGAACCAGAGGCCAAAAAATGAAGACTTGCAAGAAGCTTTGATAGACCTGGTATTGTGTGACTCCTAGTTGAGGGTTCCAAGTCGTCTTTTACTTCCTGAAACAAATTAAAAATAACATGACTTGGCAAACTATATGTTCGGATAATGTGTTTTTCTAGCAAATAAATTAATACGTGTGGAAAAAATCCTCTCCCTTCTACCACGCGCTCTCTGTTCTCTGCAGTCCCTCTTCTAGCAATAATAATTGCAGCCATTTCAAGCGCAAAATAGTTTAAGACGTTTTTTTTGGGGCAAATACCAGTTTTGACGATTTGACGAGCGCAAACATTAGTAAATCGCGTTGCGTGATTCATTTTAATACTCTCCTCCCATAAATTTTGCGTCTGAAAGGGAAACTCCTACAAATGCATATTCAATAAGGTCAGGCACAAAAATAACTGTCTCCGCACCTTTTCAGCGTTAATTCTTTACTGCAATCCGGACAGTACTATTTTAATGCCAAAAGACAAACTGCTGTAAGTAGGAAACAGTACAGTAGGAAAACTGGCCCTTTACTGTATTCATAAAGATACAGTATCGTTCAAAACTTATTAAAAAGATATTAATGCTTTTATTCAGCAAGGACAGATTGATTAAAGGTGACATTAAGGACATTTGTAATGTTACAAACAATTTCTATTAAAAAAATGCAGTTTTTTAGCTTTATTTTCATCAAAGAATCCTGAAAAAAAGTATCGCAAATATTAAAATATTTCCACAAATATATTAAGTAGCACAACTATTTTATTAATTATTTATTAATTAATAATAATAAATGTTTCTTAAGCAGCAAATCAGCATATTAGCATGATGTCTGATGGATCATGTGACACTGAAGACTGGAATAATGACTGCTGAACATTCAGCTTTGCATCACAGGAATAAATGACCTTTTAACATATACTGAAATAGAAAACAGTTATTTTAAATTGTAATAATATTTACTGTTTTTACTATATGTTTAACTGAACAAATGCAGTCTTGGTAAGAATAAGAAACTTCTTTCAATCACATTAAAAAATCTTACTGTCCTCAAATTTTTGAATAATAGGGCACATTTACATATTTATTACTTTTGAAATCTTGTTGTGAATGTGTTTAGAGTTGAAAATTCTGACTTCTTGTGAATAGACTTTAACTGTTCCGCTTCATTAGCTGTTTTGAAGCACTAATGATCTTGTAAAATGTCATCTGTATTGTCTCCTCAGGCAGCAGAGCGGGATTGGGAAGAGAAGAGGGCCAGTCTAACACAGTACAGCGCTCAGGACATTAATCGACTGTTGGAGGAGACTCAGGCTGAGCTCATGAAGGCCATTCCTGACTTGGACTTTGCCGCCAAGCAGATCAAACCTGCTCAGAACCAGATTCAAAACCAAAACCAGAGTCCATCTAGCAGCAACACCACACCTGAACACAAGCCTAATAAACCTCAGAATAAACTTTCCAGTAAAGAGAGCGGATCCAGACGAGGCTCGGATGAACTGACGGTGGCGAGGTATCGAACAGAGAAGCCCTCAAAATGCCCCCCTCCTCCACCTCCCCGCCGGAGTTTCCCCTCCTCCCCTGGGCTGACTACCCGCAGCGGAGAGATGATCATTCCTGGAAAGAGTATAAAGGTGACTGGTGACATTCAGAATGACACCCACACACAGATGATTTTGCATGTGTGCGTTTATGCATGCAAACTTTCTCAAACATTTATATGCAAGCTGTTCCTGAAAGAGAAGCACACGCACCGTCAGAGGGAACACACTACATCACTTTTATTTGAGTGCAGGGTCTCAAAAATGTCAGACATCTCATAAAAGCCGCCTGTGTTTGTGGGTGTGTTAGTCATGGTTGATATTTACTTTATCACCTCAGTTGTTCCTACGGTAATAAATCACCTGTCGGTCACAGGTGAATTTGAGAGAGATTGAGAAAGATTAAGATGGTTCTAGATGTTAATTTCCCATGTGTTTACTTTTAATTAAGATTCACTCATTATATTACAGTGGGATATATTCTATACTTTTGCAGCCTTTAAGTTATTATTTTCTAAAATTCAATTTTAATGTCAGCCAAAACAGGCATAATTAATTTCACATGGTTCATTCAACCATATAAAAAGATAAATAAATATATATATACACTTTAGAACAGGGAACACTTATTCACTATTAACTACGACTTTTCCCTCAATAAATTCCTAATTTGCTGCTTTTTAATAGTTACTAATATTCTAGTAATATGCATGCTAATTAGAAACTAGTTAAGAGACCATAAAATAAAGTGTTATATATATGTGTTATATATATATATATATATATATATATATATATATATATATATATATAAGATTAGATTAGATTAGATTAGATTACATTACATTACATTACATTACATTACAATGGGATATTACATTACATTACAATAGTCTATCCTTTTGCAGTCTTTTAGTTATTATCTTCTGGAATTCAGTTATAATGTCAGTCAAAACAGCTAACTAACTAACTAAATAAATTAATAAACAAATAAATATTTGTATTTTTCAATATTTATATAATTATATATTTATTTATTCATTTGTCTATTCATAAATGAATCAATGAATGTTTATATTTTATAATATTTATATATTATTTATTTAATTTTCATCAATAAATAAATTATTAGATTTTATATTATTCATTGATTGATCGGTTCTGTCATCCATAAATAAATAAATATTTATATTTCATATCTATCTATCTATCTATCTATCTATCTATCTATCTATCTATCTATCTATCTATCTATCTGTCTGTCTGTCTGTCTGTCTGTCTGTCTGTCTGTCTGTCTGTCTGTCTGTCCGTCCGTCCATCTATCCATCTATATACATGTGTGTATATATGTATGTGTGTGTGTGTGTGTGTATATATATATATATATATATATATATATATATATACACATAAACATAATTTTGTCTGTTGAAATAAGTCCCCTTTTATTTAAAAAAATAAATAAATAAAAAGAAGAAGAATACTGTATATACAGATTTGTCCTTCTGTTTTTTGTGTATGTAAACAGAAGTCTGAATCAGAGGAGACTGAATCTCAGAAGCCACACGTTAAGCTGAGGAGGAGTATATCTGAAGCCCCCCGACCGGCCTCCACCCCTCCGACCATCGCTGGAGGAGAGCGAGAGGAGGGTGACGAGGAGAAGTTAGCAGCAGAGCTAGAGGTGAGCACATGTATTACCTGAGGAGTCACATCAGACCGTCTGTACCCTAACGGCTGAAATGTTAATGTTGGTGATTAATGTCCATATGTCACACGCACCAGATGTGTCTGGTGTGCACCCACAGAGCAGTGCAATTATGTTCACACACACACACACATTGGTGGCTTCTACCAGTTGGCTGGTTCGCTCATTCATTAAGCACACATTAGCGGGCAGGAGATCTGAATTTCTGTCTGTGCTCTTTGGCTCATGAACTATTAAGCTCAAATGAAAGATTTGACAATGTTGTGTGCTGTACTGATGTAAAGTGCTGTTAGTTAGGCACTAGTGAGTGTATTGTGGGATACCGTTTGTGTCTAATTTAACTGTACATAGAATCAACAACCATAACATCTAATATATGCCATCTCACTTTATCCATATACTTTATCTCTAGATGCATTAGCAACTTCAGAGCAGGGTTATGCACCATTCAAATTGAATTGGAAATGCCTTCTACATACTAATTTTTTTCCTGAATTTAAACTGAATTTGAAGGATGCAGAATTTTAATTTTAATAAGGAAGTTGAAAAAATTGTATAAAATTCAAAGACATTCATATACAGTACCTGCTGTAATAGTGATATTTTCTCATACCTACAACATATTTCCAAAAACAGTACACGTTATTTATAATCAGCTTTTGTAAATTCTATAAATTCTATAAATTTTATTTTATATTTTATATTACATGTATACATTGCTGTTCAGAAGTTTTAAGATTTTGTAAAGTTTTTTTGAAAGACGTCTCTTATGATCACTAAGGCTGTATTTATTTGATTACAAACACTGCAATACAGTAATATTGAGAAATATTATAAAATATTATTATTTAAAACAACTATTTTATATATTTCAAAATGTAATTTCAGCAGTCATTACTCCAGTCTTCAGTGTCACATGATCCTTTAGAAATCATTCTAATATGCTGATTTACTGCTTAAGAAACATTTATTATCATCAATTTTGAAAAAAAAATTTCTTAATAATACGTTCTTTACATAGTTTTAAAGTTCAAAAGAACAGCATTTGTTTGAAATAAATTATTGTAACATTTAAATGTCATATAATGTAATATAATAGAATGCATCCTTGCTGAATGAAAAAATAAATCTCACTGACCCTAAACCTTTTAACAGTGGTGTATGTGTATATATATATATATATATATATATATATATATATATATATATATATATATATAAATCTATGGAGAAATTATTATAATTTTTAAAAATTGTACTTTTTGATGGTTTTGAACCCAATCCTGCTTCAGAACATGCATCAAATAATTTTATATTTGTTTAATTGGTGCACAATTAAAAATTCTAACCTCTCTCCCCAGCTGTCTCTATTTACATATTATCATTTTGCCAGGAGGCCATAACAGTGCATTTCTCCTGACTGACACTGCTTGAGCTGTGTTGGTGTTGATTTTAGGCTTCCTTGACCTGCTTCAGGGCAGCAACACACACACACACACAGCACACGAACTACAAGGCTCATTAACACCAACAAGCAGACAGATTTTGTTGTCTTGGTTGAGTGGATGACAGGGTAAGCGAGCAGATGTCTCTTGTCCTCCATCCCCACTGCATGTCTCTGTTGGAAACCCTGTGGAGACCTGTGGAGATCTGGGCACTGCTGCAGTGACACCATGCCCACCTCCCTCTCAAGCCTAATGAGGCTCACAAGCTGCATCTCAAAACAAACCCATAACTCAATAACACCTGCACTCTACATACACATTCATGAACAGAAATAGCTGAGCTCTAAACATTGTTTAAAGGTACAACGTGTCATTTCTGACGTTCTGTCAAATTATAATGTCATTTTGTGTAAATTTGATTAAATAAATTATGGGATTTACAATTCTGTATGTGAATGTGCATAACCTAAATGATTGAGTTTCAGAGTCTTTTAATGAGGAACCTGAAATGACTGATACTGTGCATCCCATATTTTCATTCATTCTCTTCAATCTCCCTGACCGCTCAGCTCTTTGAGCGACATCTGACTCTCCCCCTGCCCTCTCCCAGGAAATATCCTCCTCCCTCTAGTTTACAGCTGTTGCCCCATGTGTCCTCGGCTGGACAGGTAACAGCCCCTGCTGCAAGCTGGTGTGGACTGCTGTTATACACATATGCACACACATGAATCTATATGTGTCCCTCTAAAATGTTATTCATACTCCTATTTAGACAAAAAAACTCACTGCACTCCAACTAAAAACCAAAGATGCTCTTTGATATTCCCACATCACAGTGAGCACGATCACAACTACACAGTCACCACATTCTGTACACGGTGTATGTGTGCATTTGCCAGTGCATGTCTGTTTTGTGTTGAAATGCTCAATTTCCAATTTCTTCCACTGAAGCTAAAAGTTGTTTAAAATTGCAATGTGGTAGCACTTGCCCAGATTTTTAAATTTTGCTGTTTTTACATTAAGTGAGCACAGAAGCAAAGCTCTGTGATCATTAAAGGAATAGTTCACCTAAAAATTAATGTTCTATCATCATTTACTTACCCTCATGTCATTCCAAACCCATATGACTTTCTTCTGAGAAACAGAGGAGGAGACATTTTGTTTTACTATGCTCTTTTTCACGAAAGTAATATGAGTGGGGACTGAAACTTTCAAGATTCAAAAAGTATACAAAAGCATTAAAGGAAACATAAAATTCTAATTCCATAATATTTTTAATACTAAAAGTAATAATAATGTAAGTTCATAAGAAAAATAGCTGATTTGTAATTAATTCTGTTGAATTCTTTTGGCTATTTCCTTGAATCAGTTAATCCGTTTCACGAAACTATCTCTGAATGATTTGTTTGTGAATCAAGCTCTCAAGTTCAGCTCACTGACTCAATGATTCAGTCACAAGTTAAAGGGATAGTTCACCCAAAAATTCTGTCATTAATTACTCACTCTTATGTCGTTCCAAACCTGTAAGACCTTTGTTCATCTTTGGAACACAAATTAAGATATTTTTAATGAAATTCGAGAGCTTTCTGACCCTGCATAGACGGCAATGCAACTAACACATTCAAGGTCCAGAAAGGTAGTAAGGACATCGATAAAATAGTCCATGTGACATCAGTGGTTAAACTGTAATTTATGAAGCTACAAGAATACTTTTGTGCGCAAAGAAAACAAAAATAATGAATTGTCAGTGAAAAACTATGTAGATTTTAGTCAGTTCCTCACAAAACAAGACTAGCATAAGTCAAATTGACTGTTTTGGACTATTTTTTATAGTTCTTTTGCATTTTTTGAATTCACACATTGATACATTGTAATTGCATGAAAAAGAGTGAATACAAGTAAGTAATAGAAGTAAAAGTAAATGAGGACTGAAAAGTTTTTGAGTGAACTATACTTGGGTGAATGAGTTTAAATATTTGTGATTTGTTTTTATTTAATTTTGTATTTGTATGTGTGCTACACTACATATATTTAGTGTAGCACACATACAAATACACCAAGAGATCCGTTTAAATATTTGTGATTTGTTTTTATTTAATTTTGTATTTGTATGTGTGCTACACTACATATGTGCCAGCAGTTGATCACATCTAAGGGTGGTGATGATCACTCCAGTGATTTTACAGAGAAACCTCTGGTAAGTTTATTTTAGCCGCCTTTACATTAACCTTACAACCTCATACATTTATGATTCACATTCATGAGTTAATTATACAAATGACATTGCAGATGCAGCACGGGATGTCCTCCTCTCCAGTTCCCCAGATAGTCTTAACCGAGTGTAACTCTCTCCCCACGTCCCCCTCTGAGGACTCAGCAGAGAGCCGGCGGTCTGACAGTGTGCAGACAATTAAAGACAATAACACTGGAAATGACATCAGAGTAAGTTACTTCAGCCACATTGTGAGGACTCCCCGTCTGCGGCTATGGAAACAAGACTTGTCAGCCAGCCAAAAAGTCCTTCAAATACAAGACTTGGATGCGGCCCAGAGGGAGCTCCAGAGTCCCGTCCAGGATGTGACCCAGTCATGCCCGCCCTTAACAAGCGAGAGAGCAATTAAACAGCCCCTGAGGAGGGAGCCAAGGGTTCAGGAGTCTCTCGAGGCGGTGACAGAAACGAAAGAAGTGCGAATGAGAAAGTCGGACACTACATTGTCTGTCTATCCTCAAAACGGGCCCGTAGAGACTTCTCAAGTGGGTTTGATCCGCACTCAAGGCGTTGGAGGGGAAAAGGAAGACATCTGCCACAGCACATACCGTCATCTGGACAGTCTGGAGGAAACCATCCGTGAGCTGGAGCTCAGTCTGATGGAGTTCAGCACTGATCCTCACACGGGGAACATCCTCCCAGCGTCCGTCCCGACGCAGAGTTCCTCCACCAAGAGATCTGGCAGCACTCGACATACAGCAGATGGAGGAGACACCAACAAACCCGCTGTCCCACCCAAACCGTCCTGCATCAGCACATCCACAGCCAAGGTTCAACCTAACCTTCAGTACCTTCTTCAGCCCTGGTCTTTCTGTCTTTTCCGTCTTCTTTCTTCCAATCTGCTGGAAGGTTTTTGGTCTCGTCTGCTGGGTTGCTCAAGTAGATCAGTTTGTTCTCTTTTGCAAATGCTTTGATAAATTGTTTGCCTCCAGCCTCTGTAGAAATACATATTGTATCTTTCGCACAATAAATTCTCTTGTTTCCTCCTCTTCTTTATTAGCCTACTCTTTTTTTTTTCTCCTCTTAAAATGACTTTGCAATTTGATTACTTTTCCCTTGTCTTATTTTCCTCTGGTAGATAGGACATTATATGTGGTTTTCTCGTAAAATAAAAAGATAAAGCCCAGGGAAGCTCTTCGTAACTACTCAAGTGATTTTTTTGCGTAATTTATGCGGTATTGTCTCATCTCTCATTTGTCTTTCGTCTTTGGAGAGTAGTTGTCAGGATAAACCGCTATGAAGCAGCGATCCACCAGACGTCATGTGTATTACTCAGCTCCACTGAGAACAGGGCTGATCTCTGTGAGTGACAGAAGGGAAGGATTTGGATGAAGTCGCTTGTGTTTTCCACTGCATTGCTTTCAGCCCACACATTTGTATACAAGCCAGCATTGCATCATCCCTCCTAACTGGTGTGTTCGCGCCCCTTGCTCTAGGTCGTTGCACGCTTTTCTCATAGGACAGATGGAGCCTGGCAACCGCAGGTCCACCTGATTGCACGCATTAGATCCTCTTACAGAGCCCCTCGTTCAGTGAGGTGCTCATTTGCATAAAACACACAGCTAATGGGCCTCCTTGAAGCTTTAAAAGGACTGTTGGCTGGTTGTGACTTTGGTCTAGTGCTTGATCTTATGTAGGTAATATATGCAGAGAGAGAAAAGACTAGAGAAAGTGTTCATTATTTTGTATTGCACAGAGAGCTTTTGTCAACTTTGTGCAGAGGCATATAATTTATATTTTCTGAATTTAATACAAGAAATTATAGGTAATAGTGTCTGTGTGTGTGAGAAAGAATGTGTTCTATTAAAAACACATCACCCTCCTGCTTGTCTTGCACACTGTTATCCTCCAGCACTTCCTTTGACTGCCGGTGATGGCAAATACACTGCTGGAAATTGGATGGAAAATATTACCAAATATAGTGCATGGATTCATCTCATATTCTCTCTCATCCTTCTCAGACTGGTGGTGGAAAGGCGTTGTCTCGTCTCAAGCACCTACAGCAGAGCGGATCAGAAAAGAGCAAAACAAGCAAACAGAGAGAGGACTTCCTTAAAAACCAGGGTCAACAGCAGGTATGATCTGTCTGTCACTCTGTCTTTCATTCTGTTATTCTATATATTCTATGTAGATATGATATATATAGATAGATTTACAGTTGTGCTCATAAGTTTACATATCCCTTGCAGAATATGCAAAATGTTAATAATTTTAACAAAATAAGAAGAATCATAAAAATTGCATGTTATTTTTATTATAAGCTATTTCACTTAACAGATGTTTATATATACTCCACAAGACAAAATAATAACTGAATTTATAAAAATGACCCCATTCAACAGTTTATCTTGAATCTTAATATTGTGTGTCGTTTCCTGGATGAGCCACAACTGTTTTTATGTGTAGTGATAGTTGTTCATGAGTACCTTGTTTGTCCTGAACAGTTAAATTACCTGCTGTTCTTCAGAAAAATTGTCCAGCTCCTGCACATTCTTTGGTTTTCCAGCATCATCTGCATATTTGAACCCTTTACAACAATGAGTGTATGATTTTGTGATCCATCTTTTCACACTGAGGACAATTGAGGGACTCATGCATAACTATTACAAAAGGTGAAAACATTGGTTACACTTTATTTTAAGGTGTCCTTGTTACAGTTTAATTATACATTTAAGTACTGAGTAATATTAATTAACTACATGTACTTACTATATGGTTAGGTTAGGATTAGGGTTTGTTTTAGGGTTACTTGCATGTAATTATGCATAATTTATTGTTATTATAATAGTAAGTACATGCAACGTATAACAAGGACACCTTAAAATAAAGTGTTACCAAAACATTTACTGATGCAGATTGTAGCTTCTGAAGTGCAGTACTAAATGGAAAAAAAAGATCTTTAAACAAAATAAGAAAAATGTATACATCATCCTGTTCAAAAGTTTACACCCTCTGCTTCTTTTTTCTTTTGGAGTATATGTAAATATCTGTTATGTGAAATAGTTTCTTCAGGACAGTACTAAATAAAAAATAACATAATTTTCATGATTCCTCTTATTTTGTTAACATATTTGCATAATTATTAACATATTTGCATATTCTGCAAGGTGTATGTAAACTTCTGCTTCAAAACTATTCAAATCTATTTATCTAGGCTTAGTCTAATCTCAGTCTAGTTTTGGTCTATCCTTAATCTTTGTTTTGACCTTAGTTTATTGTTAGTTTAGTCTAAAAATTAAACTTGGTTTTAGGTCCTATATTTAGTTTTAGTTATAGTTTTGGTCTAGTCTTAATCTAGCCTAAGTGTTGATTTTAGGCTTAGTCTGGTCCCAGTTTAGATTTAGTGTATTTGTAGTCTTGGTCTCGGTTTTGGTTTGTTCTTTTTTCAGTCTTGGTTTTACATTGAACATGGTTTTAGTCTTATTCTTAGCTTTACTCTTGTGTATATTTACATTACATTTACATATTTAGCAGGCGCTTTTATCCAAAGCGACTTACAGTGCATTCAGGCTATACATTATTTTTATCAGCATGTGTTCTCTGGGAATTGAACCCATGACCTTTTGCGCTGCTAACGCAATGCTCTACCACTGAGCCACAGGACATGTACGTTTATATTAACATTTAATTGGTTTGATGAAAGCTAAGAAGATCATTTTCTGCTTGAAATCAATTCATAATGTCTGTCTGAGGGCATTTCAGAGCTCAGATTCCACAGCTCAGACTATTGCCAAGAGTTTAGGAGAGATGTGTGTGTTTGTCTGTGTGTGTCAGTCACAAGTGAAGTGAGGCTGGGAGAGAACTTTCTAGCAGTGACGCTTTGAAAAAGCTGAATTGGAGCGTCAATTGCAGAACATTTGGGACTCTAAAGTGCACTTAAAACCCCCTAACAGAACAAAGAAACCAGAGACAGGTGGGTCTCAGGAGAAGAGGGAGAGAGAAAGCACAAAGCCAGAGACTAGGGAAATGTGAGCTCTACAACATAAGCGAAATGAACGAGACAGGTGGAGAAAACAGGGGAGGGTTTGAAAGATGGATTAGAGGGAGAAATAGACGCACACACACGGACAGCTATGGGCCTGTGTGCTGTAGGTAAGGAGAAGATAGATATGCTGGTGCTCTGTAAATCTCCTCACTCTGTGTTTAATAAATCTGGCCCCTGTTCAACAGGCCATGAATATTAGAAAAGAATCTAATCTTTTATGGGGAAGGAAGAGAGATGCAGATATTGGCAAGAGAGCGAGCAAAATCAGAGGGTTCATTGCAACTATAATTACAGGAGAGCATATTTGCTGTTATAAGCACTCCTGCTAAGCTGGATATGATCAGGATTTAGTCTTGTCAGTGTAACAGCTAATTATTCCCTTTGAAGTGGACTGCAGATATCTACTTTTTGTCTTAACCCTCTTAGCGGTAAATGGATACAAACATTTATGCACACTCATCTTTTCACTCGGACTCTCATCATTTCATTGAGGCTTTTTTTCTGCTTGCTGTGCCTTTCACTGTGCCTCTCGGCCTCATCCACGTTTGAAATAGTTTTGTACTCTTGCCTTCTATCAAAAGACTTCATATTTGAAATGATTGCTCTCCCTGACTGCTTAAAGTAAATTAACACATCACTGCTCCACAAACACTTCACACACTCTCTTTTGGTCTGATTCACTTGCCATTTCTGACCTTTTCTTCCTGTCTTTATTGGACTAATTGGGAATTCAGTCAGAACAATGCAAATGAAATGTACACCACCTTTCAAAAATTTAGGTTGGTAATAAGTCTCTTAGTCTACAGTAACAGTAATATTGTGAAATATTGTTACAGTTTACAATAACTGTTTTCTATTTTAATATATTTTAAAATGTAATTTTAGCAGCTATTACTTCAGTCTTCAGTATCACATGATCCTTCAGAAGTCATTCTAATATTTCTAATATTTTGGTGTTCAAGAATTATTGCTTATTATTATCAATGTTGCTATTTAATATTTTTGTAGAAACTGTAATGCATGTTTTAGCATTCTTTGATGAATAGAAAGTTCAAAAGAACAACATTTATTTGAGTTGACTGTCACGTGGATCATCCTTGCTAAATGAAAGTATTATTTCTTCCCAAAAAAAAACTAACTGACCTAACTGACTCCTAACTTTTGAACGGTATTGTACAATTTTCTTTTTTTCTGATAACACTTTAGTATAGGGGCCGATTCTCACTATTAACTAGTTACTTATAAGCATGACTATTATTAACATATTGGCTGTTTATTAGTACTTATAAAGCACATATTCCGCATGACCATATTCTACATCCCTAATCCTACCCAATACCTAAATTTAACAACTACGTTACTAACAATAATAAGCAGCAAATTAAGAGTTTATTGATGCAAAAGTCATAGTTAATGGTTTGTTAATAGCGAGAATTGGACGTTAAAATAAAGTAACCTCTTTTCTCAAAAAACTCTATGTAGATTTTTTTTCTTACTGTTAAAACTTTTATGCTTTCAGTAGAATGAAATAATCACAAGTCTTGCAGACAGCGAAATAAAATGTTTTCTCAATTTAAATGCAAAAAAAATCTTTTTGTTACACATATTTCGTTAATGTATCTTTTTTTGTTTGTGTACCCCCCCAGCACCCATTTTCATTTCACATATGACTTCCGTGAACAGCTTTATGTCTATTCTCAATTACATGAGCTTGTGGCACATAAATTTTAAAAGGGCAGAGAATGTAAGTGGGAAATGGCCAAAAGGGAAATTGGGTATTCCTTATGACTTTGCAAAAGCAGTAGCTATTTTAATCTCCATCATAGTTGTGTTCTCCAGGGACGTTTTGAGAAGGCTCGGTGAAAAGGACATGGGCCAGCAGGTTTGGAAAAGAGTGAGAGAAATGAAAGAGAGGGAGAAGGTTAAAGGGAAGAGAGATATGGGCGAGAGAGAGATGGAGAGTCTTTTTCTGCTCTATCAGGGTGGAATAATTGACACTTCATGTGGAAAGACACGGGCTCTCTGGGCTCTCTCTTCAACCCCATCGCTCTCTCCTCTTTGCTCCTTGTATCCATGCTGTCCATCCATCTCCCTCACAACTGATTAGAGTTTGAGCAGATCTCAATGGAACTCTTTCAGCGTCCTGTCACACAGGAACCGAAAGAGTGTTTGTGAGTGACTGATGGTAATAGAGATGCATATACACTCATGTTCAATAAACCCACCAAGATCTTGTCAGATGGTCAGTTTCTTCTAGCATAATGCATTGTGGGTGTTATAAATGTACGTGGATTCACCCTCATGGGATGAAATCCACACGTAGAGCTGTGTACCAGGCTAGCATCATGCATGAATGATCCTAACCTGAATAACGTTGTCCTGTGTTTGTCTTCATCCTTCCTCCCATCCTCCCCTTCCTCTTGCATTTTCCTCTTCGTCACTGGCAACCATTCACGTCCAACCCCTTGACCCAGTGAGCAGAAGTGAGTGACCCAAACCAACCTGACCTGACCGAAGCTTGTCCACCTCCTCCTCTGCTGTCTTCACAACCACTTCTTCATCAGCATCTCCTGACTAAAGCCCACAATCCTTTACCCAGTTCAATCCTGTATACTTTTAAGGAAAATACATCATGCAGCTGTCAATATTCACCAGAGCCTCATTCATTCCTTAGAGAAAGTGTCTTGTGAGAGAGATTAATGACACATTGCAGCCAAACCAAACCTTAAAAGCCTCCCAAAATGTCTTAGTTTTTACTCTGTTTCTTCTCTACCCACTCTTCTGTCCTTTATCACCCCTACTTTTGCCCTCAACACCCGCCCCTCAGGCTCTGAGTCTAAACATCAGCAGAGCCAGAGCAACCGAGTCGCTCCTCGCAAGCACCAGAGCAGCTAGCTTCTCCGGCCACCTGCCCTCCAGGTTGCGAAAGTACCCCCAGGAGGGGGCACTGTCCTCATTGACGGCCTCCTCCAACCAGGCCAAAGCGCTTCTGGCTAGCCTCTCCTCGTCCAGTCTCTCGGCCGAGGCCCTCCTCCTCTCGTCCACCTTAAGACAGCACCGGTTTCTCAGAGAGCAGAACTTCAACTCCTCAAGCCTTCCTCTTCCCATCTCCAACGGCCGCTCTCCTCCCTCTCCGACTTCACCTACTTCCTCTTCCTCACCCTCATCGCCCTCCGCTCGCACCTCGCTGAGCCTGTCTTCGCTGGCCCTGAAAACCTCTGTCACCGGCAGCTTGGAGTTTGTCAAGGAGCGGAACAAGACTGAACCCAAGACGGTGACTCTGGACGACAGTGATTAAGGAGGATCTGGCTGAAAATCTTCCATATATAGGATGCGAACAGCGCAGGTAGATGAATTGAAATGCGACTGGCCTAAAAGAAAGGTTTTTTGGAAGCTTAGTTTCTATAGAGTTTTGTTTCCCTTGCTATCCCTACCAAGACGCCTTGCGGAGAAAGATGACGTAGCGCACGGAGGCGGATAACCTTCCGCTTTGCATCATAGGTTCAGTTTTCTTCAATTTGTGAACAGATCCAAACTGTAAACCCTACCTACTCTGCGTTTCTGCCAGTTCCCCAAACTAGAGAACCAACAGATGGGCTTGGACACTCACCACCAGCCTGTTTCCAGCTCCACTGCACAGCCAGCATCACACCACCCATGGGAGGCCTGGGGAAGGACTCTTTACCCAAACCCTCATTCATTTGCCAAATCTCACATGTTGGAGGTCTAGCTGAGTTCGGTAGATGTCCATCAAGTCTAAAATCAAGACTGTAAGACTATGTAAAACCAAGTAGAGTTGCAATAATCGAAAGTGAGTACTGTAGTAGTTGGTGTTTGTTGAGACGTTTTATTGCTCATATCTATATCAACGAAAGGAATGTTAAAAAAATAACAGCAAAACCTTAATGTTGAGGCAGCGTCGCTCGCTCTAATGTAGATTTTGGCTATCAGTCGTACTGCTAAAGGAAAATATCTGAAATTGGTGCTATGATAACATTTTGATGATTATACACTCCCTTAAAGGGATAGTTCATCCAAAAATGAACGTTCTGTCATGAAACTGTTGCGAACTTGAATTATTTTTTGTCTATATAATGGAAGTCAGTGGGGTCTAACATTGTTTCGGACCCACTGACTTCAAACATTCTTCAAAATATCTTCTTTTGTGTTCTACATAAGAAAGCAAGTCATACTGAATTTTCGTTTTCAGAAGAACTATCCCTTTGATTCACATACACTGCCTAAGAGTCTATTTTTGTTCTCATTTGCACTCAAATAGGTCTTCATACAGCCATTTTACATGTTTGCTGTAACTTAGCACAAGTTGTCATGGCAACAGAGGAATTGTGGGAAAGTGGAGGGCTGCCTGCTTTTTGAATCACTTATTATGGGATGGTGTTGTTAGGCTATTATTTCCTCAAGTTCTTAACAGTCACAGTTTCCCTACGTAAGAATATATTTAGGATACTCCCCTGTTCTTGTCATTAAAGAAGCACAAGAAGCTAGAGAAAATACAATGTTCTGACAATCATCAAACATTCAGCACAAGCTCTCTTAACCTATGGGCCTCCCAGATTGTGAAACCGAATTCCAGTTTAAAATGAACAAACAGATGGTTAGGTTCACCATGTAGGGGTTGCACAAGCAAGAAGACTGAGGGTAATTCCACAGCATGTATGCCAGTGGACGTGATCCATCGAGTGAAAGACATCTGTGCGGTAGAGCATTCCAACTCATCCTGTCTCCTAATGAGCCAGTCAAACCCTCCGCTTACTTTTCTATCAAACCACAGACACTTAGATTCACTATCATTTTTAGAAGGTAATTGCGTGTCAGTTTATGATTACCTAGAATGGTGATACAAATATGAATATCACGTCCGTTCTTTGGTTTCATTGCTCTCCACAGTCATGACACTGAAACGCAAGAGCATACTTTTTTTGGTCATTGAGGCTCTGGTTATGCCCAGCCATCTTCTTTTCTCATTCCAGTCCTCATGACATTCACATGCGCACACACACAGATAAAGATGTTTTTCTTCTCACAAGGGTATTCCTGTTGTGAATTTGTCAATACCACAACCTGCAGGTTTCCTCATGTGCCCAGAGAATTTATATGTGAAAAAGTGAGTGAGAGTGGAATAGAATGAGATGAATAGAGCAAGAGGGGAGATTTTTCCAGCTTTCTGTCGAAACGAATGTGTGAAATTGATTGCTCGTGGTCTAAAATAATGGCTTAAGCACTAGGTCGACGTCGAGAGTAAATGGCCAGAGGAGAGATTGGTGGTGTTACTCTGTGTCTCGCAGCCAAATCGGCCTCTAATTCATGTCCGAAATGTATAATGATTCACATGGGAGGTGCTGCGAGAGGCAAAAAGGTCAAGCTTAGGCTGTTATGTGCATGGAAACTCTTGTTGCCATCTTGTTTGAATTTAACCTCTGTGAATGAAAGAGAAAACAAAGCTTTATTTGTAATTCATGACTGGATCTGCTAGTTACACAAAAAGTTGAGCAACTCAATGGTGGCTTGCAAATTCCTTAATTACATTTGTTAAAATGATTAAAACTCATCTTGATTTGTACTCTAGATTTTTCACGCTCAGTCCTGTCTGGAAAGTTCACAGCAAGCATCAAATTCACAGCTCAGTCTATTTAAAGACCCAGACCAAACTATTATTACAAACTAGCAAATGAGCCAAATTTAGCAATTAGTGCTGCGATGAGCACAATCAAACGATCATAACGTTACCCTTGTGGCTACAGTTTCGCTAAAACGAGAAGCGGGTTTCGTGCTTGGTTGGAGATGGTAAGAATCTACAGCACTTCCTGTCAGGAAGCACACTTCATCCTCTTAGTAAAGCCACGTGTAGAAATTTGTGAGCTAAGAAAAGACTTTCATGACCCCCTCAGAGACTGCGATGGATAAATGTAGGAAGGTGGTGAAATCTCCCTTTTTAAAGTAGAATCTTTCTCTCTTAAAACATGGTAAAAATCGGCTCAGACATGATATATAAATACATCTTTAAAGTTAGTCATTTATTTTTCACTCAAAAGGGTTGGTAAAAAAAATATATGATGCGAGATTTACGTTTGTATATTTTTTGTTTGTTGATTTTATATTAACTGAGATTTATTTGTACATATTTTTGTTTTTGTAATCCTGAGGAAATATATAGCACACTAGAAAATTATTTATTCATAAGAGAAGTGTTTTGTATATTGAGTTGAAAATATTACTCTGTACAGCCCAGTTCATGTATAAAGTATAGCTGCATCTAACCACAGGTTGATATTTTGTTAATTTTCTGAGTTGTTTTAAGTGTTGGGTGAATCTGAAAAAGCCTTTATCCAGCCAGCCAGTCAAAAGAATATAATTAATGTGATCCGACTGAAATCAGGTTCATTGCTGATACTTATGAAGCTCTAATCTGTAATGTGACCTGAGAATGTCATTTGCTAACTCTTAATTTGTTTGCTTTGGGTGAAATGAACAATGTGGATATAATGGCAAATGTAAATGAAATGTCACGGCTCTCTTCTGCCCTCAAATGGTAGGGAGTAAGTCTGCAATTTCATTTCTTACACTAGTTACTCAGTGAGACACAACTGAATAACATTGTACAAATGCCTTGGTCAAGGAAACAGTTGCACAAGTGTTTCTGCCACATTCTGCTAATTTTGAGTTGCAGATTAGTGTTTTCCCCGGAAAGACTGCAGGAAATAGGAGGAGCTGGATGCTTCTGCTAGTTATGTCTGGTTTACCAGGCCAAAAATAACACAGAGTAATTTGGAGAAAGCACATTGTATGATGGAAAGTCTTTATGTAGAATATTTTACCAGAGCTCTTTAGTCCCTTAAGTGAGATTTTTTCTACATGGATATGTGGATGTTACAAAATTCTGACATCAAACGATAATAATAAAATACTAGAAAACAGTAAAAGAAAAAAAAAGTATGAAAAGACTATAACGTGTAAATAAAACCGTAATTATTAGAGAGTCCTACAAAATTATGTCCAGAAAAAAAAGTTTTATTTAAAAGATGGAGTTAGAAGGTATATATTAAAAGTTTTAAAAATATTAAAAACAATAATTATAGCAATGCATGTACATTCTAAAAGCAATCGCACGGTGGAGATGATTTTAAAAAACAAAGTTATCTACATGTTTTTTTTTTTTTAAGTCAATGGAGAGAATAGTGAGGTCAAGTGCAGTGATATGAGGTTCACAGCTGTAGAGTCAAAGTAGGAAAAAATGACTTTTTCTATGTCTGATTTCTTTGTGGCTCAGGCATGTCCAATCTTACTGTAACCTGTGGTGATGTGGTAACCAGACTTGAGTGGCGAGCTCTGAGTGTGTTTTACTGAGTGACTGAGCAGATTAAACTCCGCTCTGACCATCAGCTCACCAGTAATGGTGCGAGCCCTTTACCCACGCTGTGACCCTCCCATCTCTAGAGTAGAGTAATATACCAACTGAGAATCACTCTATATACAAATAAGATATATAAACACCTATAGATACAGAAGAAAAAGAAATTAATTTGTCAGTGTGGATGCCATGATAACTCTGTGAGAAATGTGACTTTATTTTATTTTTTTCCTGTGAGAAATCGTTGAGAGTTGAGACCTTTTGTACATACTTGCTGTGGTTGTGTGTCTAATAAAGTACAGCTCTCTTCTATGACAATATTTCTACTGTCTTTTTTGCTTTCTCAAAATAAATGAAACGTGTATTACTGTACAATGTTTTCTCAGTTTTATTAAAACATCTAAAAAATTCATACAAATTATTTGTATTTCATACATGGGCTGCATAAAAGAGCCCTCATCACCTATGAGCAGTTTTTACAATCTCTTTAGCAATACAGCAAAACCATGAAGCTCAAGGAATTGTTCACGAGCATATGTGATGGTACAAAAATCCTATTTATGCTTTATGTACAATTATATTACGATGGTTTCATCATTCTCAAAAGGTTACATGTATCAGAACATGTAAGCGTGTGTGATGATGGGTGTCTGTTAGTGTGACTCTGTTTGTGTGCAGCATCTGTTGTTGTGTATCTATGAACGTGCATGTTTGGCAGTCATTTCCTGTATCATTGTACAGATTGAAAATGTTTTATTATATAAAGAATAAGACCAGGTGTTATGTACAGAAGTGTCAGGTGGAAAGGAGAGAAGTCTCTTTAGGTAACCCTCAGTTGCCTTGTCGTGGAGTTGCTCTCCGACCATCACCTCTTCTGTAGGGTGCATTTCTCAAATCTGACACAGACAAATGAAAAATAAAATGATCATTATTTATATATATATATATATATATATATATATATATATAATGGGTTTTTTTTTTTTTTTTGGACATGACTATTTTGGTTGTACATCTGTAACGCATTTTTACCTGTTATAATGTCCTCGATGGCACCGTCTGTGACTTGGGGCTTCACCTGTCTCTTCTTCAGCTCTGCAATCAGGTCCATCTGAGGCATTTTGGGCATCATGGGACCCTGATCAGAGTAGGAGAAAATTTTCAGGGAAAAACTTAAGGTGTGCAGTTCCAGTCAATGCTTTATTTAAATGAAAAAAAAAATGTATATATATATATATATATATACACACACACACACACACACACATATATATATATATATATATATATATAATTACAAACACGTTTTAGAAATACATTTTTCTAACCTTTTGAGGAGTAATATCTTTCTTCTTTGGGG
This sequence comes from Spinibarbus caldwelli, assembly GCA_039654775.1. Lineage (NCBI taxonomy): Eukaryota > Metazoa > Chordata > Actinopteri > Cypriniformes > Cyprinidae > Spinibarbus > Spinibarbus caldwelli. The sequence goes on along the minus strand of CM077219.1, from coordinate 24,106,586 downwards.
AAGGGGTTGCCTGTTCTTCTGCTGCAAGCTCTTGTTTCTTCTTCTGTTCATTTTCTTGTTCTGCTTGCTGTTGTGTGACAATAATACACCACAGTAATTAATAATCAATTGGTGAAAATCTTGCAGTATCTTTGTTTTTTTGTATAGAGCTCAGCTCCTTCAACATGCTCATTCAACATTTTATTCCTTTACTGTACTTACAGTACTTCAAGCAATTCCCATAAGCATGTGAACAATCAAATAATAACGGCTTTGTTATTATGTGTGTGTGTTGGCATGAACGTGGGTAAATGTTGCTGTATCTCTCACCTTATAAGCTTTGATAAACCTGACAAAGTGTGGGAAGAACATGGAAGGCTGTGTTGTCTTTGGGTTTTCTCCATAGTACTCCACTACAGACGTGTATGCCTCCTTGTTGGCAGAAGAGAAAAAGTCAGCAAGACTAATTAAGCAGAATTAATTTGTCAAGTAGCTTGTGTGCATTGAGCATACACAGTGCTCTCACCTGTGCTGTCTTGCCATCTTTAACAAGTGAGTCTAATACGTCACTGTTGGCCTTAACAAACTCTTTCAGCGCCGGGATGTCATCCTGCACCAGGAACTCCTTCTTGGTCCCTTCCATCCCTCTCTCCAGAGATCTCACATCCTGAAGCACACCGTCCAAAGACACTGAGAGAGCAAAGGAGTGAGAAAAAGAAAGGACTATGTCTCCCCATGTTTGTAGTATGTACAGTAACTATGCTATGTCTTACCCAGAGCAGCCTTGTCTACAAAGTGGAGTTCATTGTGGAAGGAGGCAAGCTCAGGGTATTTCTCCTGCACCATATTCGAAAGGAAGTGCAACAAAGTCTGTGTGCGGTCTGTGGACTTAGTGTCCAACAGCTGAAAGACAAGAGAGTGAGACTGAGTGAGTTTTTACACTGGGAGTTTTTACTGTGGACACCAAGGACAGATCCAGAGATTAAGTTATTGCAAAGGTAGGGGGGGACAGATGGACTAGTTTCGTATCAGTCTTTGTAATTAATTAATTTGTAAATGAAAATGTGACATTGGATGCTTACTTCATTTGAAATTTCATAAAGATTTGAGACCCATTTCATTTGAAATCACACATAACCTGCACATTTTCACTGTTGATATATATTTTAATAAATTTTAATCAGGGTTATTAGTTATTAGTTATTAAAACTTCCATTTCTTGAAATAAAATAAACTTCTAATGAAATAAAATATCATGATATACAAACAAATTTTATTTCAGCTACCTGCCAAGGGAACTTTTTATATTTTCAATTTCGCATTTTCATTTAGTTTAGCTTGATGTACTAACAAAGTAAAACTGAAAAAAAAAAATTAAACTAAAATTAAAATGAAAACATATATAAACAAATTAAATATAAATAACTAAAAATTATAATAGTATAGTAAAATAAATTGTAATAATGTAGACAGATAAAGATATGATATATATGGTGTGTATAATTATATTTTAATTTCATGTTAATTATGTTTTTGAGTTTGTCAAAAAATACATTAATTAAAAACAAGATAAGATGCGATGCGGGGCGGGGCGGGGCGGGGCGGGGCGGGGCGGGGGCGGGGGCGGGGCACAATCTGAAACATTCAAAAAACAGTGAAAAACAGAGGTAAAGGTAAAAGGAATTTAAATTAAATTTCAGCTACAGATGATCAGCATGCAAAGTTTTCATTCCATGCAGAGTTTCAATCCCTATTTTCTTCAGAATCCATTAGCCTCTTTGTTTCTGCATCAAAGGCCTCTACATCAAAGGTCTCTCATAACTAATACAAAGAGAGCTCCCCAAAACTCTCACCTGGGCCCGTAACTTTCTGCTGTTATTTACAAACCATACATAACATTTAAGTCCTGTATAAAAACATGAGCCTTAAACCTACAATCTACAAACTCACTCACCACGTCAAGGCTCTGCAGACGGAACCCATACGCTGCTCCTCTTTTACTGCTGTTCATGTAGTTCCCAAAGGCCAGAATGATCTGAAGCAGGAGATTGATACGTGAGCTGCATTGAAAGAGCACACCATACACACCTCTGAGCACAAATGAGGTCTACTCACCTCTAACATCTTCTTCAGCTTTGATGAAGACTTGAGGGACACGGAAGCTGCAATGATAGCATCTAATTGCTACAGAAACAGGTAGGGGGGAAAAAGGATGACTTTTGAATAAAACATGAATTATACCAGGTACAACAGCCAAAGAGTGATGTGAACTGACCGGCTGCAGACGTTTCACACTCTCTGGGAAGTTGCCCATGAAAGTGAGGGTGTTGATCCGCTGAGCAAGGCGTGGGATTTTACCAAAGCGGCTCATGAAACGGTCCTCCTCACTCAGGTTCTCTAGTGGCCGCCCTTCCTTCTCGTAGTTCTGCAGTAACTTCATCTCATACTCTGATGGGATGAAACGTTCCAGCAGCTCCAGAAAGTCCAGACTCAGAGACTGCTGATCATATCTGAGAGCGAGACAGTGAGAAGAGAGTTTCCATGATGGTTCAGTTCGGTTTAAAGCTTCTTTTGGTGCAGTTTGCTGTTGTTGAAACATACCTCTCAATGGCTGTGCAGATGTCGTTGGGGCTCATGCCTCCCTTGCGGAGGGTGATAGCAAGGTTTTTGGCTTTGTTAGCCTCCAGCAGGGACACCTTACTGGGTGCCTTCTCAGTCACCTTAACCTTGAGCTTAGAAAGATCTGTTGGAGGACCTTGAGCCTTGGTTTTAAACTGCTCTGCAAATACATCCATATTCAGCTCCTGAAACAGAGAGAGTGTAATAGATTAACTGACCAATTAAACAATGATTTAAAGAGATAGTTCACCCAAAAATGTAATTTCAGTTACTCATCCTCTTTGTTCCAAACCTGTATGACATTCTTTCTTCTGTGAGACACAAATTAAAATATTTTTGAAAAAATATGTTCATCCATACAGTAAAAGTCAATGGGTTCCAAAGTAATTATGTACCGCACTGGCTTTCATTACATGAAGAAAAACAGAAAAGAAAATATTCAAAGAAACATTTTATTTTGTGTCCTCCAGAAGTCATACAGATTCATTTTGGGTGCATTTTAAGGATTTCTTTGCTGTTACCCCTAACAGTTGCTCATCATTGAGCTCACTAAACACCGTCCCCGTCACTTGATTGGGCTTCAAAGCCTGCCAGTTCAACAGAGGCATCCTAAACTTTGGCTGAACGGGTTTACGTCCCTTTGGTCCTGTGCAAAACGATAGAAAAAATGGATATACAGTCACTCAGCTCAGGCTGCATGTCTTTATAAGTAGTTTTTAACTTTCTTTAATTGTCCCTTCACCTGTGTCAGCCCCAGGGGCAGGAGGAGCTCCTGGAGGGGGTGGCAGTCCACAGCCAGGTGGGGGCGGGGGTGGTGGTGGACCTCCGCCTGGAGGGGGAGGAGGAGGTGGGGGAGGCGGAATACCTCCACATCCAGGAGGTGGAGGTGGAGGTGGTGGTGGTGGTGGAGGGGGCGCTGCAGCACCAGGTAGAGGTGGTGGAGGAGGAGGAGGTGGAGGTGCTGTGGATGGGTTGGATTGAGGGGTTGGATCTGACACAGTCACTGTGAACATTAAACAGATGTTACGTTAACATCAATTTAGCCAGCAAAAGGTAAACATTTTGAGTTCTCTAGAAGCATTAAAGCGGTCATGAACTGAGAAATCAAGATTCCCTTGATCTTTCGACATATAAGAGGTCGTTGTGCTATAAAAACATCCTGTAAGTTTCAGAACTCAAAACTTTGTCATTAGTCTAAAAACAGCTTATATTGAAGGCAGTCTGCCAAAACGATAGCTTGTGGAATGTATGACTCTATGATGTAATAGTGTCGCTAAACACCGCCTCTCCAGAAGAAGATCAACGCCGCCTTCTACATCACTGCCTGTTTAGCTCCACCCACCGATTCGCACACAGAGTGTAAATAAAGACAGGCGAACGTGGGGGTCTACGCAGAAACCAAACGATAAACTTTATTTGATGAAATGTATTTTAATGAAGTTCCAGACTGTCAGTAAGAACTTGGTCCTTTGTTCGCTTTATTTTACCGCGGATTCATTTACAAACAAGGCACAATTCAACGCAGGATTTTCAGAAAGATTGAAACTAAAAGACAATGCTGTGCCGACTATATTGGATCTGACAGCAATGTCACTAATGCTTTGTTTGTTATTACAGATCATTTGATATGTACTTAGTATTTATGCGTTTTTAACCTAAATCACAGCAGCGTCCATCTGTGAAGGACATGGGCTGTCATACATAACTATTAGCCAATCATAGCAGTGGGCGTTTACTTCTGAGTCTACAATCTGCCACGCCGATTCAAACAGTGTTCTGATGAGGGGGGTTAAAAACAGGACAGAAAATAGCCTACTACTTATAAATTATGTTTTTTGATGTAAAAAATCTTGATAACATTATAAGGGGACCTCAGAGGACAGTGCCAAATAATAAAAAAGGCAGTTCATGACCCCTTTAATTTTAGATACTAAGCAGAAGGAGACCTTTTGCAGAAGTGCAACTACCTGTTTGAGTGACAATTTTCTCTACAGTGACTGGAATCACTTCGATGTCCAGGCTTCCAGAGGCCGTGCGCTCCAGTCGGACTAAGCCTTTCTCCTCCAGTTCCTGCAGCTTCACCTCCAGTCTGGATTCCTTTTCACTCGCCTCTGTGTTTCTTTCTCTGCCTACCTGTGAGGGCTGCGACAGACGCTCCTGCTCTCTTTCTCTCTCTCTCTGAATCTCTCGTTCTCGTTCTCTCTGCTGCAAAGTGCTCACTTGGGCACAGGACTCTCGCAAGCTCTCCTGTTACACACACATGTACAGGTTAGATTAGTCTAAGAATGTATGTACTGCACTTGGCATACCGTATATAAGCTACAAAAAAACTTTACTATGATACATGTTTGGTCTCATTTCTAGTAAAAGCATATTTTACATCTAAATATCCAAAACAAAACATTTATTTTCATAAGATCTTTCCAAAGAAAAACAATGATAATTAAAGATACATTCTCTGACACAAGTACAATTATTTTTCACAATCTGTGCTTCTCAAGTAAACCCATAATTTGTATTAATTTTTATTAAATTAGTTAATTATTTTTAATGGTTTGTTATTTCTTCTTTATTTATAAATCACATTTAAAACAATCATGGGTTAACCAAAGCGCTATACATAAAACCACCTTAAGTGCATTAAAAGACAAATAAATCAATATACTAATTTGCAAACAATCCTATGAAACATTTGACTCAGTCAAAAAAAAAACAAAAAAAACATTAAGCCATAATCACCTGTTCAGATAAATCAGATTTAAGCATAGATTGGAAAAAAAGGAAGAGAAGAAGCTGTTCTAATGGCTACAGGGAGATGGTTAATTGTCATATAATAACCCTAAGACACACTACTTCTAATCTTATTAATTAACTGTTCTAATTAACTGTTAATATTAAATGTTCTAATTAACTGTTCCCTCCCACTGGAATGACCTGCGTCCTTAGCCATCTTCAAGAAACGGCTAAAATCTCTTCCATCTACACTTGGCCCTCTAACACTATTTTATCTATTTGTTTTCTTTTTATTTATTAATTATTTCACTTGCACTCTCTATTTCTATTGAAACTTCTTGTTTTCTTTTTGATTAACAAAAATTACCCTCTAACACTAGCACTTTCTATTCTATTTCTATTCTATCTACTTGTTTTCTTTTTATTTATTATAAAAAAATGACCCTCTAACACTAGCGTTCTCAATACTTTTTCTATTCTTTCAACTTGTTTTCTTCTTATTTATTTAAAAAAAAAAACCTTGCTACGTGTTCATTAGACTAACTAAGACTAAGACTTGTCACGGCACTTTTGATTGCAAGATTGTAAGTCACTTTGGATAAAAGCGTCTGCTAAATGACTAAATGTAATCTTAAATAATACTAGTATATAGTATAGATAGTATGCAATGAAAGGAAAATGCAGTGTGGTACCTTAAGCAGTGCTGACTCTTTAGTGGCCTGCATTAGTTGTTGCTCTAGTTCTGCCATTTTTTCCAGTGCTCCATTCTCATATTCCTGCAATCTGGCATTCAGCTGCAACACAAGAATAAACACACACTTATGAGGAACAGAACAGCCTACCTGCAGCATGTGTGCAATGCAGTAGATGATTATGTGCAAATGTGTTTGTGTCTATAGAGTATAGTTAACCTGTGCATTGGTCTCCTGCAGTTCTGTTAAATGCTCCATTATCCCCCCTTTACTCTCTGCATCCTCCAGCAGAGCTCCAACATCAAACACATTATCCAAGTACGCCTGGATCTGTACTTGCAACTTCTCACTTTCCATCTCCTTTAAGGACTGCGGACACAAACAGTTGTGTGTTACACTACAAGAATAATGTGCAATTTCATGAATACACATTGCATATAAAACATCTCAAATCTAAGATCCAATCCTGTGTTAATTATGTCTAAAATGTACGTTATGCTTTTATAAGCATTATCTGTCCTGTACACTAGTCTTACCTCTAAGTACTGGTCGAGTCCTAGCTGGGTGAACTCATACTGAAGATGAACACGGAAGTTCATGTTCTCCACTGAGTGGACCACAATGTTTATGAACTGCATGCAAGCCACCTGTGAAGAAAAACATCAAATGGATAGAGTTTAAAATCAGTCATATTACATAAAAAAAGCAAGCAGGCTAACTGTCATGTTATTCATAACTGATAATAGATGTGATTTACATCAAAGCTCACCATGAAGTCTATATTGCTGTCGTCATTCATGAAGTACTCCATTAGCTTCTCAAAGCGGTTCTTCTCTCCACTCACCTGTGAGAAAGTGGGCCAAATTTAGAGGTAAGTGTCGAACATGACACTTGTAAATGTCTAGACATTTACTAGTGTCTGAAAGGTATTTGTGTAGCATGTGTAGCATAATTTGTGATATGTGTCACATTAACTACCATTTTTTAAAAGAAACTCATTTTTCTTTCAGGAAGGATGAATTAAATTGATTGAAAGTCACAGTAAAGATGTTTATAATATTACAAAAGATTAATATTTCAAATAAATGCTGACCTTTTGATCTTTCTCAGATCAGATTCCACAAAAATATTAAGCAGCACAACTGTTTTCAGCTTTGATAATAATAAGAATAATAATACATGTTTCTTGAGAAGCAAATCAACATATAATAATGATTTCTGAGTGCACTGAGAGGTGGTAAAAGATTAAAAGGAGTTATTTAAGTTTTTAAGTAATACATCTGGGCAGAAGAAAATGTATCTTGACCATCTGCCAAAACCTGACCAAACCATTTTATAGGGACATCACATTTGATTAAAAAAAATGTGTATGTATATGTGCAGAAGTCTAGTCATCTTACTTCTTTAAAATTGTCAAAGGCTAAGATGATGATGTCATGTCCTCCTCTGACCAGACACACTGCAGCCAGCAGCTCCAGCACAAGAGCCTTAGTCCTGTGGACGGTGTATTTAAATGTATTACAAACTAACACAACAAACACACAACCCCTACACCCCACAAAAATAACACACTCACCTGGGGTTTTTGTTGTTGAGACTGAGTGTAATTTCATTGACACATCTGGGGTGAGTCATGACTAAATTGAACCCAGACTGAAAAAAGAAAAAAAAAGGTGTCACATAACGTTCTCCTAAAATGACCTTTGAGTAGCTGTGGCTAGTGTTTGTATGTGTTTCTCATGCCATCATACCTGATAATTCATGATAGCACGCAGACACATAATGCAGAGGTGAACGTCATCTCTTTGGGTGGCCAATCGGGCATTTCGTATAGTTTTTCTGGCATGGGTCAAGTTACTTATTCTAATGTGAAAAGGCAGGGAATGAACAAAAGATGAGCATTGAATATCTGAATAAGAACAATATCTAAACATAATGGTTTCTTCATTTTAGTCCGTATACTGAGCAGCAATCCCTGTATTTTGGGGTGTGTTGTAGTGATGACTCACCGAACAGTGAGCGCACGTGCCGCTCTGGTCATGCCGTGTGTGGAAGAATGGCTAACATTTTTGGCTAGATCCTCCACTGATCTCTCTGACAACCTCCTGTTGTCTGATACAGATCCACCGTTTTCCACAGATTCCACCTCAAACCTGAAAAACACGTCAGCACAGAATCTGAGTTCATTTTCAGCCACTGAGAGACTACATGCTTAAAAATAAACGTTCTTTATAAGCATCTATGGTTCCATGAAGAACCTTTCCATTCTACAAAGGGTTCTTTAGATTTTTAAAATGTCCTTCACACTACACTCTTACAAACAGGCTGCAAAAAGGGATTTTCAAAGCAATGGCACAGAAGAACCATTTTGGGTTCCCCTAAGAACCTTTTAGTGATCAGTTCTTAAAAGAAACATTTTTTTCTTAGTATAAAGAACACTGTAATAATCCAAAGAACCTTTATCCGCTATAAAGACCCTTTTGTGTAATGGAAGGTTGAATATTATAGGTTCTTCATGGAACCATCAATGCCAATAGAGAACCTTTATTTTTAAGAGTGCAATGGTTCTTTTAAGAGCTGTTGACTGAATGGTTCTTTAGGGAACCAAAAATTGTTCTTCTATGGCATCACTGCAAAAACCCCTTTTGGAACCTTTATTTTTAATGTGGTGTTACTTCTTGTCAAAAATCTAGGATTTACTCATAAAATCTTCTTGGACAAGTACTGCATTAGAAGACAGTAATGGTGTTGATGGGAAATCTTAGACAGAAATGACAGATAAAACATACGGCGCATCACTTTGAGCATATGACAAGTAGTCCACCAGGACATCCAAGCCTTGGTTTTCCTCATTCAGAAACTCCTGAGCCCACCTATAGAGTACAAAAGGAATATCATGATATGTATCTATGGAGGTTTTCCATTATTCAGGTGCAAAATTATCTTTCAGTTTTATTCAGGAGTAGCAGTGAAGTCTGTCTTTGCACTGCACAAGAAAATAAAGCTGCCACTAACCCAATGTGATTGGTTCTCAGCGAGATCTCCAGCTCTCTCAAGACTTGAGTCGACTCCTGCACACGTTTCTTGAACTGTGGAGAAGGAATCACAGAGATAAGCTCACTGACTGACTGACAGACAATCATTCACTTCTCATCGAGACTCTAAACTGAGTTTTCATTTGGGATTTTTGAGCAGATGGGTGTCAGCACTGATATGGGTAAAAGAGAAATGAGAGTGTATGGAGGAGGTGAGGGAAAGAACAGAAAGAGAGTGACGTTACTGACCCTGCGTGCCACTCCACCCTGGTCCTGGTAGTAGCTCTTGATTTTAGTCAGATAAGCCGAGGGAGGGTTTCTCACCTGAAATCGCTCCTAATAGACATTAGGAGAAAGAGAAACAATAAATGGACTGGTTTCCAGCTGTGATGAAGATATTTAAATGCTCTTTAGTGGTATAGAATAATAGAAAGGTTGAATACCATTTGGGGCTGGTAAGTCTTTTTAATGTTTTTAAAAGAAGTCTTATGCTCATAAATAATTATTTGATTAAAATACAGTAAAATCAGTAATATTGTGAAATATTATTACAATTTAAAATAATTGTTTTCTATTTTATTATATTTTAAAATGTAATTTATTCCTGTGATGGCAAAGCTGAATTTTCAGCATCATTACTCCAGTCTTCAGTGTCACATGATCCTTCAGAAATCATTCTAATATGCTGATTTGCTGCTTAAGTAAGATATGTATTTTTTTCATTATCAATGTTGAAAACAGTTGTGCTGCTTAATATTTTTAGGAAACCAAGACACATTTTTGATTAATCTTTTGTGACATTATAAATGTATTTCCTGCCACAACCCATCCATCTTAGATACTGTTTATGTATGAGAGAGAGAAATGTCATTTATTCATGTTTTTTCAGTTGTATTAATATTTCCCCTGAAGGTGGTATATAGCCTACATAATGCCCAAGGTGGAAATACATTTTAGTTGTGTGCATTCATTGCTATAACATCCTGTGCTCTCTGCATGCATAGCTACAAAGTTTGCATCCCACAGTTGCCATAGAGACACAAATATTAACACAGGAAGTACGTAGACAGTTTCACCACCTTAAGAGCCTGACCTCATACCGCTGCTCTTATTTTCCCCTAGAAGTCTTTTTCTCCTGTTGAGATGTCTACTTATTATCAGCCTTTACATCATCTCCTTTAACCACACACTTGCATCATTCTTTTTACTGTCATTAAAACGTTGAACAAAAGCCTACTTAAGCCTACTTAATTTAACATCCTTTACATAAATAGTCTACCACTGTTGTTTTTTCCATCTTATAGACTGCATTCTCTGAAACTGATCACTACAAATGCTTCAACCTGTATTTTAATTATATTGTCACAACATAGAACAAGAAAAGCAGGTTAGATCATTCAGTTTAAAGCATTTTGTATACACTTTAACAACTTTTAAAGGCCTTTAACATTTTCTCCTGATATATGTATGATTGGAGTGATGAATTAAATGGTATTTTTACTTTTTCACCTTGCAGGCACTTATATAAATTGGTTACAGTTGCTTGAATACAGAGCCCTGGTTATAGTCCGCATATAACTTGTATTAAGTTTGGTTTCTGTATTTGTGTCACAGTGTAAAGATCTCTTTTATGCTTCTGGTGTGTCTAAATGTAGTCTACCAGGTAACTTCTTCTCAAAGGTCACACCTACACTGCAGACATGAAGCATTATCAAAATACACAGAGAAAACTGCTCAAAAATGCAATGACTTACATACTTCAATATGACTAATTCATTACGTATTTCAATATGAGTAATGTCTCGCTCTCTAAATGAGAAGTAAACGGGAGAAACGATCAAGATACTCTCAGTTCTACTTTGCTGCCATTATTTTAGAACACATAACGTTGAAGTTGATCGACTCACCTGATCGCAGACCAGCTCCCATTTCTTCTCATTGTCATATTGACTCAGAAGCTTCATCTTGTCAGGAGGCAGATTCATGGAGCTCTAAGAAGAGAAATTAGAGGTTCATCACAGTAACCTGGAGGTCAGGTGAAATCCTCTCTAGGAGACCTGTACAAACATGCTAGCAGACTAATGGATTCAAACGACTGCAGTATCAATGTTTATACACTTAGAAGTAAACATATTGCTATTCTTATTGGTTGACATGCACAATGCTCATTTGTCACAAAATACTGGATTTCAATGGACAGATTACATCCATAATATTGGATATCAAAAAGTTTAATAACTGCCGCCATTGGTAAGTAACCCAGAACCAGGCACAAACTATTTAAGATAAAGAAGAGGAGTTTGTCAGTGTTATAATACTAATTGGTTTGTGATGTTGATGGCAACATCCAAATCCTGAAGTATAGCATGGCAAAGTCTGAGTATGATTTATGAAAGAGACTGGCATTAACAAGTGTATATTGCAGCTGGTTAACTCTTTCCTCAGTTTCAAATAACATTTGATTTGCCATTTACATCATGTATTTGTAATATTGATAATCACCATTTATATTTGATGAAAGACTTTGGTTGAACAGACGTAGAGAAGGAAATGTCTGCATTACAAAATGTGTTATGAGGCAATTATTGTTCCTTCTTTAGTCTCTTCAGACTGTTAAAGGCATAGTTCAGCCAAAAATGAAAATCCTGTCATCATTTAGGTGACTATTTAGCTTCATTTCATTTCAAACCTGCATGGCTTTAGTGGAAATTTGAAAATAAAAGTCTATGGGGTCCACTGTCATTTCACAGGTTTGGAATGACATGAGGGTGAGTAAATGATGACACAATTTTCATTTTTGAGTAAACTATTATATTATTTACATATCTCGTCTAATAATTTTCCCTTAAGTTTATCTACTTAAGATCATATGCTATGTCAGTCATCAGTCTGACACAATGTGACTTCCTGAAAACATGGCATGGGGCTAAGTTGCTACATCTCTTGCCCTTAAACACACAAAAATTCATCATTAGCTTTATGTTTTATACTTTCACACCTGATCTTGTATTGCACTTGTCATCCAAATTAAGAGAGTGTGATTTGTATATAAAAAAAAAAAAAGTGTAAAATTTAGTGTAGAAGTGCTGTGTTCTTGGGTGTTTCCTCCTAAAACACTAAGATGTTTCCGCTCTGAGCATGGTTATTTTTTTTTAAGGTTGTGTGCACAAAGAGCGAAAGCGCATTTAGAAAAACATTGAGCGGTTACTGGAGGAACAGAGAAAGCGGGGAGGGTGGGGTATAGGGTGGGGGACTAACTGTGGTCTACTGGTTCAAGAGGGTGAATAAAGTGGAGACTAGATGAAGTTGATATTATATATAATGCACCAAATGCACAGGGCTAATGGCGGTAGCCTGTAATGAGGACATTACTCTGAAGTGTGAGCATATGTGATGCATATATCCATTAGCACACAATGGTAATCACATCAAGGTAGTTGCTTGAATTTATGGGGTCAAGGACAAAATTGTAGGGATTGTCCCAAACTTCTTTTACAGTACTCTGAGCATTGAAAAGATGAGCTTAGTGGGTCCAACTTATCACAGGGCCTGGGACAGTCTGTTTGTGCACCCCTGTGCATGTGCATAGACCAATAAGAGTATTTTCAGAAGAATCAAATGGTCATTTGTTACATGGAAGTGTTTTTTTTTTAATTTTAGTAAAAATAAAAATGTTATTTCAAGAAATAAAGTCATACTGTGAGATATAAAGTCACAGTTGGGACATGCAAAGTCACATTTATGAGAAGTCACAATATTTATTCTGAGATGGAAACAGGCTTATAATGTGTTGCTGAAGTGGAACCAAATGGAAGATAACTGAGCATCCATTAGGAATCAATTAAATGATACAACAAATTGCTCAAAAAACGGGATGGCATATCTACGAGTATAACCAAATGACAGTGGTGTCTTGCACTGAAATGAAAGACGAAACAAAGGTAAGTCGTCACCGAGAATATAGGACCTCTTTTTGTCTTTTGACTTCTCTTAAGAACTTGCTAAATTTGTCATCCCGCCACTGCCATTTCCTATACCAAAAGCCCATGTGGAATTAAAGTTACAGTAATCAGATTGTATTGTCAGAAGTGTTTTTCCAAATGTTACTTAATTTGTATTTCAGGTTGAAGACTGTATTTGATTATCTTTTTAGTTTGTTGTACCCACTGTCTATGCATCAGGAATACAAGTTCCTCTGTTTTGTTTTGTTTTTCCTACAGCTAGTATTTATGTTTCCAAAGTGCCAAGACAGAGAATTTAATACTGTTGTAGTTCCTAACATGGCTGTTGTTTTTTATCAGAACAGGAAGTATCAAGATTAACTGCTTTTGCTGTGTTGATATATAGTGTTTACATGTCTGTGTATAAAGAACTCACCAAAACCACACTGAAGCGTTCTTCGAGCTCTTCCTCAGGAGGCATGGGGAGTTTAGCAGGGGCACATTTCTTTTTTGGTGTGGAGGGAGCAGTGTTTGACCCTCCGGTTGAGCCTTTGGCCTCCTGCCCATCCACCTGCTCCAACCCACCGGCTGCGTTACCCATCACAACTTTCCTGAGGAATTCCAGGATACTGAACTCTTTCTGGATCAACCACTGACAATTCCAAAAGGCCAAACTCAGGAGAAACCCAGACAAATGTCTCTGCAATCCACAGGTAAAAATCCACTGACGTGTTCAAAGTTTTCTAGTCACTCAGATCCAGTGTAGGTGGAAGCACATGGAGTCTTTTAGGACATGCTGTCAGACAGTTTGGATGCCTTTCAAACCAAAACTGTGTCCAGGATGGAGCAAGAAGCTCTCAAAGAGGATGAGAACTTAAAATCAACCTCACAACCAGAAAATTCCTCCGGTTTCAAAATAGAGGGTAAAAAGAACTTTCACCTTTGCTTAGTCAAAAAAAGGAACAAGAAAAGCCTCTGTTACTTTCACAATAAAGACAACAGAGGTCCTTTAAAAGTTCAACTCTTCCAGCTTCTCAGTGCGGCTGAGTGTGTTGATTACCAGTGTAGAAGGCCTTTTCTCCAGTTGTCTGCCTCTCATGTGAGTGCTTCAGATGTTGGAGCATCTTTCTCGTGACTTCCTTTATGTCCACCCCCTCTGATCAAGCCTGCAGAAGTTTCTTCCAAAAGAATATACAGATGTTAGCAAATTTACATGAAGGCACCTGTCCAAGCACAGTGGTGTGTGTCACAGAAATGAGAGAGAAGCAGTTGTGACAGCAGGAGGAAACCACAGAAAAAGCAGAAGCATCACTGCTTCCTGAATACCTCACACTAGAGAGAGAGAACATGCTGGGTGTGTCAGTTTAAGTTCTGTTTGTATTTAAAAAATATGATGATCTAAAACATATCACACTGCTCATGTGTACTCTATGTCATGACACTGATGCTGTTGATCAGGGCTTGTTGTCACAAAGTTACTTGTTTTCTCTAGAAGATCATTTTTCTGAATTCTGTCCTAATATAATATTTTTGTAATGGCCTAAAGCATTTCTAAATATCGGTTAATTTAAACATTTACTAATACATAATTAAAATAAAAAAAAGTGTCTCTGGTCATATTTTTTAATGGACCTGAGCTAACAAGAACAGTTGTGTTTTCATTAACTAATAAAGTTATTGAAAAATATTGTAATATATTGAAGATTGGTAGTTAATGTTAGCCAACAGGACCTTATTGTAAAGTGTTACCTTTGTAATTATAAACAACTGCATTGAAAAAAATGACTCATTGAATTTACTAAATTTTTTTAAGGTAAGTGGTTGCAATCAATTTATTTTAGCTACATTTGAATAAATAAATTTAGCTGACTAACTTTCAACTAAATTTGTTTATTTAAATGTAGCTAAAATAAATTGATTGCAACCACTTACCTTAAAAAAATTTTGTAAATTCAATGAGTCGTTTTTTTCAGTGTGAACAATAAAACCACACTGGCATTTTTATTTGATTTTTTATTTTTTATCTTATTTTTACAGGTTATCACATTTGTTTTATAAGTGTATATTACTGATTTATTTATTTTTTATTTATTTATTGTATTTTAATTTATTAAATGTTTGTCATTGGCTTAATTTATTATTTACTGTTGTGTTCTGCTGGTCATAAATATATTACTGTTTAAATTAACTAAACAAATCCAATAATACACTATTTAATGAACAGAATTTTTTTCCCCCCTCCAGCAATAACAGCATAAATGTTCAATAGCTTTTCCAAAGCCAATACTTTAAGGTTAATACAGAATTTACATGTAAAAATAGACTAGAGATAGCTCGATAGATAGATAGATAGATAGATAGATAGATAGATAGATAGATAGATAGATAGATAGATATGAGCTCACTCTCAGTTTGATGCATGATAAACTCAGAGCACCACCATGTGGAATAAATGACCACAACACTGATGTTTATCTTTACTCATATAGATGATTAATGTAAGGTATAGGTGTATAGGCTATAATATAATATAGGCTAAAACATACTCAATGCAATGAGTAAAACAAAAAAGAAAAGGATGAACGAATAGATCCATATATTAATGAACTAGAGCTCATCGGAAGTAGTCGGTAGAAAGAAAGAGAGAACGAAAGAGTGGAGGATGAGTGTCTAGAGGTCAGATCAGATAATGGCCAATAGGAGGCGCAGCTCGGAACATCCTGTCATTGTTTACTTCAAAATGACGGAAAACAGCGCGTCGCCGGAGGATCCCTGGCTCAAAGTAAGGAAAAATATTCAGATAAAAACGATCCGTTGATTTTAAACAGTCATATCCTCCCAAGTCGCCCTCGTAAAGTGTGTTTCTGTTTATCAGTGTAGGTCTGCAGTGGTTGGTTTCACTCTCTAGTCGTAAAGTTCAGCAAGTCAAAAGAACAATTAAGTTAACGTTACCCTGCTTCCCACATTATCAGTGAAAATACAGTGCGTTTAGCGGTGATTTAACGTTAGACAACAAATCACTACAGAAACGCGGCCGAAAGCGGTTCTGCGCTTAAATGGACTATTTATGTTGTTAATGTTAGACTGGAAGCTATAACAGATGTGTAAGAGTTGAATCCGCTAAGCTAGCCTGCTCGTTCGCTACATTGACTTTATGGTTGTGTTTCAAAACGTATTTAAACTGCCTCACTAGACAGAATTTTCGTATTTTTCATATGCAACGAATAAAATATGCCCTCAATTGCACCGACAATATGACAGTGATTGCTCAATCTGAGAGTTTGGAGACACATTATGCATGTAGATTAAATGTCAACCTTTAAAGGGGTTATTTGGGACACATCACAGTGGGGAGTAAGAGGCGTCCTAGATAAAGGTAAGGCAGGACAGGTCAGGCTCTGTTTGCATATGTGATCATCAGTTGGCTGGTCTCTGGATGTTTAGTCTGGCTGGCTTTGACTGTTCTTCTATTTGTCTTTTTATATCACCCGTCTCACCATGTCTCAGCAGACAGACGGCGCCTTCAGCGACAACGGCTTCGATCACAGTGAGTACCGGAGCTATAAAATATTACTGAAACTAATCTCAACTAATGTGTTTTTTCTCCAGCTCACATACCGAGATGAAGGTTAAACATGCAGATATAAAAATATAATTAATCCACAGACTGGACTTGACAAACTGAAACAACTTTGTGCTGTAAAATGTTGAAGCAGCCAAAAATTAACACCAGTTTATACATTATATAAATGTCTATATCATTAGGTTTCTTTGCCGAGAGTGCGCGCAAAGGAAGCTTGGTGTCAAGAGCCAATAGCATTGGATCCACAAGTGCCTCTTCAGTACCAAACACAGGTGATGATACTAATCTCAATCATCTAATATCAAACATGGCCATTATTTTATAACCTTTAACAATGTCTTGAAATACAAAATTCTCTCATTATTTTCTAAAATGCATGTGTTAGCTTTAACTGAACAATTAAATTCATGCATATGTATGCCAGACTCTCAGTTCTACGTCACGATATAAAAGAAAATGTTGATTATTGCAACTTTAAAGACAGACATCAAGACAGTCTGCTAACATACGGTTCTTTCCTTTGGTTTAGATGATGAAGACAGTGACAACAGACATGAGACGCCCTATAAGGAGTCGTATAAAGACCGGAGGAGACAGGCGCACACACAGGCAGAGCAGAAACGCAGAGATGCCATCAAGGTAAGAGTGAGAAGAGCAAATTGGTTTAGGGAAAACAAAGACTGAAAATATAGTTGCTTACATAAGCAAAAGTGAACCTAAGTGCTTGGAAGTGACGGCAATAATTGATCATAAAAGCATAGTAATTACTTGACTTGATTAACTTAAAAACATTCCATTCTTAATAGTACATTAGGTAATGGTGGTCTTTTGGGTGCTACCTTGTGGTTCAGTTGCTTTTCTGACAGTAGCTGTACTCTGACTTTCAGTTCAGGGCAACAGCATTGCAGTTCCGTCTGATGCAATGAAATGGAAATAGTGTCATGAGAAGTTTTTTTTATTTTTTTATGTTGAAACTTGTAACTTCACATGCTGTCTTAAATGTAGCGCAAGATGAGATGTGACAGCCAATAATGTCTGTCTTTGGATTGATTTAACTTTCATTTAGTACTAGTTCGAGACTAAATCTGGAAAAAAAATATATATATATTGCCAAATAGAGATACTGATTTTGCACAATTTGCAAAACAATTTTTGTTTTACTTTATTCCCTGATAAAAATTGTGAATATGATTTTTTTTTTAAGCTACAGGTGTTGTGCTTGTTTGTAGGGCTGCTCAATTTGGCCAAACACTTTGTGATTATATAGCAATATGGCAATAATAATAATCCATCAAGCTTTCATTTTGGTGGGAAAAGAAAAATTACACAGATCCTTTAAATTCTCTTTTGTTGACAACAGCTGGTTTGGAAGCACTTTTCATTACAAATTTGGGAGGATGGTCAGCGCATGTGTTTCCAAATACACGTTACAAGCAACCCAAAACATGTAGAGATGAGTTAATGTGGAGCAGAATTTACTTTGAACAAAGCCGCTTTGAGATCCTGAAAACACTGGATCGTGAGCTGCTCATGTGTAAAAGAACACAGTGGCGTTCTTCTAGGGTTCTACTTCCGTCACTCAAATATGTATGTATGGACCTCTTTCCCATAGAAAGGCTATGATGACCTGCAGTCTATAGTGCCTACATGCCAGCAGCAGTCTGACTTTGCCATGGCCACACAGAAGATAAGTAAAGCTACAGTCCTGCAGAAGAGTGAGAACCTTCATTATCTATTTATATTTCCTTGTCACATGTCTTTCACTCTGGAATGGAAAAGCTCAGCAGCTTGTGTGTGTGTGTGTGTGTGTGTGTGTTTGCAGCAATCGACTACATTCAGTTTCTCCACAAAGAAAAGAAGAAGCAGGAAGAGGATGTTTCCACACTTAGGAAGGAGGTGATGGCTCTGAAAATTATGAAAACGTGAGTGGTTGGTTATTTACAGGGGGCCAGAAACATTTTAACTGTTTAAGCAGACAAATGTAGTTCCACTTATTCTCCCACAGGGTTGTTTTCGGCTTTATCTTACACTGTCACTCTTCTGCCAAGAAAGATAACACCCTTTGAGACCTTTAAAAGGGAGGGAGGAAGAAAAGTCTCAGATAGTAATGTGTCTCTAATGGTTTGTTTCAGGAACTATGAGCACATTGTGAAGGCCCATCAGAATAACCCTCAACAGGGCAGCGAGCAGGTTTCAGATCAGGTGAAGTTCAGTGTGTTTCAGAGCATCATGGACTCACTGTTCCAGTCCTTCAGTGCCTCAGTGTCAGTCAACAGCTTTCAGGAGCTCTCTGCCTGTGTCTTTAGCTG
This sequence comes from Spinibarbus caldwelli, assembly GCA_039654775.1. NCBI lineage: Eukaryota > Metazoa > Chordata > Actinopteri > Cypriniformes > Cyprinidae > Spinibarbus > Spinibarbus caldwelli. Next base: position 24,087,695 of record CM077219.1, on the reverse strand, counting down.
GATCGAGGAACACTGCAAGCCTCAGGTAGCACACATACACATGCTCACAAACTTCAAGGGATAGTTGTTATCATTTATTCACCCTCATGTCATCCCAAACCTGTATGAGTTTCTTTCTTATGTTAAACGTAAAAGAAGATATTTTTGAAGAATGCTGGTAATCAAACACAGTTGATGGTCCCCATTGACTTCCATAGTATTTCTTTCCCTACTATGGAAGTCAATGGGGAGCAACAACAGTTTGGTTCTTCAAAATTCTTCAAAATATCTTATGTGTTCGAAAAGAAAGAAGAGCGTAAGAAACTAAGAAAGAAATGTATACAGGTTTGGAATGACAAGAAGGTGAGTAAATGATGAAAACACAATTTTCATTTTTGGGTTAACTATCCCTTAAGGCCTGTTTATAGCTGAATTATGACACGAACAGTTCTCAGCTTTTTTTTTAACGTAAAGGCCCACAACAATATTTAAAGGCCCCTTGAATTTTCCAGTTGTTTGTGGTTTACTGGGATTCAGTTTCTACCTGATAAAATATTTTTGGGGAAAAAAAATGTATATTCTTCAAACCTTTTTTTAATATTTAATTTAGGGATGCACCCATACCACTTTTTCCAGTACTCGCCCGATACCGATACTTTTATTTTTGGTACTTGCCGATACCAACACCCATATTTTCATTGTATTTGTAAATTTTTTTATATTGGGTACAGAAACCAAAAGAGTATGTATAATGTTAGTTGGTTATTTTCATTTATCAAATAGATAGTCAAACCAAATTTTATTCAGACACCTTCAACATTTCTCACATTATCACAGTTTATTAGAAAATGGTAATATGACAAGAACTCAGAGTTAAACTGTGTCAGAACAAATTAAGCTTGATAATGTCAGATAACTTTGATAGAAAGGTATGTAATGGATTACAGTCACTTAAATTATTCAGACAGCTTTTAGTATGACAATATTTACACAACTATCAATACTTTGTCAGGCCACCCCTTAATGACAGCCTGTAGTCTCCTGGGCATGCTGTCAGCCAGGTTCATGCAAACCTGACCTTCAGTTTTTTATTTTTATTTTATTTTTTTTTCCCAGACTCAGTCTGAATAATTTTTGGTCCCAAATTTGTATAAATTTTACTGGTAGTCCACTGTATGAAGAATTTTCAAGTTCAAGTTTGCTTTATTTATATAGCACATTTAAAAACAGCAAGCACAGCTGACCAAAGTGCTGAACAGATAAAGACATAAAAACAGAGGACAACCCACACAAAAACACAGGACAACCCACACATTCATAGCATAAACTCCCACACATTCATAAAAACTTGTATTTTACAAGTTTTTGTTTCTTTCACTGTTCATTTTTTGCTCTATGGTACGTCATCTTTAATTTAATAGCATTAGAGCTGCTCCATTGCAGCGGCTTAGTACTGTAATCACGCGTTTTGCTGTAAGAATGCAGGGAACCACTCGTATAAATCTCCCGGCTGTAATATTTTCAGAAATAGAAGTCACTTTTTTTTTTTTTTCATCTGAAACGTGCTGCGGTTTATATTCCAAAGCCACTCATAAAATGCAGAAACACTCATGAAGCAAGCAAACGTGCACACATATTTGTACTGGTGCAGAATGAGAGGGACAAGTACATGCAGCTTAGCGCATTTCACACAAGCTGCTAGTTTCACTTTCGCCAGAAAGTCATGTATGCTTAAGGTTGAAAATAAATAGTTTATAGTAAATGCCCCTATAAACTGTCTTATATTTACGATTTAGTTTTAATTCAAATGATGCGAACATCAATAAAGATCACACAATAGAAGTGTGCTCGCTCTCTCTACCGTTAAAGGGATACTCCACCCCAAAATGAAATTGTGTACGCTCTTCCGTGTCAGCCGCGACAAAAGGATACATTTTCTACGTGGATTTAACTTTTGATTTGAACGCAAACAGCGCATCCCTATGTCGCGGCTGACATGGAAGTGTGTACGCATTTTACATGCAGCGATGCACTCCAAAATGGCGCTACGGTGCCAAATTCTTGATTAAAGTGGTTATTTTGTTTTATTTCCGTACTAAAAGTATTCTCGTCACTTCATAACGTTACGGTTGAACCACTGATGGCAGATGGAGGATTCTGACGATGTTTTTCATACTTTTCTGGACCTCGACAGTGTAATTTACTTGGCAGTCAATGGGACAGTCACAAGCCTCCTGGTTTTCATCTAAAATTTTACGGGTTTGGAACGACATGGGGGTAAGTGATTAATGACAATTTTCATTTTGGGGTGGAGTATCCCTTTAAGTAACTTGTGCATTGTTTTACTTGTTTTTGGCATATCCGAACGAACTACAAACTTTCCAGCGATGTCTGTGAGAAAGGGATATTCACTCGAAAAACTCGCGCATCTGCACCGCCGCACGCTCATCCACTCTGCGTGCTTTGCTTATCACCCGCGCACATCAGCTATACAGGCGTTAAAGGTGCCATAGGTGATTGTCTTCAGAAACATTTTTTGTTATTCTGGTCGAAAGTCTCTTCACCTCCTGATAGCAATCATTAAGTTAAGTGGTCTAAATGTATTTATCTGTATTTATATATTCTGTGGAAGGTGTAAGACCAAGAAATGTTCGTCCAATCAAAACGCTCGGTCCGAGCCATAATGCTGTGCAGACAGAGCAAGAATGGCAGGCAAACATCAACAACCCAATCTTCCTTCCTGGTATTGTAGTACTTTTACTAACTGTGCTGGAAAGGTTTCTCACAGGTGAATGATACATGATGTAGCCCAGCGGTTCCCAATTCCAGTCCTCACGCTCCCCGCTCTGCATATTTTGCATGTCTCGCTTAGTTAACACACCTGAATCAGATAACCAGCTCGTTAGAAGAGAGCTATGTGCATGAACTGTGTTCCGATTGACATGCTCCCTACATAGTGTTCATTGCTCCCTACTCCCTGAGCAGGGGAAATTCGTTGAAGTTTATTTCACTTCGGAACATTCACTCACGGATTTGCGCAGCGCAGCATCTTCACACACAGACGAAACTTACTAGAGAAGTGTGACATAATATACCTCTGCAAATAAATACAATTTAAATTCAAGTCTGGCACACTTTAATGCCCTTTGTATGGAACACACGCTTTGAACTGAAATCATGGTGGAATATCTGGTGATGTCCACTTCGCAGGGCACTTATGACTTACGGTCGAACAGAACAACCGTCGGACGTGATAAGATATACATATGAAATGTGCAGAGCGGGGAGAGCGCGAGGACTGGAATTGGGAACCGTTGATGTAACCTAGTAATTTAATGTTGTCTCTGGTATTCTGCTCTTTGAGCGTATGTGCGTTCAGGGGGCGTGGCTTTGGACGGCGATTGCAGGGAGGGTGGGACGTTCGCTATCAGTGCTATCAGGCTAAAGTTAGCATTTTCCGAGATCTTCTATTGCACCTTTAATACTGAATGTTTAACATAATATTCATTGCACATATACTTCGTAAACATCCTTAATCTCTAATAACTCCATTCTGCTGTCTGTTGTTGGTTTTTCTTTGTCTGAATATGGCACTTATCATGCTCTGTGATATCAGCGTTTGGTATCGGGGGATTTTAACGAGTACGAGTACAGGAGCTCAGTATCGGGCCCAATACCAAGGTGCATCCCTAATTTAATTAATTAACATGACTTGCCCAAGTCTAGAAATCACACTTAAAATTAGGCTATCTAGGTTTTTCCAGACCATGGGAACCCTGGCTTTTCAAAGAAAAAACTGTTGTTGAGGAGGTAAATTCAAATTAGAAATTTTTGATCTTGTTCTTGTTTTAGCTCATTTTAAAATTTGTTCAGTCTAATTTTAAATCATTAGTAAGTCTAATGATTTAAATCAGGGTTTCTCAAATCTTGCCCTGGAGGGCCAATGCGCTGCAGAGTTTAGCTCCAACCCCGATAAAACTCACCTACCTGTGACTTTCTAATGATTAGCATGCTCAGGTGTGTTTGATTAGGGTTAGAGCTAAATTCTGCAGGAAAGTGGATCTTGTGGGCCAGATTTGAGGATCCCTGATTTAAATGATCTTGATGTTTGCTGAGTCCCCTGGTTGAAAACCACTACCTTAGAGTCATTTACACTAGCAATTTTTTTTTTATCACATAGCTGATTGCTATTATATCATTTACACATTGCTATTTTTCTTAACAGGAAAAATGCATGAAATGATGTGTAAATACCCCTCGCCAAAAACACAAAGCATGTACTCACACTGACCAGACAAAACAACCTGGAAATGCATTAAACATGCAAAACGTGCCATAAAAACATTAATAACACTACTCAAACCAATGTAGACAACCTGATCACTACACAAGCGACAGCAAGCTTCAGTTTTTCAGTCAATCACCTACACAGGCTTAGATAAACACTGGAAACTCTCAGACTGATCATGTTTTTCTGTATTGTTGACAGACGCTGAGAGAGTTTGTGGTGACCGTGCTGCAGCAAGTGAATGGTCAGCTGTACTGAAGCTGTCGATCTGTCTGTCTGTCTGTCTGTCTGTCTGTCTGTCTGTCTCTCAGGCTAATATCTCATTCAAGAACAGTCTCTCCTTCACACACATACACACTATGCAGCAGGGTATCAGCACACTAATGGACTAGGTTGCGTTCAAGAACTATAAAGAGATGAAGTAGCGCCGCCTCAAGTGTTGAGTGATATTGTGAAGTGTTCATGGCAGTGATTCCAACCAACAAATGTGCAAATGCAATAATTTATTCAGATCTGTCATTTTAATACTAATAATTTGGAAAGTAATCTTTTCCAAGATGTTTGTGATTGCATATTCTTCAGCTGGTTTAGAGATTAAAGAATGTGTTTAGTTGTTGTCAAACACACCTCAGTCCATTTCTTTTTGTTTCGTCTAAAACCAGAAGAGGTTAACCAGTATTCATATATTCAAAAGTTTGCAGTTGTGATGCTAAGATAAAATAGCATCCTGACAACCGCAAATGAGGAATACCCAGCTATCAGACAACTTCACACCCCATATACTGAGGTGTGAGATATGTCTCAATTTGCTGCATTGTAGACCACACAGCTGCCTTTGAATGATTAAGCTTAGTGTGTTGCGTTCAGTTATCATCGTTACCTCATGTTAAAGTCATTTTCCAAAGCACAACTACATTTTCACCTTTGCAAACAGCCCAGTGCTGGAAAGGGGAGCTGAGAGGTCTAGTTACACTGTGATGTATTACTGTCAGTTGGTTTTTACGTCCAAAAACAGCTGTCCCGCATGCTTTAATATAATTAAAGCTAGGCAATGCTGAGCCATCTTAGTTCCTCTTTTAAGCCACTGTCCTTGGGATGCTGTGACCAAAGATTGCAGTGTCTATGCACAAATAATGAAAGATAAACCTCTGTTTGTCATGTTTTGTCAATTTTTGTTCAGCTGTGTGTAGCGCAATAATGTTTTATTCTACATATATGTTAATGGTTTAAGCTCTTGTGATCAGTATGTTTTGTGCTGCATAAGCTATCAATGAAGACACAGTCGCATCCGTGCGTGGTAGCAGCTTCACATGGTGTGACCGCCCAATTCTATTTATATTTTTAATGAATGTTAATTAAGGCATAGTGAAAATTAAAACCGAAGTCTACTCAGGACACAGATTTTTAGGTATTGAGATCCTTTTTAAATAACAGATGATGAACAATCAACTGTTTTACCTGTGCTGGAATAAGGGACGTTTTTACAAGTTAAGCCATACAGTGGAGCGAAATGCCAGCTCTCAGAAACGAGGCTACGTTGTGCTGAACTACTATACTAGACTCTGCGCTTCTGCATTTCTGACTTCAACGGAAGAATATGGTTGAAATATTTTTGTATCTGTATAATTTTTTTAATTGAAAAATAAACAATGTTCAAACTTTATTTACAGCTTGTTCGTTCTTTCTTTCTCAACAGAACCTTTATAAACAGGATTGGTTTTTAACAAAACAGTTCTCTCGGTGTCCCAGAATCCTCTACATTACTTTCCAACCTTTCCAAAGGTCTGGTGTCCCAGCAACGATGTTGGCGGCATCTGAATTTAATCAGTGAGTCCTCCATCAGATGTTGGGCATTGTCACTTTATGGTCCTCATCGGTTTCAATCCCAGCCTCCTCCTGATTTCAAACACAAGATGTAGAGTAAAGACTTAGGCAATAAAAAAAATATTTTTCATTTGCCGATATAAAAATACACTAAGGCAGGGTTTACCAAAACAGTGGCTGTGAGGGAACTGCAGGGGGTTTATATTATTAATATCCAATGTAAAAAGAGTCCATCACTGCATGTGCTGTAACTTTATCGTGCATTCGGTTAGGTCACTTGAGCTAGGTTCGCTTTACTTACAGTCATATAATTTCCAATATTTTCATAGCCAGAAGTTTACATTATTTCAATAGTACTAAGGCAAAATAAAAGCTTGAGGGTTTGAACATTAAGAAGTGAAGAATTTAAGACATAACAGTATTGTTACTTGTAGTGTAAAAATTATAATGATCAATTTATTTGTAATTTACAACAGTAATATATTTCTTCATTTTGGTGACTGGAGTTGAAACGAGTTACATATTCACTGTTTTATCTATTTACTTGCATGTCATGTGACCATTAACTGACATCAGAGAATCATGAACAAGCGAACATGTTGTAATTTAAATATTACGTCAAATCTAGTAAATATGTTACTTCTAACGGGCTTGGCTGCCAAAAAAAAAAGTTTGGGAACCTGTTTTAAGGGAATGACTCACCAGAAACTGTTTCTTGCTCTTTGGGTAACCCTCCAAAATAGCTCCAACCATATCGGTAACCTGGCAGGTAAAGAGACATAAATTACTTAAAAGCTGTGCTTGGAGTTTCATGTTATGGTACATAAGGCTTAATTTATATCTAATTATCTGTATAGTGTTATGTCGCATTATCACTGGTATCATTTGTTAGGTCATTTGACCATTGGCAGTGATAGTAAAGACCATGAGCAAGAGCTGTTTCCATTCGTACATAAATAAATCATGGTGTTGAGGACACAAAGATAAATCTGAAATGAATGCACTTTTATAAAAGCACGCCTTATGGCTGAATCATTAAAGACTAGCTGACATTTTGTCTCCTGGGCAGAATCTGAAGTTGTGAATAAATGTTTTTATGGATCATTACCAGTCTCTTCCTCTTCCTCCACTCCTTCACATAAGTCTCTCTCTCCTTGTAAACCTGAGGGGCAAGAAATACATTTGTCAGTAACATAAACAAGTATAATATTCTGTTGACTGCCCCAGGACAGCCACATTATCTGTATAAACTTCACCTAATGAATCAAACATATTCCAGAGATGCCAGAAGGCTTTAAATAAGTCTTTTTGCAATGCTTACAAAAAGCAATTTAATGTGCAGGGATCAACAATAAGAATGGCCCAGGGCACTGTGGGAGAGATTCAGGTCGGTGGATGAACTGTCATTTGCACTTTCTCGACACTACACTTTGTGTTCAATAATCATGCACAGAGCTGGTGAATGTTAACACTTGGTTGTCTGTCACGTATTCCATACTGTTGTTATGATTTCAGCTCATTTAAATAGGTTACCAATGTAATGTGATGTAACTGTTCAAAGAAACTGTGATCAAAATTGTGAGACTGTGAGATAATGTTTTTCACAATATGCCACTGTCTTCAGCAGAATTGTATTTTAATAGCTGTCATGGAGTTACACTATAGCTGTATAATTTCAGATATTATTGCAGATTTTTTTAAACATTACTACAGTTCAAACGTTTGATGAAAAATGCAGTAAAATAGTGAAATGTTGTTACAATTTAAAATAACTTTTCTATTTGAATATATTTTAAAATGTAATTTATTCCGGTGATGGCAAAGATGAATTTTCAGCATCATTACTCCAGTCTTCAGTGTCACATGATCCTTCAGAAATCATTCTGATATGCTGATTTGCTGCTCAAGAAACATTTCTTATTAGCAATATTAAAAAATAGTTGTGCTTCTTAATGTTTTAGTGGAAACCGTGATCTTTTTTTTTCAGGATTCTTTGATGAATATAAAGTTCAAAAGAACAACATTTATTTGAAATAGAAAACTTTGGTAACATTATAAATGTCTTTACTGTCATACATACACACTACTTTTCAAAAGTTTGGGGTCATTAAAATATTTTTCTAAAATAAATTATAAATATATATTTCCTGACATGTATTGCCAAATTTTTTTGGTGGGTCTGAGGTAAAAATGCTGTCAGGAAGTAAAAATATGAACCACTAGCAAGCAGACAAAATCCTTACTGTTGATCCCAGAATAGACCCTGCATTGTGCATTTGACAAATATGGTGCCAAGGCCAAAAGGTCACCAGATATTAAAGAACACAGTGATTTCTAACCTTCTGCCTCTCCTCAGGGGTCACATGGTTTGTAACTGACTTGATTTTATCCAGCCTCTCTGTGTTCCCAGAGCACTCCGCCTGCAGCTCCTGGATCTGTGCCTTCATCTCAGCTGTGGTTAATGAGCTGTTCAGCTCCTTCAGTTCTGAGGGCAAAAAGATGAACTTTTTATCAAGTACAAACAGTCTGTGCACAAACAACACATCTTTTCCCAGCAGCGCATGTTGAATGCACACCTGTATCCAGCTGCCTGCAGCTCTGTGAGATGGTCTGTACTTCAGCACTGAGTTCAGCAATGCGAGCATCCATCTTCTTAAGTTCAGCATCACTCACATCCGCAAACTGAGACTGAAGGGTTAGAAGAAAGGACATCTGTCAACACCGGTTCTCTTAATATTAATAGCAAACTGTCTCCATCCAATTATATGATGAATCAGACCAACCTGATCTGCAAAGTAGATCTTCTGCTTTCCATAGACTTTCTCTTGAATCTTTCCTTCCTGGGCCAGCTGCTCCATTGCCTTGACCACAGCCTGAGAAAATAAAGCCGTTTAACATAATACAACCATTTGACATAATACACTCTGTATACAAACTGCAATCACATTTAACATAAACGGTGAACACCACAAGCAGCTCTTGTAATATCACACACTCTTAATTTAAGCTACTGGACAGATGTCATTAAAGCAGAACTGGTCAAAAGTCATAAATCTGAAATGTAATTTTGCTTTTTTACCGTTTTACCCAGACCACACTGCTTCTGTAGGTTTGTAAAGACATCCTGAGCACTAAAGGGTCTGTTTTTGTCATTCAAGTAAGCGAGGATCTGAGCGACACCTGTGAGAGACATAGATGGAAATCTGATGTAACGTTAGTATAGCGAATAATTATTGTATTCTTGCGTTGTGCTATATCATTCATTAAATCACAACCAGATGAAGGCATAAAATGTTCACTAGTATATGTAAAAGAAGCATCGCGTACCTGCACTGTCTTTTTTGCTCATTGTTTATTCGGTCTAGATCTGCACTCTTCTGTTGTTTACTTCAGTCAGCTTTCGCGCGCCGAGTTGAATTGTGGGAATACCACGTACGTCATCTTGAAGACGCCATTGGTATGCGTTACATTTTCTTGTTATCAATATGTGAATATTTGTGAACTAAACTGTTTTAAATAAAAATTCAACGTTAAGCTTATGAAATCAAACAGCTAAAACACTGTCATTTTAATGTATACTGTACACATCGTGTATAATGTATATAAAGGCCTAATATAATTAGTTTATAAATTTAAAATTCACAATTAAAAATTACCTTTGCTAATGCAATTATTCTACATCTTTAGTATAATAAAAATAGTATAAAAAACAATTAGGCTTTTTTAAAATTATCCTTCTCAATGATTTAAAACACCGTGGCAGAATCATAAAAGTTGTGTAAAAGCATGTAAAAAGTTGTTTGATTGTAATTTGTGCATTTGTGAAATATAAGTGGCTGAAGTAGAGCTATTTAAGATTAACCATGTTCTTTCACCGTTTAATTTTAATAAGATTTTTTTATATATATTGTATTGCCTTCCACTCCAGATTTGTGTTGTTTTGTAATATTGTACTGTGAATGCAATTTTTTTTTTTTTAAATCTTCCTAAAATGTGTCATTTCTATGATAATAATGGTAATTATTATTACAAGCAAACTAGACTAGAAACATGTTTATTTGGTTAACAGGTCACAAAACAAATTAAGTGTATTCAATAACTAATAAAAAAAAGATCACACTTTTTACATAAAGAATATGTATTCATTCATCTCTTTATTGTCTTGCACATCAAAAGTTATCAAAAACCAATTACAGAGAATGGAAGAGGGAAATACTTCTGTACAGAAATAAAAATCACTGACATTGCAGAATCCAGCTACAGAAAGACTCCTGTAAAATGCTCACACAAAGAAAGAAAAGATGAGTGATTCTGGATTTTGCATTTGCCTCAACATGGCAGACTGCTAAATGATTTATGTTTAAATCACTAACATCAATACAACATCAATAGATGACGCTGGGCATAATGTTCTTTCAATATATATAAACCACCACTTCATTGTCCCATTTGAATTGCTGGTGACTTTTGTTGAAATTGACCACGAAAAGGTGAATGGGTAAAACGGCCAGAGAATTTTTGCATTGAATAGTAATCACACTGACACACACACACACACACACACACACACAAAAGTCTTGTCATGCTTATTTCAAAAGAAATATGGATAATTTATCCAACCAAATCAATCAATATTCATAAAAAAAGTGTGTCCATATAAATAGTAAAGTATTATTAATAATAGTATTAACTATAAACATGAAAGTAAAAAGGGGAAAAATAAAAGGCTTTCCAATCTATAAACCTACTATGCATTATACTTCAATGTCACATATAACACCTAAAAATAATAATAAATCAAATAAATCAAACCATTTTTAACACAGCAATCCAAAAAATATCATCAGCAATTCAAAATCTTAGGGCTCACAACCAAGCAAAAACAAAACAGAAAAAAGAAAATAGGTTGAGTAAAATCACAGCAAAGTGGCAAAATATGAAACACTCCAATAAACAGTACTGCTCTTCTAACCTAACTCAAGTTGGCTGGACATAGTAAGACTTGGGTTTGAAATGTAATAAACAAACTGGAATAGCAGGAAGTGACAGACTGTGAATACACATGAGAAAGATAAGCTGCTTCCTTATAATTCCTCAATGCTCCATTGCTTTAAATTAAAATGAAAAACCAAATTGTATGCTTGGAAAATAGAAAACACTTTACTAATCTCTGGTAACAGAATGCCTTTTTAGCGCTACAGCAGTTTTTCGGTACGTTTCCTACTTTCCAGCGTACACAATAATGAAAGCTTAAAGTCAGCAATGATGGGTCTCATCAGCATTGGGTCAGAAACAGTTCACTTGGGTAAAATGCAAAATGAAACAAAAAAAAAAAAGGTCAGCATCTACTAAAGAAACAGCAACAAAAACAGCAAATTCAACTCATTTAATTCCACCAGCTTCATCATACCACAACAAAGGAAGAAAGAAAGGTGTTTTCTCAAATCCTTTGTGCTTTAGTACTGTACTGAATGTTAGACATTACTCTAAATCTCATATCAGACCAGATGAGAGGAGAGGACGCAGAGATCTAGTTTTTCTGCTGATACCTGTATAAAAGTTCCTGCATAAAGTCAGAACAGTTAAAGGTGTGTTTGAAGAGAGAAGGCTGTGTACGAACAGGTGGCAGTTACAGCCGAATGTCTTGTTTGAGGTAGAGTCATTACAAACAAAATCAATATAATGCTGTATTATCCAGATGAACAGCATTGCTGAGCTGTTAAACAAGTTGGTATTGTTTGATTTTTATTTTTTCAATTTGACTGACGAACAGACGAAAAACAGCCATTTGAAAGACAATACACTGTAATTTTCCATATTTTTTACAACAGAGATCTTTAAAAATTTAGGAAAGAGCTACTGTCATTTATTAACGTGGTTTTCAAGTAATGCAGAAAGAAAAATCCAGCCTGTATGAACTTAAATGTGAATATCATTGTGGAAAAAACATCTTATGTTAAACTGAGCCAAATGATGTTTAAGAGAAAAAAAAAAAAACAGTCTTGACTACTAATTTTTAAAAATCTTGTTGAGACTAAAATTGCTGGGCAATGATATATAATTAATACATTTTTATTATATTATTCCTGATTTGAGAAATTTTCATTGCCATCAGACAGACATTATGAAAAATTATGTGCAGTTACCACATAAAGAAATAAATAAAAAGGGAAGGGGAAACAGGTGCAAACAGGGTGAATTCAGGTTAATTGGGACATTTTCCTCAGTCATTTCAATGACAAAAAGTATCCCAATTTACCTGAATTTACCCCTATATAGCAAAGTAAAACAACCTGACTGCTGTTTATCACTCAGTGACCTTAAGAAAAGCTCATATCTCAGAGTCTTAAAGTGATAGTCCACCCAAAAAAGAAAAGTCATCATTTACTCACCCCTCATGTTGTTCCAAACCCTTAAGACTTACTTTCTTCTTTGGAAAGAAGATATTTTTCTCAAAATATCCTCTTGTATATTCTACAAAAGATAGAGTGTCATACAGAATTAGAAATGGCATGAGTAAACGATGACAGAATTTAGATTTTGGGTGAACTAAAAACATGAGATGAGGCTGCGGCCTTAATATGTCACTGCTACTTCATCAGACTTGGCTGTAGATTTCACAGTCTTTCTTACAGGCGACGTCATATCTGTATACATTAAGGGTCTTGACTTAGCATTGATGGTGGAATGTCTGATTTGGTCCCATGTGGTATTATTGAAAACACAAACAATACAGCGATTAATGTGAAAGATCTATAAGACTTGGACGTAGTTAAAAGGTCTGGAGTTTGTTTTGCTGGTTTCTAAGAAGTTGAAGAGATTTTAGTTCTTTTTAAGTGTTTCTATGATTGTTGTCCTATTGCTTAGCCTACAAAGTAAATCGGAGTCTTTCACACACGCGTCTCATACACACTCACACGAATGAGAGAGGACACGGAAGCTCACGGAGCATAAACAGAGAAGATTCAGACTACAAACAAGATTACTTCACAGTGATATCAACTGCAGCCAGTGGAGGAAAATCTAATATTACATTAACTGTGCAAAACAAACACACACACTCTCTCCGTCGCACTCACTCAAATAAATCGAAAGCATCTCAGGAGACATTCAAACCAACACAGCAAACTTCTACTCAGATCAAGGTGCGAGGGTCATGAGGAGCAGACAGTCGGAGGGAGTATCTGCAAGACGGCTCACTTGGGCTTCCCCAGCAAGTTGGACAAGAAACTGGATCCCTGGGTTCTGTTTTGGCCCCCCTGCCCCCCTCCAAACGGATCCAACTGGTTCAGCTCAGACTGATCCAACATCTCAAAGTCCTCGCCATCAAAGTCCAGGTCTGTGTCTAGCTCCGAGCTCGACTGCTTCCTGTATCCCCTCGGACGGGCTCCTGCTCGTGGGCCGCTCTCTCTCCGAGGACCTTGTGGTGGGCGGGGCTGCATGGCTCCTGCGATGGCTGCCTGGATCATGTTGCTGGCGATGACCCCTGCCAGGTTACTAGTGAGGTCAGAGGTAGTATTTAGGGAGCCGAAGGAGATCTCGGGGTCGAGGTCATCCTGATCAGAGTCCATCTGGGTGTCCAGGTCCAGCAGGGCGGAGGTAGAGCCGCGAGGGTCAGAGAGCGTGGCTGAGTTGAGACTGGGCAGCCCGATGCTGGCATCATCATCGTCCTCCATCAGGGTGGCATCTGGGTTGATGGAGGGGAAGTCTGGAAGCCCACAGGCAAATGATTCCTCTGGATCACTGTGTCTGTCTAGATCTATTAAGTGAATAAATAAACATTAATTTAGCATGAAAAATGACACATGGGTCATCGACATTTTTGTCCTATTTATTGATTATATATTAATTATTAGTAATTTATTATTTGATTTAAAAAAAAAACAGTAAAAAGTCATTTTTGGAAATATTATAATTTAAAATAACACACACATATATATATATATATATATATATATATATATATATATTTTTAAATGTAATTTATTCCTGTGATGCAAAGCTGAATTTTCAGCATCATTACTCCAGTCTTCAGTGTCATATGATCCTTCAGAAATCATTCTAATATGTTGATACATTTCAATGTTTTAAAATGGCTGTGCTGCTTAGAATTCTTGTTTCAGGATTCTTTTATGAATAGAAAGTTCAAAAGAACAGCATTATTTGAAATATAAAATTTTTATAACATTTTAAACATTATCACTGTCACTTTTGATCAATTTAATGCATCCTTGCTAAATATAAGTATTAATTTCTTAAAAAAAATAAAAAATAAAAAATCTTACTGACCCAAAACAGTACATAAAAGTAATTTAATTTCTGAATTTATTTTGATATTTAGTTTTGTTTAATTCAGTTTTTCAACTTACTGATACATAAACAAAAAACTTTTAACCTTGAAAAATATATTTACATTTTTTAAAAATAATGATTTTGATTAGATGTGTACACTCACATGTATTCTATGAGTAAGAACAATATTTTATTGTATTTTTACAGTCATTAAACTGAAAATTTTTGTTAAAATTGTATAAAGGTTTTTCAATACCATATGAAACCAACATGAACACAAAAAGCACATTTCTAAGAATTTGATGTTGTGATTTTTTCTTCTTTTCTTTATTGTAGACACTCTTGTCATTGACTCACATACAAATACTGAAAAGAGAGTCAATAATTAGAAGATGTCAAGGTGTCTTACCCTCTGAGCCCTCTGTGAGGGGTGTTTGACCCCTGGAGAGGTTAAAGGTGCCGTTATCCATGTACGACACCTCAGCATCCGAGTGCTCAGAGTCAGTCAATGCCAGTTCCTTAGCAACTGCTGCTTCATCAAACTACAGGTGCAGAATATTTAGAGTAGTGTGAGTATATTAGAAAAAAACAATGATCTTTCAATTTGCTTTTTACTATAATGAACCCCTACAGATCCCCTAACCTCATGACCATGCAGCTGTTCTAAATCCCTGTGTTATAAATAACCCTGTTTCTGGGCTCACCGTTGGGCAGAATGCAGCCAGTTCTTCTTCGCTGTCACTAGCGTCATCTGAGGTCCCACTTCTGATGGGCTTACGAAGAACTGCAAACACAGAAGGGTCAACATTAGTTTGGTTTATCAAAATTTCTGAAAGCTGCAATATACAGTAAAAGACAGACAACAGATAGCTACAAGACACATCAACAGATCATGTTCATATTTAACTGTCAAATACAATTGAGAAACTGTGTGTGTCATAAAATAATTAAAACATTTCTGTACAACAAAATCATTTTTTGTTAATGTTGTTCTACTGTCAGACAAGCAACTGCACATCACAGAGTTGCTATTGTTTGCAACAGACCTTAGTCAGGTTAGATGTCATATGAATACTGAATTTCTTCATGTCAACAAAATATTTATCAGCAAACATCAAGAAATGTTTTTTTTGCACAGATTTGTAGTAAAAGAGCAAAAATACATGGAGAATACAGTGGTTTGGAGCTAAAATGGCACTTCTACTTGCTACAGGAAGAAATTTCACAGATGAAATACAGCCATTTCAATAGGAATCCACACAATCATAAAGTCTGTGTGAAGGTAAGAGATTTCCCCATGAAAACTTTGCATCGTGTTTTTCACACAACTTTTCTGTGTTGACCAACAGAAAGCTGCTTGGTTTGTATCTTCAGATACAAGAACAGATCTAGTCCTTAAAATACAACTTAAAAAGGCAGTCTGCACTTCTGTTTTATGGGACTCACACTGTATAGCTCTGCAGTGTACTTACACTGGTTGTCTATAGGCTTTGACATCATGTATCCTTTGGCGCTGAAGTCCAGCCACTGCAGGGCCGGCTCCAGCTTCACACATGCACGCTGCCACAGTCGATAATACAAAGCTAATGGGCACAGCAACACACCCAGCACTGAGGAAGAGAGAGAGAGAAAGTAAATATTTTGCAGTTGTTAAGGTGTTGGAGAGGATGAGTAAGCCCTGAAGGATTTCTGCTTCTCACAAGCCATGTATGACAGCACCAGTCCTGGGATGTAGCGCCCCACCATGGCCACTGAGGTGAACAGGCCACAAACCAGCATACAAAACTGCAAAACAATGGAGTTTCAGGATTTGATAAATGTTTAGCATTAAAACAAAAGTCTTTGTATATTATATCAACAATATAATAATTCAACCTCATAATACAGTCTTAAAAGCCATAATAATAATGAAAGGCCTTCTATGACAACAATGCAAAACAAATGCTTTGTGGTTGGTCACTTTACATGTTGCTCAGAAAGTCTCTTCCTGTCTAAGTGGGCAGCTCTTAACCAGAAACAAATCTGCAAACTGGGCCAAACTATTTTCCGCAAGTCAAAATCTGGCTACACACACAATACGGGCCTTATAACATCACTATGCAATTGTAACAAAGTTGATTGTAATAGTGTTTCTGGTTTGGACGTAATCTCACCTTCCCTGGATTTTTCCGTTTGAACTGCACAATATCTGTTGCACAGGAAGAGCCCGTAACCCAAACTTCAGCCAGGTGGTGGCATAATTCAGGCACACTCAAAGTCCCAGGCTGCACCAGACCCCAGCTGAGAGCCAATCAGAAAAGAGCAGAGAGAATTAACAATTAAATTAAACAACACTCAAGTCTCACACCACTGGAAGAACCTGAAAAGAGTAAACAAACAGACATTACCTTTCATTCTCACTCTCATCTTGTCTTTTAACTGTAAAAGAGCAAAAACAAACAATGTTAGGTACAATTATAAGTATTTCAAGACTTTTTTTTTTCACCATTTGCTTAATTACATTTTCACTTCCATCAAAAATATGAGTATTTCGACATGTTTTATGAGACCAACATTGACTTTTAAATTAGTATCTGGTTTTAGTTCTATTAAAGACTTCCCAGAATGTAGATCAAATGCTAATAAGCCACTGTGTAACCGCTACATGCAAAATATTGATCTAGGTCGATACTGTTCACCTCCTGGAAATGCACTAGTAGGAACTGTCAATTTCATAACTTGCTAGGAGATGAGTGAATTGGCAGGGAGAAAATGAAACTTGAGTGGGTTACAGCACAGGGAGTACAGAGGTTTTATTTACAGCCAAAATGATTAATATTAATAATAATAAACAGATGGAAGAAAAATGAGGTCTTATAGGTAGTAGTTGTAGACAAGCAATAGAGGAAGGTCAATTTTACCTCTGATCTTCGGCCAGATCTTATTCCTCCAAGTGTCGACACAAACAGCCAGGGCCAGACCTGACGCCAGCAGAAAGAGCAACCTCAAAGAGCTCAGAGCAAAAAACCTGAGATGAGAGTAGAAAAACTGTAGTCCATTATTTGTACTCTTTTTAAATGTTTTCAATTCTTTTTTTATGGATTACAATGTACTGCAACAACAGCTCTGTTGTGGAATCTCTGACCAAAACCTTGTGATGGCATCTGTCACGCATTTATCATGCTGAATGTATGAGGAAACCTTTGTTACACAGGTGTTTCCGGCCCCTGTGTCTTCCTGTGCAAATCTCAGAGACGGCATGTGCTGGATGAGCAGTTGTGATTTCTGACAGTTTCTCAGCATGGCTAATCACTGGTACTTGACCAAAAGGTGAGCCGCCACTGAGACCAGGCTCAATTCTACTGATCTCTCGGCGTGGAACCTGACAGCAAATGCTGTTTGATGACTGGATCAAACAGCATTCGCACATGACCAGTCAAAACCACTACAACCAAATTTAAGTGGAGGGTTGAAATGTTCTGAGATGGTGGTGATAATTTTTTTCTGAATGGCCTGGGCTGTGGTTAAAAAATTAAAAATAAACGTCTTTACAAGCACAGAAATGCCACAAGCGGTTCCTCTGCTGTTCACTGAGGCAAATAAAAGGAGATAATAAGATCAGGGTGAATATTTCTCTGATGGAAAGGGTGACTGCACTAAGTGAATGAAGACTGCGTGCCTGAACAGTAAAGAAAAAAAGAGCAAGCCATCCAACCTATAACAATTCTTCCCTGCACATCTTTCATCTAAAGCATTTTAGAGTTAATGAGCATTCTTCATAGGATGTAGTAAACATTAAATCTCATTCACAATTCATTTTACTTTTGTAATGTCACATATTTCCAAGAAGGGAGGCAAAATGATCAGTACTTTATCCATTAAGGATTTGAAAAGGATGGGAAAAAGTGGGTGTTACGTATCAAAATGGAGCCTTAAATGGAGCCTTCTTAAATATTAATTTCAATAGAAGAGCACTTTATTACATTTTGATTAAAGATTACAAAGGCAAACCATTTTCTTTGTAGTAACTGCACAACTGAAATGACTCATAATTAGACCAGGACATGCATTAAGAAAGTAAATAGAGTCCACTTTGAACTTATGTTGATTTTAGAAGCACAAATATCAAAGTGTGTACTAAAAACACATGGCTTCCCAAGTCAGGCTGGTCTGAGAAAAGTCTTAAGGCATGAACAAGAAATCATACCACTAAGGCCAGGCCCAACAAACCAGTTTGGGAACATAATGCATTAGTTGGCATTATTATTAAATTTTAACAAATAAAAAAAAATAATAATACAATTTGTAGTAAATCTTTTAATAAAATTAGAATTAAACGTTAATAATGTCATGATTCATATATTACTAACACAATGATATAATATTAATATTACACTAACATATAAAATATACATATATACAAATATACAATCACAAAGTAATTCACAAAAACAAAAAGTGTGTGCTCACATCATTGTGTTTACAGTAACACCAATACAGCCAGAGCTCAATGTCTAAATATAGGCACCCAGCCTGACCATCTGTTTCTTATCTTATATTAAAGGGGCAAAAGTCTGGAATATGCAGACACGAATGCATCCAGATAAAACAAGAGAGCCTTATACAAGATCCTCAAAATGCCCATGAATAATGTAAACGTTTCAGCTGAAAGCTCTAGGTTGAAAACAGAGCCCGAGCAGAGATAAATCCACGCAGATAAAGCTCATCCACTCACCAGAACATGGCATTGGCGGTCGTGTAGAGTAGGACGCTGTGAAAGGGTCTCTCCCACAATAACACAGACTGCAGATAGGTGAGCAGGCGCTCGTGGGGTCCCAGCCGCTCCAGCAGCATCGCTTTCACCGCGAGGAGCTGCTCCTGACTCTCGCTGGAGCACGAGCCGCTCCTGAGGCCGAGGCGAGAGCGCAGCTTCCCCGCGCAACCGCTCCCTTCAGCCGCGTCTTCCGCTCCACCCGCATGAGCCATACTTACGTGTTTGGACAAACGTGACAGCAAAAACAGCAACGAAATCTACAATAATAGAGTGCTAAAAATAAAACCCGTGCTGTGGAAATGTTCTGGATGTGTATATCGCTAGCTAGCTTAGCCTGAAGCCGCTCAGGGCAGAACAGCAGTAGGCAGACCTCGTGCGTTCAAGAGGCTGCCGCTGTTACAGAGCAAGTGTGAAACAAAGCCCATTGTTGGGTCTAATTTGCTATATTTATAAGTTTAAGTGGTTTCACGGGTCCTTTTTAATGTTGTCACCTCGCTGCTATCATGTCCAGGCGTTGTTTTTGTCGCGGGAGCTACAGTGAGAGCTGCGGAGGACGGGCTTGATCTGGCCAATGGCTTCAGGATTACAGTCAGAGCTGGAGAATAACAACCAGCACCTATCAGTACCTCTCTCTTCAGATGCCTCCACCAATCACTCATTCAGTACTTTCAAAGTGTCCCGAACAAAAGCTACATGTTTGTTTGTCATGAAAGGGTGTCATAAGCGTAAAGTAAACAGTATGGTTTATAAAACAGTAAGAGAACATCCCAAATATCTTTTAGAATTATAATTTATATATTAAAAAAATATTAAAGATATTCTGGGTTTAATTTTAGGGGTTTATACATTATACTTTAGTGCAGAGGTGCCCAAATTTTACACTAAGGACCAAAAATCCAACTTGATTGAGGGCTGAGGGCCAACAGTGAATGTTACATAAAAATTAAAACTTAATTAAAAACAAAAAACAAATCAAATTCACTTCCAGTATTCTCTATATTTCAATGCAAACATATAACAAAATCTATTAAATTAGAAAGATAAATTAGAAATGTAGATATGCTCCAGTTACACACACACACACACACACACACACACACACACACACACACAAGTGTGTACTTGTTTATGCTACATTGTGGGGACCAAATGTCCCCACAAGGATAGTAAAACCTGAAATTTTTGACATTGTACGGACCGGCCTGCGGTCCCCATGAGGGAAAAAATTATTAAAAATAGTAAATGATGTTTATCTGAAAGTGTAACAATGAAAACAGGTTTTCTGTAAAGGGTTGGTTTAGGCCAGGGGATAAAAAATATTGTTTGGACAGTATAAAAGTAATAGAAGTCTATGGAAAGTTCTCACAAATCACAGAAACACACACACACACACACACACACACACACACACACACACATTTTCTTCTAAAATTAGTATTTTCATAGGAGCCTGATAAAAATGCTCATTTCAGAAGAATATTTCAAATAACACTTAGAGGCTTTTGCATCTGAACTCTTCAATTGGAGCATATCTACATATCTGTAATTTAGAACATTTATTTTCTTTTTCTTATTTTCTCGAACAGAATAAATGGGTCTGTTAATACATGTTTATAAAATGTAATAATGCAAATAAATTATATAAATGAACACATTTTATAAAGAATCTTAAGGAGATGATATTTGGGAGTCCTTGGCATCAAAATAAATGTCATTTTGCCAACAGTAATTCAGTAACTACAATATACATTACATTTATATTTACATTTAGTCATTTAGCAGACGCTTTTATCCAAAGCGACTTAGTGTGACAATTATCACACTATTACAATATATTAAATTAAGGTAATAAATAAAAGAAATGTTGCTATACACTGAGAAATTTAACAAATAACCTGCAAGTTAAACCTGACCTGAATTTGCTTAATGTTGTAATTTTCCTCTGTTTGCGCAGCTGACGCGCAGCTTTGATGCTGTTTAATGTAAACGCATACGTCTGCGTCATGCATTACGTCAGTGATGCTCTCTGTTGTTCTTTATGCTTGTTTTTGTATATTTATTTTTCGCTTAGTTCGATAAAGAGTTCTCTAGGTACATTTTCAACAAATATTGATCTGTTCACGTTTGTTGGCCTTCACATTGTGAAAGTATACAAGTATAGAGCGGCCGAAGTCTGCGCATGCGCAGTGCGCGTCCGCTAGGCCGTTGCTGTCGGAGCGGGAATACGCACAGTGGTTGAGTGACAGCAGCACATCTCTCACCTTTACTGATCATACAGCTGAAATAACAGCACAGTATGCCTCGAGAAATCATCACCCTGCAGCTGGGACAGTGCGGGAATCAGAGTGAGCCATTCGCTGTGTATCACGCTCTGTTTGATAGTCTCTAGTTACATAAACGGTTAGCTAGCTAGCTAGCTATCACATTGGATAGCTTTGAAATTACACAGTAAATATAGTCAATATGGTTTTGGTTGTTTATAGGAGCTTTTCTTCAGCAAGAAGTTTCCACTTATTGACTAACGTTACTCTTGATTTTTGTTTGCTAATTGGTAATGATAATTATTTAATGCTGTCAGTGGGACATAACTGTAACTTAATTAATCAAATTGTAGTGTAATCAACCTGGCCATCTAGTGTGCTTTTGCATGCACATAATTTTAAACGTTGCTTTGTATTATTTACAGTCATGTTTTACAGTTTTAGCTAGAGGGATTTGCATTGTTTATCTCTTGACTCATATTCAGTGTAAAATATTTCCTCATATTCAGTCAGGTTCATATACAGTGTGAGTCTCATGTGAACTGAGATAGACTGTGTCAGACTTGGGCATTAAAGGCTAATTAACATTGAATGCAAGATTTGATTTCTGTCAAAGATGTGGTAGCAGTAAACAGTAGCCATTACAGTAATAGTCTTCAATCACAGCAATATATAATGACAAGAGTTTACAGCCTTTTTACAAGTGTGTGTAAGAATCCAGCATTAATGGACTGATTTATGTGTTTATTCTCTCTCTGTGTGCAGTTGGATTTGAGTTTTGGAAGCAGCTGTGTGCTGAGCATGGCATCAGCCCAGAGGGCATCGTAGAGGAGTTTGCCACTGAGGGTACAGACCGGAAAGATGTCTTCTTCTATCAGGTACACAAATATAGACTAATAAGGCATTCAGAGCAAATCAATCACCAAACATAATCACAACAAATCAAGATTGCTGCTCTTTATGTTTTATTCAGCAATATAAACCACTGTGTCTGTATATAGACATCATACTGATAGTATTACATTGGCTACTCGGCCATTGTGGCCAGTGTGAACAATTTAAATTTAAATTTTAAAGTACTTCGCTAGCATGATTGTTTTTACATACAATATTGCCAAAACATTATACACAAAAAAAGGTAATGTCAATAAAAATAAATACTACAAAACACATAGCAATTCAAATACTATTAAAGAAATGTTCTAAGTAATATTTTAAAAATAACACAATAAAATATAATGTATATATAATATGAAAAACTTTTAAAATAAAATTTAAAGTGCCCCTATTATGCCATTATTAAGGTTGCTAATATTGTTTTATGAGTCTCCTAAAACATGTTTACATGCATCCAAGGTCAAAAACCACTTTAGTTTTCTCAAAAAATAGATTTAATTTTACCTCATTTCTAAATGATTCGTAAACGACTCGTGCGAAGCAGTTCGAAGAATCAGTCTCTCTAAACCCCTCCTTTCCGTGAGCCCTCACTGCTGTGATTGGTCAGATGGCGCAGTCGTGTCGGAAACAAAACGCCCATTACCATAACGGTGTGGTGACAAATCGTGCCCCCCCCCCAAAATCAGGTCTGCTTAGGACCCAAGGAAATAGCTGTTTTAAATGCCTGATCAAAAGTTGTTATCACGATAGCTTGTTGTATGGCTAATCAGAGCAGCGGTAGCTTGTTGTTTCAAGCTAAAAATCATTTTGTTAAAGCAACATATGCAGAATGTAATCGACACAGTCATTTACACAATATGTCAGAAACTGTGAAATTCAATCATTTGTAAATTGGTAACTATCCAACATTTTTTTCTGTAAAAATAAAAATGTATTTAAATGTTATAAAACTAGCAACAAATCATAAATAATGCATTGTAATTAGTTTTAATTTTAATTAGTTTTTATTAGTGAATTATTATTAATTTGTGATTTCACAACCTATAGCTTCGGTTATATACTAGCGTATGAAACATGTAATTTAAAAGACATCAATGGTCATTATAACGAAGTTCGAACGACATAAATCAAAACGCGATTTTGCAGAAATTTTAATCAGGTGCTAAATATAATACCCATTAAAAGTTCGTTGAGCCAGTGGGATCACTCAGGGTCCTAAGCGGACCCAATTTTGAGGGGGGACTTGATTTGAATTCCTGACGACTCGTTTAGGCGATTGCGAGCCGACTCTTTTTTTTTTTTTTTTTTTTTGACAATAACTTTATTTATCGTACACTGTCGGCTTTACAACTTTGCAGATAGTTTATGTTCACATACAGCTACATGACACACTGCTTGAAAGGTAATATTGGAAATGGCATAAAAGGGGCACTTTAATATCTCACTAATTCTTCATTGTTAGTTAGGAGTTTACATAACTGACCACCAGGTGGAGCCAGGTTCCAATGTTTGCAGCTGTTGTAAGTCCGTCATCCCTCTGCAATCATTATGTGGAAGCCTTTTCACAATCTGATGGAAAATTAATTTGAAATAAATGGCACAGCTTCTAGTTCCATTTTTTCGGAACAAAAGACTATTCTAATTAAAGGCCAAAATTAGTTATTTCACAGAAACTGCAGTGAAATCCTAATGTTTTCAAAGGGACTGCTTATATTTCTTCTGAAATGAGGCATTAAGTGTTAAAGCTCTCTTCTGATGTGAATAGATTGTGTGAGTCACAGTAAATTAGTGATCTACCGATATAGATTTTTTTTTTGATGGTGATGCCAATATCGAAGAGTACAGGGTGGCCAATTAAAAGCATATATATATATATATATATATATATATATATCTATCTATCTGTGTGTATAATTTAATTTAAAGACAGTAAATAACACATGCTGCAATAAAAAACTTATTTATTTTACACAATATTTATTAAACTAGAAGTAAATATTTTGAAAAATCAGTGTGAAAAAAATAATTTGAACTTGATGAAAAATAAACCTCTAAAATAAACAGATTTATACTTCTTGATATCAAAGTCTTGATTCTAGAATCCTATTATAGTCTTTTCACAAATAAAGAAATTTAGTCTGGCCTGTCACTCAGGCTATAAAATGCACACGTCTAAGGAACTAACTGCTAGATTCGCAAACTTTTGTGAGGTTTGTGGAATTAAATATTTATTAAATATTCAAAGACTTGTTTAAATTATATGTATTTGCCGGGATATGAGAAGGTATTATTGCATTTGCCTTTCTATTAATGCTTTGACTTTCTCAGCACTGTCAAAATAAATGTTCCTCTTCTGACATTTATAGACAAAAAAGATTTATTGAGTGATGACGATAAGTAAAAGATGCCAACTATCTGCCAATATATCAGCCTTGCCTATACATCATTCAACCACTAATGTAAAGCAGCAGTAGTCAGTCTACTACTGGTATCATACATTCTAAGATATATTCTTGAATTCTCATGGATGCTTTCATTTTGCAGTCTCAAGCTGCACAAGTAATCACAAGCAAGACCTGAGTTGCTTCTCATTTTTGAAAATGAGCATCCTTTTGTCCTTTCCTTGTAAGGAGTATTGAGAAGCACTTATGGAAATGTAATTTCCATTGATCTTTTTCTCCTCTGTTTCGCCCTCTTCAGGCAGATGATGAGCACTACATCCCTCGTGCTGTGCTGTTGGACCTGGAGCCCCGAGTCATCCACACCATCCTGAACTCTCCCTATGCCAACCTGTACAACCCGGAGAACATCTACCTGTCTGAGCACGGCGGTGGAGCCGGTAACAACTGGGCCAGTGGCTTCTCTCAGGTACACTGAGTGATGTTAGAGATCAGATAATTGCTGACTTTTATTTTAGGTTAAATTTTAGGTGATGTAACTTGTCATCATTTCTTTCAAGTTTTTTACTGTGTTTAATCAATTTATTGCAGTTCACATAGTGTGACAAATTTAATTTTTAAACAGATATTAATACTGATTATTAGAGATATTTAATGCAGTCTCTCAGGGCCTGAATGTTGGTGTCAGACTGCATGCGCTAGGCATAATTTGACATAATTTTTCCTGCAAGTTCTGCACTTATAATGCAACATTTATAGGTTAAATGAGCAAATTAATCCAAACAGATCAAATCAGTAATTTGAAATCTTTCTGTCAGACTGTAATTTCACAGACAGCGCAAGTGATTCAGCATCTCTGTAGTTTTGTGTCTAATGCTATGAGAGTGTGAAGGCTGATAATTAAAACAGCCTCCATTCCTGTTAGACTTGGTGATACCCAGGGTTCGTACAGGTGCTTGAATTCCTTGAAAATGCTTGAATTTTAATGTAGTGTTTTCAAGGTTTGAAAAGTGCTTGGATTTTGGATAAAGTGCTTGAAAGTACAGTTGCATTGGTTTCATAATAATTCGCTTTCATAATGAATAGTTCATTTTTTCCATAAAATAAGCGTAACCGCTCCACTGGACTCTGTGCGTATGTGACTGTCTGTCGGTCTTTATTGAAGCGCGCCGTCTGATGGAACAGAGTGGGAGATAAAATCATGCTGGGAGGTTGTCGCTTCAGTCAGCATTGGCTTGAAAATGACAAATAAAAATTATGGTCAAAACGAGGACTAAATACTTGAGTAGCCTCCTGTAAACTCTTGTTTTTTCATGGAAGAGTCTGTGCTTCTGAGCCATCTAAAAGGTAAACAAAAATGCCACTGTTCCGCTAAAATAAATCTTTTAAGACTGTCACGATTAAAGTAAAATGTGAAAAAAGAATGAAAATGAAAGTGTTTATTGCGTATGTTTAGATCTGCTCACAGTTAGGGCTGTGCGATATGGACAAAAAAAACCTATCGCAATTTCTTTGATCAATTTTGCGATTTCGATTTTAATCACGATTTTGACACACAGACATGCTTTACAGTCATTCAGTGTGAATTTGAAACATATTTCCAAAAGAAAACCAATTAGAGCTTTATCAAAAAGCTGTAACGTCTCTAGAGCAGACATAAGGCAAAATAATCACTAAGTACAGGTGTAACAAAATGTCTCTAGGAGAGACATATGGCAAATATTACGGCTGTTTATCACAAACACAACATTTATCCATTATTTTGATTTCACATGCAAACGTTGTTACCGAAAATGCTTCTCAGCATTGTAATTCTCTTTTATCACAGTACAGTAATATAATCTTTCATAGACTTATTCACATTTAAACTCAATAAATATAGGCTAATTTTGTTTTCCTACCTCCACGAGTGCCATCTATTATTGCCTTGTTTATCTAAAAGTGCACTTTTGCTTGTTTTAAATCTAGCCAAAAAGCCATGTGTTGACTGTGAAACAGTAGACTTTAATTATATGCATTTATGGTGTAATTACTACGTTTCCATGTCAAACCACGTTCATTTTTACCGCGAACAATGCGCTGTCACTTTAATTCAGCGTGTGCAGCACAGCAAAAATAGACTCTGTGCGGAAACGATCTTTACACTGCTGCAGACGCACCGCTCCTGGAGCGCACTGCCGGACCGCTTTAGGGTGAGGCCACAAGTCGTGACCTAATGGTTAGAGAGTCGGACTCGTAACCTAAAGGTTGCGGGTTCGAGTCTCCGGTCCGGCAGGAATTGTAAGTGGGGGGAGTGAGTGTACAGCGCTCTCTCCACCCTCAATACCACGACTGAGGTGCCCTTGAGCAAAGCACCGAACCCCCAACTGCTCCCCGGGTGCCGCAGCATAAATGACTGCCCACTGCTCCGGGTGTGTGTTCACGGTGTGTGTGTGTTCACTGCTGTGTGTGTGTGCACTTTGGATGGGTTAATTGCAGAGCACAAATTCCGAGTATGGGTAACCATACTTGGCCACATGTCACGTCATTTTTTCACTACAGTGTATAGTGTGAACACTTAACATGAGCACGGAAAAAATACACACCGCATACACACCACAGACGGAGTATGGCATTACATCTGTGTCTGTATGCCCGGTCTGGGCATTTGGGCGGGCTACATTCTGATTGGTTCGGATAGCATACTGCGGGTGGTCGGGGACGCTATAAAATCGTGCTATAAAGCGATTTCGAAATCGCCCAAGCTCAAATCGTGATTTTATGAAGATTTAGATTAATTGCACAGCCCTACTTACAGTACATCAAAGATTTCTTTGTGCATGTTTTTCCCCCAGCGTTATAACAAATCACACACGTTTGTGTTGAGCGCAATGGTCATTCAGAGGGGTTTAGATTAGTCACCACACCAGTGAGGAAAAATCTGCGAAACGCTACAGTTGTGTTCAGTTCATGCGCTCACTGAATGCATTCTGCACTCTTGAATACTGTCATAAACAACAGTACAGCTACGATGTAAACAAGAAATTAATTTTGCGGTTTAGACAGCAGATTCAGAGCTCATGCTAGATTGAAATCATCTGTTTCAGTGATGGGGAACGTTTGTTGTTCGTTTTCTGTATGTTTTAATCCTAAATTGAACAACCATTTTGTTTTTCATGCTACTAAAATAACCAATGTGAAGAATGTCATGAATATGACGTGTCGTTTCCCCCACACAAAAATCAGCATCGTCATTGTCACATCAACTTGTATCAAATTTAAGGACATAAAAAGACTTAAATGCCTTAAACGGTACAAGAAAAGACTTTGTTATAATTTCAAGAGGTCTTAACTTGTGGACGGAAAGACAAGAATCATGATATGGCTTCATGTGACAATTAAGTTATGATTTCATTGAATAAGCAAACAAAACAAAGTCAAAACACAGCGTTGGTGTTTTGATATGAAAGTATCTCTGAAGGGAACCGCCTGCCCTCAGAAAAGTTTTGATGGTATTTTCATTTCGTCTAGCCTACGTATAATGTCTGATAATGTAGCGTTAATGAGTGTAGTGCTGTTTTATGTACCGTCGTTACCAGGGAAACCGTTGTATTTGCACCATTCCAAAAGCGCCACCTGCTGGCAATTTGCTGTTTTTGTTCAGAACAAATAAAAGGTGTTTTCAAAAATCCAAACGATTAACAAAGCAAGATGTGTGTGTGTGTGTGTGTGTGTGTGTGTGTGTGTGTAAACATGCATTTTACCACAGTTGTAAAGTGCTGGAAAAGCTTAAAAATGCACCTTGAAAGTGCTTGAATTTTACTTTGGAAAAGGTGCAAGAACCCTGGATACCGGTTATACTCACTAAAATTGGGATGATGTACCATTGCAAAATTTTTATATAGTTCCTATATTAATTGTCGAATGAACAGAATATCCTTAAATAATGTGTCAGAGATGTGTTCTATATCGACGAGTCAAAACTACACAAGCAGCACAGACTCGCACTAACAGAAGATGATATTGAACAACACAAAATTCAGTCTGACTGCACTTTATTTTTCCAGTTTCGTTTTTAGTTCAAATAAATTCAGAGTTTGAAAGTTAATGTCTTTTTGCTTTGTGTAAGCAGTTGTAGAAGAAAATTACCTCATTTCATAATTTAGTGAAAGTTGTACACATTTAAATTTATGTATCTTTCTAACAATATAAATATGATTCAGCACATTGCATCAATTGTAGGTACAAAAATACATTGAGTGATTAAACATTTAGGTGAGAAATTCAGTTACGATGTGGTCATAAAAATTTTACAGGTTCATGTTTAAAAACTTGTTTTGTAATTAAAATATGGTCAATATATTTGTTCATTTCAGGGAGAAAAAATCCATGAGGACATCTTTGACATCATTGACAGAGAAGCAGATGGCAGTGACAGTCTGGAGGTATGATTCTCAATGACTGTACACTTCTTTGTCTGAAGGTTTAGCATACAATATCAAATTTAGTTACAAATATAAGCTAAATAGTATCATAAAGTAAGTGTTGAAAGAAATTGTTTATTATGAATGAGCTAGTTTTTACCCTTTCGTTGTGTGTCATTCATTAATACTGTTTTCTCTGACTTTTGGAGAATATGTAAAGATTAAATTTTTAAACAAAGTAAAAGACATTCTGATGATCTCCAGATGGTAAAGTGACGTACCATTTGACGTACTTCCATTTTTTTCCTTTGCTTTTTTTTTCTCCTGCACCCCTTTCTACAGTGCTCTGTCTGTTCTTTTTTAGGTTGCTGACATACATATACCTATGTATACATATAGCTACATTTATATTATATATATATGTGTAGGATTGCCCACAGACGGTTATACAAAAGTGCTATTTTATGGCTTTTTTGCACTCTTAATTTACAAGATACAGATGTTCCTCCCATTAAAACAACAGTCTCAGCCCTCCCTGCGTAATCTGTGTCATTCACTTTATTACCCACAATTACTGGTGTGTGTGTGTGTGCACACATATAACTTGTATGTAACTGGAGGTTAGGGAGTGGTTTGGAGTATGGTGTTACTTGCATACACGTGTGTGTGTGTGTGTGTGTGTGTGTGTGTGTGTGTGTGTGTTTGTGTGTGTGTGTGTGTGTGTGTGCTAACTGCCGAAAGGTGAGTGACCGTCACAGAAATTAGTCAAGGCTTGAGGCAAAAAAATTCCCCAGATATTTAAAATGTGGTGGCAAAAAAACACTCCCTCAGTTTACCCAACATCTTCCTCTTAAAACATTTCACAATGTTTTAAGAGGAATTTCGTGATAAAATTGACTATATTATTTATTTTTGGATTAATTATACCTTTAAAATATATTCCAGAAAGTGTTTATTTCTTTCTGAACAAAAATTTAACTTAACTCCTTAAGTGAAATTATTCAGTCAGATAATTGAGGTAAATTATTTGATTTACATTAACTTCAAAATTTTGGGGACAGTAAGATTTTATGTTTTTGAAAGAAGTCTTTTATGCTCACAAAGGCTACATTTATTTGATCAAAAATACAATAAAAACTGTAATATTGTGAAATATTAGTATAATTAAAATGAATTTTTTTGAAATGTAATTCATTCCTGTGACGAAAAGCTGAATTTTCAGCATCATTTCTCCAGTCTTCAGTGTCACATGAGGATTCAGAAATTATTCTAATATGTTGATTTGCTGCTTAAGAAACATTTCTTATCACTGTTGAAAGCATTTGTGCTGCTTAATATTTTTGTGGAAATTGTGATATTTTCTTCAGGATTCTTTGGGGGAAAAAAATTAATTAGTTCATTAGTCATTAGTCAGTTCATTAGTTCATTAGTCTAGTTCATCACTTCTTATTCACTAAGAAGTGTGGTTATTTTTGCTTTTTCCACAACACAAATGATGAGCTCACATACATTAGGCGTGTTACTGGCCACTGGCCAAATACATCAAAAGCAAAACGTGACTACAGATGTCTTGGAAGGTATTCGGTGCCGTGATGAACATCGCGATCTCTGATTTTAAGTTAAAATCAATGAATCTCTCTACAGTGCACAATGAATCACAATGCACAAAATGTCTTCACCTTGTTTGTTATAATAAGAGGATTTGCAAACTTGCGTAACTCAGCAATGAACAAAACTCTGGTGTTTTGAGGGTGCTGAGGGTGCTCTTGCTTTCGTTTGATGGTGATTAGCACCCCTGTAGAACCGGGCCTGCTTAAGAATAAAGTCAAGGAGTTCATTCATGTAGTTGTGTGAACAACATGTCCAAACATGCACACTTTGGTCAGAGCTGTAATAATGCGATTAAGGCGTTTACATGCCTATTTATTGCATTTAAAATCAGCATACCCCACATATTTTAATTAGAGTATGCTTATTACGATTATGAGCTTAATCCCATTATTTTGATTGCTGCATTGTGTTTACATCATGTATAGTTTAATCGCAAATTGCCAAAATCCCATTATAATCGCATCATGTATGTAAATGCACTGATCAATTGAACGGAATAAAAGTTTGATTTAGTTCAAAATAAAGTTTACTGACCCCAAACTTTTGAACGGTAGTGTAAATTGCTTAGTTTTTTTTTTTTTTATATATATATAATTTGAAAGAATATGCCTTCGTAAAGGCTAAAAATGTCTCTGAACATCAGTTCTAGTGGGGTAAATATTTCCCATTGATAAACTGACAATAGATGGTGGGCAGCACAGCCTTAATCTATTTGAGACCAAAGTACAACTATTCTTTCTGGTCACAGTTAGCACCTAAAGCACCTTGGTACTCATATAGATGTGTTCTGTATGTTAAACATTCTGTTTTTGTCTCTTTTTTTCTAGGGGTTTGTGCTTTGTCACTCTATTGCTGGGGGAACAGGATCTGGTCTTGGGTCCTACCTACTGGAACGACTGAATGACAGGTGCGAAAACGCAATTCACTGATATAGACTTTGGATCCCCCTGCTCTGACTGATTTTGCAGTCCACACTCCCTCTCCTGAAGCACAGATCCACACCCTCTGCATTGTTTGTCTAGACTTGCAGTCATGAAGCGTTTGGGTGGCAGTCAGTGTAATTAGAGGGAGATGCAGGCAGCAGCCATCACCGGGTGTAATTACCTCTCTTTTGGGGTGTGTTTAATACCATTGCGTGTGCAACCTCAAGGGCACCAGCGGCGTTCAGCTGGGCGCGTGTTCTTGCTCCTTAAACGTTCAACCATTCTTCTGTCTTTTTTAGGTATCCTAAAAAACTGGTTCAGACCTACTCTGTCTTTCCTAACCAAGATGAGATGAGTGATGTTGTCGTACAGCCGTATAATTCTCTTCTGACGCTAAAGAGACTGACCCAGAATGCAGACTGTGTGGTGAGTGAATGAACACATGCACATATACACACACACACACCATCTCTTAACCTTTTCAGCTGGCCTAAATTCGGGAGGAGGTGTTACACACCGGTACACACACACACTCACTCCAGGGTTGTGGATCCTAAATTAATGTGTTTCTATTTGAAACAGAGCCCCTCTTATATACAGCCTGCTACTCTAACTGCACATTTCCTCAGTTACACAATCCACCTTCCCAAACAGACCTTCTTTCTTCCTCTCCTGCTTTCATTCCCCAAACAGCAGCGGATGGAGAAAAGAGGGTCAGTCCTATGTGATTATCCACTTCTCTCCTTCCATTTCCTCCTTATTAACAATAGCTTGGTCCTTGGGTTCATTTCATAAACCATGCAGAGTACTGACATATCTGTACATCTGGACTGTAAGTTTATAGGTATGTCAACACTTGCTATTTTACTTTCATACTGATATCCATCAGCACATGACTGAGCAGATATTTATTCAACAAACACATCCTATTGACTCTCTGAGGAGCCAGTAATTGCGTTTGTATATCCTTATTTGAGTTTTAAAGGGATTTATGGGTTTGATCACCATAGCAAAAGACTAAAGCATTACATCATTATTCATATCTCCAGCTAATCTCCA
Organism: Spinibarbus caldwelli; assembly: GCA_039654775.1. Taxonomy (NCBI): domain Eukaryota; kingdom Metazoa; phylum Chordata; class Actinopteri; order Cypriniformes; family Cyprinidae; genus Spinibarbus; species Spinibarbus caldwelli. Next base: position 24,055,006 of record CM077219.1, on the reverse strand, counting down.
TGTGTGAGGGCTGGGGATCAGAATAGATTGGGCTTTAGTGGAGCAAATGTCATTAGTAAAGGGTAAGATCTGTTTTATGCATATTGTGTTTCTTGCAGCTGTCTGCTAGCTTTATTATCGTCTCTGGCAGATATAATAATGTCAGATCAGAGAGTCAGCACAAAAGATGAGGTTAATAGAGGTAGATGTCTTTCTGTCTTTCTTTGATGAGAATACAGATCTAGACTTAACGCCAAGTCTGAGGCATTATTCTTAACTCTTAATTAAAAAGAAAGAAATTTCTGTCATAATTTGTTCACCACCATGTTGTTCTAAACCCATTAGACTTTTGCTTACCTTCAAAACACATTTAAATGAAATCAAGCAAGATTTCTGTTCTCCCTTTAAAAAGTCAGTTTCACCCAAACCTTCCAACTTGTATACAAAAATATTGTACATATACAGTATGTATTGTATAAATGTAATACAAATTAGGGACAAAGTTCATTTTAAAGGGATAGTTCACACAAAAATGAAAATTCTGTAATTAATTACTCACCCTCATGTCGTTCCAAACCCGTACGACCTTTGTTCATCTTCAGAACACATTAAGATATTTTTAATGAAATCTGACAACTTTCTGACCCTGCATAGACAGCAGTGTAACTGAAATGTTCCCAGGCCCAGAAATGTAGTAGGGACATTTTACAGAAAGTATTAATGACAGAATATTCATTTTTGGGTGAACTATCCCTTTAAGATTCGGATTTCTTTTAGTTCATTAGCTGACATTTGGATTAAATTGGCCAAGACACATCATGTTAAACTTGATGTGAAATTGGAATTTCATTGATACTCAACAAGGTTTGCAAAAAAACAAAAAAAAAATATTCTAACATAATCATCAGCACGGTCTAAAACATGAACGCAGCCATTAAAAGAGATTATAATTTTTCCATACCACATAATAGTAACCACATTGTTTTCAGATGAAAATAAATATTGATATGAAATTCTGTAGTAAAAATAAATATTGACATTGTTCTACACTGTGACTGTAAGCAAGATGGCAATTCTTGATACAACTTTTACAAAAATGAATTTCTTTCATTCTGATTCCACTTCCTTAAATTTACATTTATTCATTTGGCAGACACTGTTATCTAAAGCGGCTTAACAGTGTTTTTAAGACATACCTTGTATCTATATTGTGTTTTCTGGAAATCGAACCCATGACCTTGCCAATGTTAGCGTCTTGCTCTACCTGTTGAGTGTTGCTTAGTTCTGCAAGATTCTCTATTTTCTAAATACTTTTGCTTAGTTCAAATTTAAATAGCATTGTCAATTCCGTTCAAAATGGATTTGTCAACTCCTGAGAAGACCTACAACACACAGTTCTGACGTGGTTAAAAATCTCTTTCCTTTTCTCCATGTCTTTTTCAGGTGGTGCTAGACAATACGGCTTTGAATAGAATCGCCACAGACCGGCTGCACATTCAAAACCCCTCGTTCTCTCAGATCAACCAACTGGTGAGTTTTAAAAGTCTGCCATTTACACATTAACGTGTGAAAATACAGGCCCCTATCTATCTGTCCTGAGCTGAGGCATCCAACCCAGAGTGTCCTTTTTATTTTAAAGCTCATCCCTGCAGCAGATGTGGTTAGCCTGGTGTGGTTCATGTAGGGACAATAAAGTCACTACTCATCTATTAATCACAGTGGGGCGCTGGCAGCTCTCCTGCGATAAGATCTGCATTTACATACTTCAGACAATCAGAAAACCAACCTAACCCTAAAGCCAGCTGTGAGTTTTTGGCAACGAGACAAGTGAGAGGATGATTTCGGTGATTTCAAATTGTGAAACTTGTGTATTAAATAAATTCAACGCACACAGACTGAAGTAGTTTAAGTCTTTGGTTCTTTTAATTGTGATGATTTTGGCTCACATTTAACAAAAACCCACCAATTCACTATCTCAACAAATTAGAATATGGTGACATGCCAATCAGCTAATCAACTCAAAACACCTGCAAAGGTTTCCTGAGCCTTCAAAATGGTCTCTCAGTTTGGTTCACTAGGCTACACAATCATGGGGAAGACTGCTGATCTGACAGTTGTCCAGAAGACAATCATTGACACCCTTCACAAGGAGTGTAAGCCACAAACATTCATTGCCAAAGAAGGCTCAGGAAACCTTTGCAGGTGTTTTGAGTTGATTAGCTGATTGGCATGTCACCATATTCTAATTTGTTGAGATAGTGAATTGGTGGGTTTGTGTTAAATGTGAGCCAAAATCATCACAATTAAAAGAACCAAAGACTTAAACTACTTCAGTCTGTGTGCGTTGGATTTATTTAATACACGAGTTTCACAATTTGAATTGAATTACTGAAATAAATTAACTTTTCCACGACATTCTAATTTATTGAGATGCACCTGTATATGTGTGTGTGTGTGTGTGTATATATAGTTATTTATTTATATGTATATTTATTTCTTTGGTTTTTTTTTTTTGTTTTGTTTTGTTTTTTTGACTATGTAAAATGTATAAGCTAAACCACAAAATGTTAGCATTAGAGAGCAGCTGGGTGTTCTATCACAACTGTATACATGTATTATCTGTGTAAATTTGAAATAGAACAACCTGTCAGTTTCGGGAGGATGAAACATGGGGAGTTGCCTGATCCGAAAGTTGTAATCAGCAGCCTGACATGCTGTTGTGTCACATTCTAATGAGGTAGTAATAAATAACCAGTGACATCCCGTGCAGCGCTCATCTATGCTTTCCTCTTATACGCCCATTTTTATAGCACCCTGCTCTGAGGTGAATAGATCACTTTGTCAGCTCATCCATCACTGTCTTCATAACCTCTAATAGTGAACTTTAACAATACAGTGAGTAGATTTCTGTAAAGGGAGACCAGAGTGCTAATAGAAAACCTGTTTCACCAGTCTAGCTGTTTTTACATATACAGCACATTTCAAGTGTATCATTAGCACACCCAAATAATTAAGACAACACAATATAAAAGGAAAATAAAGGTGACTGGTCTATTTTTTTTCCCCATATCCACTTGGATTGTCAAAAGATAATTGTGCTTTTCTTTAACAGGTGTCCACTATAATGTCAGCAAGCACAACAACCCTCCGTTACCCTGGGTATATGAACAATGATCTGATTGGTCTGATTGCGTCACTCATCCCCACTCCCCGCCTCCACTTCCTCATGACTGGATACACACCGCTGACCACCGATCAGGCCGTAAGTTGGTCAAATGTGGAAATTTGCATTAAGATCCTTTGCAGAAATGCAAAGTCGGTTGCAACTCCTCGTTGAACTCACTATTGATTCCAGTAGTCTTATGTTGGCTTGTTGCTGAGTTAATGACGCTAGGTACAAATGACTAATTTTTAATTACATCAAACCACTATCTTGCTTTTAATATTTTTCTTAAAAATTAACATCCTCTATTCAGGTGGCAAGTGTGAGGAAGACTACAGTTCTTGATGTGATGAGGAGACTCCTGCAGCCCAAGAACGTCATGGTGTCCACAGGCCGAGACCGTCAGACCAATCATTGCTACATTGCTATTCTCAACATCATTCAGGGAGAGGTGGACCCCACACAGGTGTGAGCATGTTTAATAAACACAGCTCATTTTAAGTTATATGTGCATGTCCTCATGTTTATATGTGTCTCTGCAGGTCCATAAGAGTCTGCAGAGAATCAGGGAGAGGAAGTTAGCTAATTTCATCCCTTGGGGTCCAGCTAGTATTCAGGTGGCGCTGTCCCGCCGATCTCCCTACCTACCCTCAGCTCATCGTGTCAGTGGACTTATGATGGCTAATCACACCAGCATCTCTTCAGTAAGACCTGACCCTAATTTCTCCATGTCTGTACTGCTCAAAAATGGGTTTGAACTAGGTACTATATTGATTTTTGTTTTTAATTTAATCTGTATCAATTAGTACTGGATATACAAAGTTTGGGGTTGGTAAGATTTTTTTTTAATGATTTTGAAATCTCTTATGCTCGTCAAGACTGCAATTATTAAATTAAAAATATAGTAAAATCTGAAATATTTTTAAAATGTAAAATAATTTTTTCCATTTTTTTTTATATTTTAAAATAATTTATTCCTGTTGCAGCAAGTTAGAATTTTCAGTGTCATTACTCCAGTCTTCAGTATCACATGATCCTTCAGTAATCATTTTAATATGCTGATTTGCTGCTTAAGAAACAGTTCTTCTTATTATTAATGTTGAAAACAATTGTGCCGCTTAATATTTGGGTGGAAACTGCAATACAATTTTTTATTTATTTTTTTTTTTTTTTAGGATTCTTTGATGAATAGAAAGTGAAAAAGAACATCATTTATTGAAATTGATTTTTTGGAATATTATAATGTTTTTATTGTAATTTGATAAATGTTATGCATTCTTGTTGAATAACAGTGTTAATTTGTTTATTTTTATTTTTTTAATTACTTGTCCCCAAACTTTTGAACAGTAGTGTATAACAGCCAATTTAGGACTATTTGTTATAAATGTTTTTGACCATAACTTTTCATGCTCAGTTCTCCTATTTTTACAACTAACACTCAATTTGATAACACTATTAAATGTAATCATTAGCTAATCTTAAAATTATTCATTTTTCATAATGTACATTATAATTTTCTGATGCCTGAATTTAATAGCAAAGCGATTGGTTTTTATTTAAATGTTTTATTTTTGGTTTATTTTTACTATAAAATTTTAATATTGGCCATTTATCGGTTATCAGCCATTAAAGGAAAATTATTATTGTAAATAAATATAGTTAATATAGCATTTAATTTAGTTTTCTCAGAACCCTAAACACCACTGAACAAGATATCCATGGTAATGAAAAACCAGGAAATATCAAGCAATTTTTAAAATAGTGATATCTAGTCCTGGAAAATTCTATAGCAAATACAAGTTTGTCTGGTTATGCTCAACTCTAAAATAATTCATCAGCTAGACTGTTCAAGAGTGCAGTTGCAATAAAGTGTTTTTAAAAATCCATATCTAGTAATTGCAGATGACTGGAGAAGTCATGAAAATTCATCGAACAAAGATGTGGGGAAAAAAGCTGACGTCTTGCATGTAGAAAGGCTAGATTTGAGCAGGCTCTTTAATCTCTGTCCTCCTCTCCCTCACTCCTAGCTGTTTGAGCGTACCTGTCGTCAATATGATAAGCTGAGGAAGAGGGAGGCCTTTCTCGAGCAGTTCAGGAAGGAGGACATATTCAAGGACAACTTTGACGAGCTGGATAACTCTCGCGAGGTGGTTCAGCAGCTCGTGGATGAATACAGCGCCGCCACACGTCCCGATTACATCTCCTGGGGCACACAAGAGCAGTGAAATCCCCCCCCCCCCCCCCCCCCCCCCGGTCACTCCCTAAAGCTGAAAAAGGCAGGCTCTAAACTCATCCTGTAAAATACAGTGACTCCAGTAGCGAAGAACAGAATTTCAGTAGTGAATGCACCTCCAGAGACTCGTGTCCATAAATCTTTCACGGTGAGAACCACTCGCGTATGTATATACATGTCATTTGTCATGTTTACGGGCCTATAGAAGAGTTCTTCATAACCTGGTGCCTCTATCCTGAGCTGTAACTTTCACTCTTTCTCTCTCTTCCCGATTTCCTTGATTTCTTTGATCAGAGAATTTATGGCTCCGTTTTATTCTATTTTTGTACTGCACTCTGCACTCTTCTGCACAAAATCTACATCAATCTATGTCAAGGTGGCCTGCACACAAACTCCCTGACCACACACACGTTGGACGTCTACACCGATAAGACTGGGTGGTCTCAGATGAATGTAACCGTAGGAGGGAGTGTGAAAGATTAAGCCTCTTAGATGAGATTAGACTAGAAGCAGCTTATGAATACACCATCTCACTCCCTCACCTTCACGCATGCATGCTTTTAGACAAAAGGCGCTTGCTTTCAGGGGATAGACTATGATTGTGCGATTGAATCAATTTTCCTCTCGGTCTCGTTGTCACGGATTACTCTCGAAGATTATCTCGAGTTTTGAGAGACGATCGCTGAAGTCAAGTGTTATGCTGTACCTCAGTCCATCCAATCGGTGAACCCTCGTCGGGTTCTTTTTCTAGTCAATCAAATCAGTGAAGTTACCTCAAAGTCTGGCAGAATCAATCATACACCACAATCCCAACGCATCACGTTTCTTCGTTTGAATAATTTATTCTTCTGCTCCAGTCTTCCTTGTATTGGGGTGAAACTTTCATGCCAGATTTCTGTCTCAATGCTTTCTTTTCCCTGGTTACCACATGTTCTTATTATTAATGTTATACTGTGTATATAGTTTGCTGTCAGACTTGATGCATTTACTTGAAGTTCATGAGATTGAATAAATGTTTTTCTACAAGAATATTTCCATAGTGTGCAAATACTGATTACCCTCGAAACCATCTGCGCTCATGTCATAGTCACTCACATGGGTCATTTGGTCTTAAAACACATGAAATATCTCAGGAATTAATGTCTTGGTCTTTTATATTCATATTCCAGTACTTGCAACGGATACTGATAAGCTGAGTCAAGGACATACTGTACATCAGGTGTGTCCAATCCTAGCTCCAACCTGTCTTGTCTGGAAGTTTCTAGTAATCCTGAAAACCTTGATTAGCTGGTTCAGGTGTGTTTAATTTGGATAGTGGCCCTCTAGGAGCGGGATAGGCCCCTGACATACATAGTAGCAGTTACACTTTCTTCCAAAATGTCTTCCAAAGCAGTTTCTATTTTGTCGAAAGGTTGCAGACATTTCATGTCACTCCTAATTTTTTTATTAGGGACATGCTGGTCCCAAAACATAATTTCAGATGTCAAATCAAGTGACCTTTTCTCAGAACTGCATGTTATTTTCCTTGTAACTGCCATGTTTATTTTAACCAGTAGGTTTCAGTGGGGTTTTAAATCTTTTCTACTCATCGTTGTAGGATCTTGGTGCCTCATGAAAAATAGGCAAAACCATAGAGATTGACTATTCATAACTGTTAGCAGTCGATACAAGTTATTTAGAACATTTCTAATTATTATTACATGTCTATTATTACTTATACTAACATATTAAGGCATATTTTTTTTTCTAATTAAACTGCTTACAGGCTTTACATCTAATAAAGTTACTGCACTATTTTTCTATAAATCTGCTTTAAAATAGTAAGCATCTAGTGTGAAAAGCACTATATTAATAAAATTATATAACTTTATAATATATACACTACTGTTTAAAAGTTTAGGGTCGATAATATTTTTTAAATATTTTTGAAAGAAGTTACCAAAGTTGCATTTATTTGATATTAACTAAAAATTAAAATAAAAAATAAAAAACCAGTAATAGTGTGAAATATTACAATTTAAAATAACTTTTTGAAATAGATTTTAAATTGGAATTTATTCCCGTGATGACAAAGCTGAATTTTCACCAGCCATCACTCTATTCTTCTATTGCAAACAGTTGTGCTGCTTATATATAATGTAATATAATGTGCTGCTTTAATATAATAGTAAAATGTAGAAGTCTTTGCTGTCACTTTTTATCAATTCAATGAATCTTTGGTGAATAAAGAAAAATTTTATTTCATAAAATATGTAATATACTAATAATATAATATTTTTTCTTTTCCACATAAACAGTATAACTGACACTCAAGTGACGTTGTAATGGTGCTGCTTTTTTATTACATACAGTATTCATCATTTTGCATTATTGCACATTTAAGTTAGCTGTACAAACAATAGTGCAATTGACTATTAAACGTGTAACATAATAAAGGTACCATGCAGCATACAAACCGTCTAAAGCATCAGAGGTTGTCATTCGAGTTTTGTTACATGTATGACAGTGGGCGGAGCTGCCTGCAGCTAAAGAGTGACATGAAAAGAACACAAAAGCACGTGACAACTGCTACTGCCGTCACGGGCTGTAGGAGGAACACGCTTTGGGCTTAAAACAAAAAACAAAATAAACAACACTGAAGATGTGATTGCCCTCCACCTTCGAATTTCAAGTAGCTGGTAACCTTTTCTCAGATTTGTATTTAGCCAGACAAGCTGCCCTAGAGCAAAGACAGTGCACAACCAAAAAAACCAAAAAAATTAAATGAGCCTGGTTATGGAGCATGAGTGAATTAAAGATTGTACAGACTGTTTGACAGGCACTAGTGGCTCCTCTTTAGGCAACCTAAAGCCCCATTCCGAAAATGGGGACAACTGGGCAGGTTTTATTGCTTCAGTAATGGTTTGGCAGTCATTTGATTGGGGAAAAATAAAAGAAAACCAACCCCTAGATATTTGGTCCATTTGACTTTGAAAGGGGCGAATGACTCTTCATTTTTTGGTTGACAAAAAGTCAATCTACAAAAACTGATTACTTGCCATAAGTAGACCTCTCGCGACGGGGGAAATAAATGACAAATAACTGAAAAAGTAAATAAAGATTATGACATCATATTTTAACTATGACATCGTCTGCTCTTTTGCAATTATTTCAATGCAAGCACTAAAATACAAATACAGGTCTTTATGAAAGATATATAAAACAAAAGTAAAAAGGACAATAAAAAGTCACTTCCACACAATGTATACAACAGACAGCCATAAATAAAACTAGTGAAAATAACACACATTAAAGAAGGACAATATAAACTCTCAGAAGATAAAAAAAAGGCTTAAGGCATAAAGCTTCATAACAAAAGCACAACTGATAGAGGCTACAGTTTACGCTCAAAGGAATAGTTCACCCAAAAATTATAATTCTGTCTTCATTTACACACTTTCATTTTGTTCCAAACCTGTATGACTTTCTTTATTGTGCAGAGTGCAGAACATAGAAGATATTTTGAGTCTTGGTGTTCCTGTTTTTTGTTTTTTTTTCCATACAATGAAAGTCAATGGGGTCCAAATTAAGTTGTTTTGGACCCCATTTACTTTTATAAAATGGAAAAACCAGAAATCTTCTTTGGTGTTCATCGAGATGAAAGAAACACAAGTTTGGAACAACATGACTGAATTTTCTTTTTTTGAGTGAACTATCCCTTAAATGGAAATGTACTATTTTTCTAATATGGGATGGACATGTTGCATATCAATAGTGTTGATTATTTGTCTATCTTCAGTGTTTGAAAATGTGTTTGAGAGGTCTGGGAAGCTTGGTTTGAACCAAAATTGTCTTTTTTTTTTTTTTTTTTTTTGCAAAATGTCAAAATGTCATTTACCTTCACAGGTACCAGGCTGCAAATGGGTGTCTAAGTTAGTTGGTTTTAACCGGCTCTAAAGATCTGAGGCTGTTGTGGCTACAGGACGCACAGTGCAGAGTTACTGTAAGCTAACAGCACAGTCAAGCAGCACCAGGTCGGGCTCAAAGCATTTCACAAATACACTCATATCATACAGACGAGCTAAAGATCCTTTGGTTTCTACAGCTTAAAAATGTTCAAATCTGTCTCTCACGCACACACGCACCACCGTCGCTTCAGTATTGGACAGTTCTGAAGGTCGACGTGAAAGTGACTTGCACCTGCTTTCATTTCAAGGTCAGGTATGGTTTGATGAATGAGTTTAATGGCGATCCAGGCAGGAGTCTGGAAAGGAACGGTTTAAAGCTGAGCGAGTGTTTTTGTGTCATCTTCCATTAGTGAAATACAAAGACATCATTGTGCAAAAAAAAAGTATTTTTGTCATGTTTTCCAATTAAAAAAATATAAACATCCTTTAAACAAGGTAAATTTACATGAGATGCAAAATAAGAAAAAGAAACTTCCTTGAACAGTTAGTCTTAGAATTAGTCTTAATACTTGATGAATTTATAGAAAATTAAATGTATTTACATTTTTCAAAGTAAGTAAAAATAAATGAATGTTGTTTTAAGGATGTTTCAATATTTAAAAAACAAGGCAAAAATACTGCTGAAGAAAATGATTTTTTGCACACTGAAGTCAGGCTATTATGCTCTCTGTGATATTTGGCGGGCTCCCAGGTGGCAGGGGCCGGTCTGGATTTGGCTGGCGGTGTAGCAAGTGAGTTCCTGAACCTGCTCTGCTGTTTGTAGCTCCCTGGACACCTTCCACTCCTCCTCCTTTTCCACAGCATCTGCTCCTTTCAGTCTCATCTGAGTTCGTCCTCTTTGCAAAAGCTCCTCACAGGGAAGCAATCGGTCAGGACTGCATATGCACGTGTGCATCAGTCAGAGTCTGTGTGTGTGGGTGTGGGTGGGTGTGCACGGGTCCTTCTCTCTTCACACCGGGTGAGAGGGGAGCTCAAGTAGGGAGGGGTGGAGCTTAGGGTTTGTCTCAATGGAGATGCAGTCATCCTTGCCTAGCTGGCGACGGGTGGCACTGAAGTAAGCATTCATCAGCTGCATGATCTCAGTCAGCTGAGAGAGAGAGAGCGAGAGAGAGAGAGAGATGACTTGAGTAAATTTCCACTGTCAAATATGTGTCACAGACATTGTCAGTGCTAAGCATTTTACACTAGTACAATGACTTGGTTATACTCTAGAAGGCTTTGTACACCAAACTTAACCCTGGGTTAACAATTTTTAGGTTAGCATGGCTCTAGATTTAATGTTTTTGAAAGAAGGCTCAAGAAGGCTGCATTTATTTGGTCAAAAATGCAATAAACTGAATATTTTTACATATTACAATTTGTAAAATCTGTACTGTTTTCAATTGCAATATACTTTAAAATGTAATTTATTCTGTGATGCAAAGCTGAATTTTCAGCATCAATACTCCAGTCTTCAGTGTATATTGTTATATTGACTTCTAAAAGAGTGATTATGGATCAGAATAGCTATAGGCGACAGTTGATGACTGACAATGACTGGATTGGACGTCATTAACAGTGTATGTGCCAGCAAGCAGAGATGTTCTTGCATCACTCAGAAAGCAGCAGACGTGAAATTAAACGGTTTGGCATGAAAACTCGAGATTCATCAGGTTAAAGTGCACAGGAGTGACGGCACAGGATGGGTGTGAGTTGCAGCTAATATCAGGAGAAGATAGACTGGTTGTCTCAGTGTTTCCACACGTGAGCACACTGAAAGACACAGCTGGTCTGACCTGTATTGTTCGAGTACTGGAAAGAGGTTTGTAGTACGCATGATACGAACACTTTGACGTCAACGTCTTTCTAGTTTAGAACTATCGAAGGTTACATGTTTCATAAGTTAACACATACATTTAGGAATTTACAAAACATACAAATGTATTTTGGGCTAAAACTTGTGCTTCCCCTATAATATCTGGAGCATTTTGATGTAATAGTATGCATGCATGATGCTAACATGAAGGCAAAGATGCATCTCACCATTATTACTAGAGTAAAACTATGATAGGTATACCTGCCATCTATGTATATTAAATGCTCTGGCAATAGTTTTATTTGTTAAATGTTTTAGATTTTCTGAAGAAATGAGTGGTGTTTTCCTGTTGCAAAGGGTGGTTTTGTGGCTGCCAGTATTTTAGTATTATCTATATACTATAATAGCATTTACCAAGATTTTGAATTAGCTCTTATTTTTATATTTTTAGTTTTCATTTTAATTTTAGTCCAAGTTTTAATCATTTCTTTTATTTGATTAATTTTTAAAAAATATTTTGTACTATATTTTATTTCCATTTTTTATTACTTTAAAAATATGTTTTTATTTAGTTTTATTTTTTTATTTTAGTTTTAGTCACTTTTAATTCTTTAGTTACAACACCAGTTAGGGATATTGATAATGTAACGACTATGCTGCCTGCTGACCTTGGAGGTCTCGAAGAGCAGATCTCTGTCTCCTGCAGTGATCCTGAATGTGTTGCTATCAGAGACACCATAGGAGCAGATCTGACCAATCGGCAGAGACTCCAACGCTTCAGCCTCACCCTGACGATACAGAGACACACAGGAAGCCGCCACGCCCAGCCACAACTTCTGAGAGAAGCTTCCTGTCGAACTCTATGAGAAACAGGAGGATGATAGGCACAGCTCTAAATCTCTGGTGGTCCAATGTTTAAAACCTTTAAGATTTTCCAATGTTTTTGAAAGAAGTTTCTTAGGCTTATCAAGACTGCATCCATTTGGTAAAAAAATACAGTAAAACAGCATTGTGATATATTATTACAATTCAAAATAACTGTTTCCTAATATATTTTAAAATTAAAATGTAATTATTCCTTTGATGGCAAAGCTGAATTTTCAGCATCATTACTCCAGTGTTCAGTGTCACATGATCAGAAATCATTCTAATAGGCTGATTTGCCGTTCAAGAAAAATGTCTTATTATCAATGTTGAAAACAGTTATATTGTGGAAACAACTCACGATGTAAAAGTCCACTTCATAAAGCGTGCAGCCAAACCCCGACCACTGCCGGGCGATGGTGAGATAGGCGGCCATACTGTCTCTGCGACTGTATCCCGCCAGGGCTTTCCAGCGCTCCAAAATGGCCGACATCACCACGGCTCCCTCTTCCCTTAGTCTGGCCCGCAGTCTTTGGTCCTGTTCCTGACGCCGCTTGTGTCCCCACAGCGTCCCAGCCAGCAGACCCCCGGGGAAGGAAGGGCAGCCAGGGGGATCGACAGGGGCCAGTAGGGCCCGAGCCTCCACCACTTCAGCCGGAAAGAGCTGCTCCAGGGGCGGGTAAGGCGAGAGGGCGCTGAAATCTCCCAGTAGACACTGCAGTCTCAACGCTGCCAGGAAAAGAAGGTCATCCTCACAGGCTGGCAGCTGCCCCCGCACCACCATCTCATGACACTGAGACAGAGAGAGGGAGGAGGAAGTCAAGCAAGGGAAAGTTTACAGAGTTCACAAGGGTGCTGTGTTTGTATGTTTGCTTTTCACTCGACTGATAAAGACGTTATGCACACACTGGTCCATACAAGTGTGAAACTAGTTGGCATTAAACAAACGGAGGAAGAATTGGAAAATCCCTCTTTTAAATGTTCAGAGGAAGATATCCATTATTAGCCTTTTATAAAACATTCCACTAAAGGCCACTTCTCTTTTAGTCTTCTTATATTTTTTACTCAACAGTCAAGTCACTGTTAGTTTTATAGTACTTTAGTTTTACAGTAGAGATTGTTTCAAAGCTACTTCACAGTATTGAACAGAAAAGTAACAAAATCATTGGTGCAAACTTCAGAAATGAGGCAAATCAAAATTCTGCTATAAAGCAGCTGTAGCAAGACAATAGTGTTTGATTCAGTTCAGTTCAATAACTGTGTAAGGTACATTTGTCATGAAGCAAGTTTAATTCAACGATAAGCAGCTCTACTGAAGATAGTAGTGTCATTATTCAGCTTCAGAGTCAGTTCAACGTTGATTCAATTCAGTTCATTAACAGTGTGAGTGTTGCAAAATTCATGAATTTCAATCATCTACATTCAGCTTAGGGGTGGGCGATATACCGGCGTAAACGATTAACTGGTGGAAATTTGTCAACCGGTAGAGATTTTGGATTATTGTCTCTATCGCGGTTACACTTTCACGTGATGTTGCTACGTGGTCACGAAAACTTAATGTTTGCATGTGTTTTTTAAGCATTGCAGTTTAAAAACAAGCAATTTAAACTGTTGAAATGCAATCAGCAGTGAAAGAGAACTCATTTCGCTATATGCGCGCACTGTCTGAGAGACATCGAATGGAAGTTTTTTTTCTGCTTTATAGGCCTTGAAAGATTAAATACACACACTTCTATGTGTCAAAATGCCCGTCTTTGCAAGTATCTTTGTAAACACAGTAATTTAGGTCTTAAGTGAAAGCCAACAGCTGAGAAAGAAAACACATTTAACATTATATTGAATCTGGGCAGCTCTTAGAGTGACAGCAGTCTAATATTCCTGCTGTCTGTCATTCATGTTAATCAAACAGCAAAACAGAGAAAATCTCTTACTGCTCTTTACTAAATCACTTTTGTAACTTTATTAAGAATATATATTTAATTTACACAGTGAAGAATATGTAGTGTTTATATACATTTGATTACTGTATACAATGTATGTAGTATTTCTTATTTAATTGGTCTATTGTAGTTTTTTTTGTCCTATTGCTTGTAATTAGTTCCTTATTTAATCGCTGACTGTTTACTTGTCTTCAGTGAGCTTTTTTTTTAAATTTAGGCTAGTATTAGTTTTTTTTGATATTGCCACTGGTGACAAAAATTATGAAATTTCTATGGTATCAAAAGTTTTGATATCATAAAGACCTTATTTAAAGCAAAACTGTGTAACTATATCATTATATATATATCGTTATTGTGAAATAAAATTACTCATATCGTGATCTAAGATTTTGGTCATATCGCCTACCCCTAATTCAGCTTTCTCATTTCTGTTCCTTGTCTGTCTCCACCAGTATCTTGTTGTTTTACCTGCTCATACAGGAAGAGGTACTCAATGCTGTCTGTGCTGATGTTGTCGGTGTCCAGCAGACAATATAGCTTAAAGCAGAGTCGGCACTGGCAGTCAGAGTCTGGATCCTTAGCTGACAAACTGGAAGACAGAGACAGAGACAGAGATTTGTTAATGGAAAATGCATATGAATCAGACACATCTAAAGAGAGCCCCGGCCCCTGGCTGAGAACCACTGTATTAAGGCTTATTATTTAGCACCCTAAAACTATGTCTTTGTCTTAAACTATGTCTGAGTTTCAGTAGCTGAGGTGACTTGTCAAGCAGAGCATGGCAATAACAAATAAAATCCGCCAACGCTTCCTAAACACATGACTAAAATCACCCCAACAGAGCGATGTCATCATTCTGAACCATATGACTCACCCTGATTTGCTAAGCTTTTTCTGCTGCATCTGCAGTTTTGTATGCAGGGGTTTGTTTGTGTGTGTACATATATATGAGTGTGAGAGAAAGACTAGGCGTGTGTCCATGAACCCACTTCTGGGAAGAGTTGGCACTGAGACGTGCAAAAACACACACAAACACACTTCCCAGAATAAAGCGGATGCCTTGAATTCTGGCTGGCTTGGCTTATCTCTCCTTCAGTTTGCTTTCCACATCAGTTAATGGTGATGACATCAGTCTCACCTTGAGATCCCTACTGGAACACTGAATACTAATAAAGAGCTGCTTGTCCATTCTCACAGTGTGTGTGTGTGTGTGTGCGTGTGCGTCAGGGGGGTTGGTTAAACTGTGCTAAAGTGCTGGGAAAGTGAATAAATCAATGATGAAAACACAGATCCAGACTGTACTGCACTGTGGTGCTATTGTGGATGGTAATATCATTGTAACTTGACATATACCATGGTACTGACTGATTATATGGTCTTTACATAGTACAAAATAAAAAATACCATAGTGTTATCATGGTTAATGTTCATGGTATTGCCATGGCACCATGTGCAACAAGCTATACTGCTGTGGTACTTTCGGTTTAGTACATTTATTGTATTACACATATTACAATAGGCTGAAGATATTTAAAAAAAAAAAAAAAAAAAAAAAAAAAAATTACTTTTCAAATCTGGTGATAACATCAGCGATTATGGTGCTGCCTCCGATAGCTTTTTCCCAGCATGAGTTCTGCTCAAAAAGAGCAAATGTGTTTCGGCTGTCCTGCAGCCCGAGGCGTTCTGCCATCTTCCTCACAACCTGAACAGAGAAAATGAGCATGAGATTGTTATTTTAGCATTATTTATATACTATTATAGTATTGATTCATATTTTGAATTAGCTTTTATTTTAATATTTTCAGTTTTAATTTTAGTTTAAGTTTTTACTAATTTTTGTTACCGATTTTATTAGTTTATACTTCTGCTTATCTTTTATTTATCTCTATTTTAGTTTTAGTTTAGTTTTCAGTGTTAGTTTTAGTAATTTTTGTACTTAAACTTCAGTCACTTAGGTGCCAAAGTTGAATTTTTTTCATCTAATATTTATATATTTTTTTATTTTAGTTTTATTTCAATTAACAAAAACAACTTTAAAATTAATTATTTATAGTTTTAGTTAACAACTGCTCAAAAAAGAGAAAAATCCATGTTAAAGTAACAGAGCAAATTAATAAATAAGTACATATTCTTACATTTTTGTGGAAGGATAATTGCAAAAACAGAGTTTAACATTACTAAAATAAATGCACTTATAAATAAATACATCTGTCTGGCTCTTATTACTTGCGCGCTAACGATTAATCCTTTGTGTGCCAATGGTGACACATGGGCTTAAGGTTCCCAACCCCTGTTATAGAGGAAACGGTTGATGCAATACCTCATTAGCTGTGGTGTGCGAGGTGATCGGTATCTGGCAGCAGCCCGGTCCAGGGTAGTGCACAGTACACAGTATCTCCTGCCTTCCCATCAGCCCCTGGATCTCCTCCCACGAGGGCACACACTCACGGCCGCGCGTCTTCTCCAGAGCCTGGGCTATGAAGGACGCGTAGCTCTCCACCTCCGGATCCACACTCAAACTCTGAACCCTGATAGCAAAAAAAAGGGATTTTAAAAACTTTACAAGGACCATTTCCAGAATTTCACCTCTAAACCGCAAAATTTCCCTCCAGAATATCAGAGGGAAGTTGTGTGGCCTCTCTGTTTAATTTGTCTATTTGCGATATGAAGTGTCAGTGTCAGCCACTCGGTAATCACATGCATGGCGGAAGCGTCTGGGGGCCTCAGGAGAACAGAGACTCGTCCGTCTCCATTACACCAGCCGCCTCTGTAATCAAAGCCCTGTGGTCAACGCACCATTTCCTCACGGCACACTCGTTTATTTAGCCATTCTCTTATTTTCTGTCTATCCTCCGGGCCTGGCAGTACTTTAAGAGTCAATTAGCCATGGGATGCAGAAAGCATCATGCCGTTTTCCAACCCCTCAAGGAGAGGAAAAGAATGAGCGAACAGGAAGTGCACTTTCCAATCCAGTCAACCTCAGGCAGCCCATATTTCCTACACAATCGACCGCAGGACCGGAGGCAGTTGTGCGCTTATACTCAAGGACTTCTAGGTAACGTTTATGTGTGTACATTGAGATCCGGCTGGTGGGTTTGTGAGTGTACACATCCTGTGCACTGTATAGATTTGTGATGTGTGGAACTCACCTCTTCAGGTGAAAGCGCAGGTATTTGAGTATGCTGCAGCTGGGCAGGAAGGTGCAGCTCATGCAGGTGAGCAGCTGCCAGTATCTGAGCTGCGGATTTGGCTGTGTCTGCGTCTGCGTCTGGACACTTGAGTTGGTAACGCTGGTCTGTTTAATAAGCTGGCAGTAGAGTTCATCTCGAAGCGGCCGGAGGTCGAGGCAGGTCTGGAGGATCCCTTGTATGAGAGGAATAGGCTCGCGGGCCGACTCCAACTGCTGGAGGCAGTTAAAAAGCCTCACCGCCTCTTCACGGATGGATGTGTAGCCTTTACCTGCCATATCTATGAAGAAAAGCGAGAGAAGGTGTGTTAACTGTGTATATACTATATGTATTTTTTTGGTCACTGAAGATTCAAACTTTATTCAACTTCTTGAAAGATGTCACTGTAATAACTTCTAGAATATCACACCTTTGTTTTTGTAAATGATCAAATAAAAGTGGATGCAGGTCAGATTCTTTGTTTGGCCAATCAGAATACCTTTGAGGTGCTTTTTTGCCTGTCAATCATTTTGTGCGTTCAGAGTAGCAATTCATATACAGTAAGCCAGATGCTGAGGGCAAGATAGAGAAACTTAAAGCATTTTTCATGAATTTGGAGAGGTGCAAAATGCGTCAAGAACTGCTTACATAGCCAAATTTCATTCAAGTCAGTATTGAACAGAAATTGTGATCGCATTTCTCTGCTATTGTGATGTATATTTGAGTGAAACAGCTTCTTTGACAATTAAAAAAAATGTAGGACGAGACTTGATTTTGTCTATCGGGAATTGATTTGATTGTTGGATGGTGGTTTGTTATTTGCTGCAATTACATGTCAGCAAGTTGCTGGAGGGTAAAGGTCATCAGAGAAGAGATGCTGTTGCAAAGGGGAGGAGACATTAAAATGTTTTATAAAGTGGGGAACATAAATTTAAATAATTTAGAATTTAACACCGCAATATTCCATAAAAGAAATAAGAATGGTCAGTTCTGTCAGTGCCAATAGCCTTGTGGGTAATGTACCAACGAACCGCCACTACGGGCGTCCCGAGTTCGAATCCTGACTCGAGCACTTTTCCTGATCCTGCCCCCATCTCTCTCCCACTTCGTTTCCTGTCAGTTCTGATCTGTCCTATTATAATTTGGCGAAAATGCCAAAAATAACACTTAAAAAAAAAAAAAAAGAATGACCAGTTATAAATTCATGGCAATTTCAAAGAAACAGGAGACCAAAAAACATTGGTAAAGGTTTTCATTTCATAAAGGTTTTCAAGGAAGCTGAGAGCTTCAAAGCACTTGAAAACAGATGCATGGGTTTGCTTTGCATCTGCTTGACAGGTAAATATATTACTTGGTGACCATGGTTATACCAAAAAGGAAGGGTTGTAGAAAGAGGGGGTGTGTCTAATCTGATTGGTTCATTGAAATGTCCTTTATGTAAGCAGTAGTGTATATATGTGATATATATGCAATGTGTGTCTGTTTGACTCACGTGTGTGGTGGAGGCTGCCGTAGGGGAAAGGCAGAAGTGGGGCATAGAGGGGGCTCTGCGTGTACCTCAGGATGGGATTGTGCTGATATATGTGTTCCACAACCTCTGGATTGAATTTATTCTCCTGTACAAAAACAATGGACATAAACACACATAAAGCAATGCAAGGCCAACTAAACACCTTGATATACTCAAGACAGATATATCTGCTGTGCATCATTATATCCCCACAAACACAAGACCTCTTTGTTATGATGTCTGTAATGAAATGATGAAATGACGTTTTATATGGAAATGCTGTGTTTGGGAAAACGGCTGAGGGGGGATGAATGAAAGGGAAAAGGATTTCAGCTTACAGATGGACTTGACAACCCTGGTCAAGGTCTGCTCTGTGTATGTGTGTATAATGAAAGCTGCTATGTACATTTCAAGGGTGATTAAGGGCAGTTTATGTTTGTTGTGGGGTGTTTGCTTATAACAGACATGATAAACCAACCTAAGAGCAGTTAAACATGACAAGACCTCCTGCCATAACTACTTATGTACTGTATGTGTGAGCTTGTGAGCGGTAAAATAAATAGTACATTCTATAAATTATACTATAAAGTTTATGTGTCAGAGGAGCTATATCTTCTAACTGAAGAATGCAAAACAAAGTTTATTTTATTGCATGCTTATCATTAAAAAAAAAAAAAAACATTACGGCAAAAATATAGTGTCTTTTAGCCAAGTCTATATTAAGAATAAAGCACAGCCTCCCTTATCTTATTGTTTAAATATTTAATATCCATGCATATCTTATCTATAAGAGATATATAGCAATCAGCAACGCCATTTAGGGGTCTGGGCACTTAACATTTCAACCATTGCGGTTTTCACGCCTGTCTGCCTGTCTGTTTATGTGCGACCTCAATGGGATTCCGGGGAGTTCTGTGGGCTAGCAACTAGCATCCTATTAATACAGATCTATCCAAGAGCACCAACATTACATCATAACAACAGGGTTATTCTGAAAAGCAACTTGCTGCCTTCGAAACTATTTCCAGAGACACGGGATACCAAGGAGCACATCTATAAGTGTGAAATCACTAGCCAACAAACTAATAATAATATAGTGGGGCAGAGAGATGACAGTGGGTGGGGTTTAGATGGTTTACACACTGTGTCTGTATATGTGTGCCATCCTGAACTTGTCTTTAGGAGCTAAGCTGTATGTACATGTACATACAGTAGAAACAAAAAAAACCTATTGTATTATTTACATTGTACACTATTTTCCAAAATCTGGGGTTGATAAGATTTTAAAATATTTTTGAAAAGTCTCATATGCTCACCAAGGGTGCATTTATGTGATAAAAATACAGTAAAAGCTGTAATATTGGGAAATATTATTAGAATTTAAAATATCTGTTTACTGTTTTAATATATATTATAAAATGCAATTTATTTCTGTATATGATCCTTCAGAAATCATTCTAATATGCTGATTTGCTGCTCAAGAAACATTTCTTATTAATGTTGAAAACAGCTGTGCTGCTTAATAGTTTTGTGGAACCTTCATTCTCTGATTAAAAGTTACTTTTGTAACGTTATAAATGCCTTTACTGTCACTTATGATCAATTTAAAGCATCCTTTCGAAATAAAAGTATGTGTGCACGCAATATTTATAATCTCTCTTGATATATGTTGACATGCTGTCGTGTTCATCTCCGTTGCTGCTTGTTTTCTTACCTCAATGTCTCGTATGAGGAGCTGTGTTGGCGTCTCGACCGGCGCTTTGCTGTCTATGACTTTCTGTACAGCACACGCCCAGTGCACCGCCTCATTGTAGTGCTTTGTGAAGAGTCTGTAGCAATGTTTGCGGCCATACACTGTCAGACTCCAGTAACCTGTCACACATATACATTAAAGAGGCCCATATTTAGTGCAACTCTTCAAAAACTGCCATTCAACAAAGCGGAGCAATACAAAAATAGCATCTCCTAACAATTAGGAGAGAACATAAAAAAAAAAAAGGCAATAAAACATATGCTTATACTGTTTCTGATTAAAGACAAATGTCCTAGAGCTCCAGCATTCTGACAACCTCATATTTCACGTGTCTGACCTGCAGTAAATGTGTTCAGATGTTCTGAGAGAGCTGGATCTAGACCTTTTATGAGGATCTAACTAATATCTCATTTCTCCCCTGTTGTTAACTTTGGCAGTCAAAAGAATGAAGCTTTGGTTCAAAACTGAGGCTTTTAAAGACACACCATTTCTTTACAATCTCCATGAAGCCCACCAATCTCTCTAGACTGTTTGGGGGCAAGTATTCGCTCTACACAAGCACTCACGAAGAGCAAAATCTAGAAAATAAAATATTTTACAGCAGAACAATGTATATTCAATGTGGAAATTAATTTCTATGACTATTTCATGGTTACATTCCCTGATATTTCCAGGTTTTTCAGAACCAATGGGTGTTCTAAAAGTGGGTGTTCCAAAATATTTGGTGTCCACTGCAAACATCTCCAATTTCATAGGTGAAAATTGTACCTCACTAATGTTTTCATTAACATATCTGTTTTACTCTGTGGACGAGCCAAAGCATTAGCCATGATATTATATGACAACTTGTCTGTTAAAAGAAGAAACCGTTTCCATCGTGTCCGCTGTAATGGATAATGAATGACTCCTGACCAACTGCTGCCCTTGTACACACACACAAAGCTTTACTTTCAGACATGCACACACTTTTATCTAGGAAAGTCCCTAAAGTTAATCTGGGAAAAGTTCAGAGTTTTGTGGACGCTGCTGGTTGAAAGTTTGTGTGTGTGTGTGTGTGTGTGTACACACACATACAGTATGACTAAGCCTCTGAGTCTGTCTGGTCATTCCCTACCATCTTCCCAGACAACAATGCCTCTCGTTTGTCTGCCTTCATTTCTCTTTTGGTCTTTTAGTCTTCTCAAACAATCCTGCGTTTCATTTCCTCAATCAAAGTCTTCCCACAAGAAAGAATTCACGCCAATGCCGACAAGAGATCAAGAGGTCTCACGGCCGCTTTGTGCTTGTAATCTGACCAAAAGATCAGCTCTTTCTGAAAAAATGCATGTCACTGTAAGTGCAAACCCTAAAATAGTGAGTGAAATATTGTGTTTATATTCCACTGGACTATGAAAGCCTAGCTCACACCATTTACTAACCAGGACATGACACAAAAAAGTGACAAGCGAATAAAGTCATACAGAGTTTCTGCAGGTTTTATGAAGGCTTTTTAAAGACCTTTTTAATACCAAGTAAAGAAAATTTAAGGAATAAATTGAAGAAAACAATATATCAATACGTTCTCTAAATGTAAATTACAAAACCATTACAAAATTACAAACCATTTTCACTCAAAATTTGCTAGTAAAATTCACAAACAATTACAAAGAAACTGCAAGTAACACTTTTAATTAAACATGACATTTTGAAGTAGAAAATCTGAAATAGTATTTTCTTGAAAAAAGTAACTGTCAACTCCTCAGGGGTGTTTGTTCATACTAATAGAGATTTTGTCAGTATATTTCTGCAGTGTCAAACATGTTTGAGGAGAGGTTGATTGTGGAAGTTTAAAAGGAAATTGAATATTTTATTATAAAACCACTAAAACAACTTAAAATCATCAACAAAGTCATGAGAAAACATGGTATGTGGTCTTAGTTTTAATGCTCTTTCAGTGCATGCACAAAGAACTGCTCTGACTGATACCTTATTTATCCCTAAAATGTACATGTACATGTAGTTCTATAGAAAAATATGTACCTTTAGGGTACTATGAACCTTCCAGGGGTAAATAAGGCAGAAAATTGTCCCTTTAAGTGTTCAGTAACAGAACCCCTAAATTTACAATTTTGCACACTTTTTGCACAGTTTATACAAGACTAGACTGTCCTAGTTTAATTGTAGGTGCATTACCTGTCTGTTTGTAGGTGTGTTTATCCGGCCACAGCACCGAACAGAGGGATGTGAGTACAAGCGTGCCCAGTCTGCGAGCATCTCTGTCTGGGCCGCTGTAGTAGTCAAGAGAGTCTGTTGTCAACACAAACCAGAACCTCCTCTGCCGGAGCCAACCTCCCTGCACCTCCCGCAGGAGCCAGCCTGAAAAACAAAACAGAGAAAAAGACCCATATTATACATCATAAATACTGCAAAAGACCAATCAAATCAGAATACGGAGATTCCATTTCAAAACCTGACAAAAATGAATGATGTGTCATTTGAAATATCATTCTTTGAGAGCTAGTTCACAGCGCTCATGCAGAGTCAGACTGAGTGATCATGGAAAAAGGCGAAACAGCACAAACCAGCCCGTCCACATCCAGCCGAGAGCAGGATACCAAACCACCACTCACCCAACTTAATAGAGGGTTGTGTTAAGGTCACACTGGGGATAAAATCTCCCTCCAGACCTTCAGAAAGTTTGTTGTCTATGCAAAAATGTGTATCAGAGCCAATAATCAAGAAACATTTCATGGGAAAACTGCTTCTTTTTTTTTAGCAAACCCTCATGACACCCAGACCATGTTACCTTTTTTCCACTGCTGCTTGCAGATGCATTGCACCTGCTACCTTTCCCTTTGAATATTGTGTGTGTGTGTGTGTGTGTGTGTGTGTGTGTGT
The DNA here is from genome assembly GCA_039654775.1 of Spinibarbus caldwelli. Taxonomy (NCBI): domain Eukaryota; kingdom Metazoa; phylum Chordata; class Actinopteri; order Cypriniformes; family Cyprinidae; genus Spinibarbus; species Spinibarbus caldwelli. The sequence goes on along the minus strand of CM077219.1, from coordinate 24,031,778 downwards.
GTGTGTGTGTGTGTGTGTGAGTCAGCCAGACAGACTGGGGGAGGACTGTCTTATTTAGCAGCTCTGCGGGCCAGCATGAGACAGGCTGGCGGAGTATTTGGACCCCTCTACACTAATATTACTCTGCCCTGCTTATTATTACTCATTACATGTGATTGAGTATTATTACCACTCCAGTGCAGCAAATACCGCACAGCACTCACATTTACACACTCTGAGATCATAGATGACTCTGAATAAAACACACACACTTAAACCTGTGGTCAGTAGCTTAAGTGTTGGTTAACGATGTCTAACTTTCTCAATTGGTGTGCAGTGTGTCAGCCAATTCATGTGTCACCAATAATACTGGAAGCTATAACTGATGCGCGCGTTTGTACTGGGACTGGGGACTCTTCCCGAAAGTGAGCTAAAGCTGGCAAAACCTTCCTTTGGGTACATTTGAGCATATACTAAAATAATTATTTGTAAATATGTATATATGTGAACATGTAAATATGTAATATAGTTTTATTAAAGGCAAAATGTTTGGTTTTAATGGTAGGTATAGGAGTCACAGATTGATCAATATTATTATTTCACAGCAAACACCAATACTGATTATTTTCACGTGTTCAAATATCGATACGTTGTCAACTGATAAATATTGTCTAGTTTGTTTGTTTGTTTGTTTGTTTTTTTGACACAATTTTACTTAAATATTATTGTAAATGTAAATTCTGAATATATTGTTACAAAAGACTTCTATTTCAAATAAATGCTGTTCTTTTTAACTTTATATTTAGCAAAGAATCCTGAAAAAATATCATAGTTTTCACAAAAATTTTAAGCAGCACAAACACTTTCAAAATGATAATGAGAAATGTTTCTTGAGCAGCAATTCAACATATTAGAATGATTTCTGAAGAATCATGTGACACTGAAGACTGGAGTAATGACTTCTGAAAATTCACCTTTGCATTAAATTATTTTCAAACAGTTACATAGTTAAATAGTTACTCTATAAAATTTCATAATACTTTTACTGTTTCATATTATTTTTGATCAAATAAAATGCAGCCTTGGTGAGTATGAGACTTTCAAAATCATTAAAAACATTTTTAATAACTAACTTTTGAATAGTTGTATGTTAATCTGTACATCTAATAATTACCAGTAATGATAATGTTTAAAATCTTTAATATCTATAAACAATATTCCTTAATTTTATTGTCAGTCTATTTGGATTAGCTTACACTAAATTTAAATATCTTTACATAAAGACCATCGAAATATATGGTATGTCCTCATTTAGATGGCTAAGTGTGTGTGTGTGTGTGTGTGTGTGTGTGTGTGTGTGTGTAGACATTGTTTAGCCTGCTGCACCCTGGTTTACAAAGGTAGTTATGAGTCAGATTTAAGATGAACACGCTACAGATAAAGCTACCAGAGTGTCATAAAGTTTTAAACATAATTCAACCTTTGAAATTGTAATCTACATGCTTTAAAACTGAAATAAGTACAAATCTGTTTCTCTTCAGATGAATTATTCCAAGTAACCAGCAGAATAAAAAAGGGGGGCATAATACAGCCAAATACACCAGTGGATGCAAACAATACGTTCAGTTTTATAACCATAATGGCAAATAGGACTTGATCTGGTGAATCAGAGTTATTAAGTAGAAGAATTTCTTCCTCACCCTTCACAAGCACCTCAGGGTCTTCGTCCATCGTCATCTTACTCTTCTGTGTGATGAGACTTCTCTTCTCCTCAGGAACTCCTGACAGACTGAACAACATGAAACACAACACAGACGTCAGCAATGTGCCTAGTACTGTAACCCAGTAAGTACTGTACGACCCCCTCCCCTAGCCCCCAAAACACTCACACACACACACACACACACACACACACACACATACATACATATGCACACCCTTCCCTTGAGGGAAGTTGGGGTCAACATCACACTTCTGCTGCTAAAACAGACCCCAAAGTAGCACAAAACCACTTCAAATATGCAGACATTTCAAATCTCACACACAAACACAACACACACATGCACATCCCTCCACCCTCCACCACCATGGCCAGGCAGGCAGAGCTTTATCGGTCTGGCAGCCAGGGAAAAGACTGAAAATAAACGTGACTAAGAGACGCCAAGGACACTCGCACGCAAAGAGAGAACTAGGAAGAGAACAAGAGTGGTCTAGAGGTACTGCCAAGAAAATAGTTGTCAAATAGTCATCACTAGAGTTCACAGGGCCTGGGACAAAAATGTCATGGGTGGGTCCATTTTCCCCTGGGCTCAATAAATATGCACTATATTATAAAGGACCTTAGTGGGACACTCCTCATCTCTTTAGACTGTTTCTTTGGGAATTTTTGCCCAATTCATCCAGCAGAGCATTTGTGAAGTCAGGCACTGATGTTAGAGAAGGCCTTGCAATCACCATACCAGTTCATCCCAACAATGTTCGATGGGGTTGAGGCCAGGGCTCTCAGTCAAGTTCTTCAACACCAAACTCACCCAACCATGTTTTTATGGACCATGCTTTACCATGTTTTTATGGACCTTGCTTTGTGCACTAGAGCACAGTCATGCTGGAATAGAAAAGGCCTTCCCCAAACTGTTCCCACAAAGATGGAAGCCTTGCTCAAAATGTCTTGGTATGCTGAGGCATTAAGATTGTCCTTCACTTGAAGTAAGAGGTCTAGAAAAGACCCCTGAAAAACAGCCTATATCATTATCCCTCCTTCAGCAAACTCTGAAGTTGTCACAACACAGTCAGGCAGGGAACATTCTTCTGGCATCCATCATTAGACTGCTGGAGAAGCTAGATTCGTCACTTCACAGAACAGGTTTCCACTGCTCCAGTGTCCAGTGGTGGTACGCTTTACATCACTCCATTCGACGCTTGGCACTGTACTTACTGATGTAAGGCTTGCATGCAGTTCTCGGCCATGGAAACCCATTCCATGAATCTCCCGCCACGAGTTTTTGCGCAGTTCTTATTGCTTATTGCTTCAGCAATGGAATCAGCAGAGCGTTTGCAAATTTTACGCACCATGTGCCTCGGCACTCTGTGATTTTACGTGGTCTTCTGCTTCACAGCCTAAACACTTTCACTTTCCAATAATACGACTTACAGTTGACCATGGAAAGTCTAGCATGGATGAAATTTCACAAATTGCTAAGGTTGTTTCTTGCAAGAATCAACTCACATCGTCATCAACAAAATAAAAATCAAGGTGTCAGTGAATGGCTAATTGTACACTTGGACTAAAAGACTCTTGTTAAGAACAGAATAACAGCTTGTAATGAGCAGGTAAAAGATTAGTCAAAGGACGTCATTAGCTAACAAATGATAGACGTTTTGGGTTATGCTGGGAGCACAAGCACCTTGAAGCAGACAGTGATGGATGGACAATGACTCTGATAACACTGGCACTCAGTCTAAAACACACACACACACACTTTGGGCTCCAAAGGAGGAATTGAATGCGATAGTGTGTTGGTTAATCAAACGAGACATTCCTGAATCTCTTCATTTGGCACTAATTATCTGGGCTTGCTAGTTTCTCACCCAAATTAGCCATTTGTTAAGTCAATCAAATGGAGAGCCCTGAAAACTCATTTCCTCATACTGAAGCTCTGGAAAAACCTCATGGTTTGTAACCAGAGATCATATGATCATTGACTGGCCCAGTCTCACTGATGGGAAAGTGTGTGCATGTGTTTTGTGTGATCTATTTATTTATATGTAATATTTTGGCCAATATCAATAAGCTTATTTTCATGATATGACCGGTAACAAAATGCTGATAGTAAAATTCTATAATATTTAGTCTAAATAAATGTAAAATAAAACAAACTAAATCAAGCAAACTAAAACTCAACTGTTTTAAGTGAATTTAGACATCACAACATTTTAATGTACAATATGAGAAATTGCTATTCATTTTGAGATTTGCTCAAGATTTAACTGTTATTAACTGTTATCGTTAAATAATGACAAAGATCATTTAAATGTAAAAATACGATATGAATACGTACAATTAAATATCTGCTCTACATTCTGGCTCCAGTCTTTCTGATGCTGTATTTTGAAGCCTGCCAATCTGGTCTAACAGTATGTTGCCTCTTCACTGACCTCATATAGGATAGCTGTGTCTGAATATTTTTGTGTTCTTTGAATATCTTGAAACCTATCAGTGTTCTGTACATTTATTTACAGGTCTGTTTACAAGTGTATGCATGTAATGGAGATGCAGTGGTAGATCTCTGTGGATTTGTATCACTCTCTAATTTAAGTTGACTCTCAGACAGAGTCAAGAGTTTACAGACTTCCATCAGAAAGAGAGACACAGAGAGAGAGAGAATGAGAGAGAGAGGCAAGCAGCACAAAAAGAGGAAGCCTCCAATCGCAGGAGCTGCGAGAGCTGGAATCAGCCAGTCAGAACCTGCCAGAACCGGTTCATGGATTAGAGCAGAATCAAGATCAACAATCCGGTTTTAACAAAAAAACCTTCTCTGTCCCGCAGGCATAAGAATAACCCTCATCCTAATCTAGACAGCATTAACACACACATACACACACACAGATAAAGTGAGCCGAGGTCTATCTCTGCTAGAGGCCGCTGGGATGAGACCAGCATGCAGATACGGACAAACATGCTCTGCTATATAGAGACTTTAGAGGGCAGTAAGATATCTTATGGATGGATATGGAGTATAAAAGTGGAGATGGGCTTTATGACTCATGTCTCAGGGGCTAGAACTGTTTTACTATCTGTCTAGACTATCAGTAAAACTAAAAATGTTTTTTTATGAATATGGGCTTGAGAGAAGTCTGTGATGGTGAACTAAAAGGACAGATATTTTGGTGCCAAACAGAAAAACCGGAGCAGCAGGCGATGACTGATCCAGGTCGGCGCACGCCTCATTTCACTTAAAGGCTATAGAGAGATATGAAACACTGACTCATCGGATTATCTCTTACCTCTGTTCAGGACATGACAGTACAGGAGCCTATAATACTCAACACAGAGTGTGCACTACAAAATAGGAACTCACAATCTAACGCCTGTTTCCAACAGCAAGCACATGCAGCGGCAATGCAGTGTAACTGCAAAGGCAGACTCACAATATGCACTGGCAAAGTTTTTGCTACATAAGAGCTGTGGCTTCATGTAGAAAATAAAGTGATTTCTGGGTTATAGTGGAGAAGATAGATAGATAGATAGATAGATAGATAGATAGATAGATAGATAGATAGATAGATAGATAGATAGATAGATCCTGCATTATTAATCCTTTTGATCTTTTATTTAAAAAATTCACAAAAATCTAACCTTTCATTGGATAATAAGAATTTAAAATGGGGGGAAATAGCATTACGAAATAAGTGTTTTTCTCAAATACATGTTGGACACCATTATTGGTACCCCTAGAAATTCTTATGAGTAAAATATCTCTGAAGTTTATTCCCATTCATATTCACAATTTTGAGCAATCCAGGGTGATTATGAACATGAAATTATCCAGCCATGGCTTCCTGTTTCACAGAAATATAAATAGGAGGGAAAACAAAGCCCAAATTCCCTTAATCATCCATCACAATGAGAAAAACCAAAGAATATATTTCTGATGTGCAGCAAAAGATAATTGAGCTTCACAAATTAGTGAAGTGGCTTTAAGAAAAGAGCTAGAGCAGTGAAAATTCCCATTTCCACCATCAGGGCAATAATTAAGAATTTCCAATCAACATAAAGTGTTATGAAACTGCCTGGAAGAGGATGTGTGTCTGTATTGTCCTAATGCACGGTGAGAAGGAGAGTTTGAGTGGCTAAAGACTCTCCAAGGACCACAGCTGGAGAATTGCAGAAAATAGTTGAGTCTCGGGGTCAGAAAACCTTTAAAAAAATGGTCAAACAGCACCTACATCACCAAATGTTGTTTGGGAGGGTTTCAAGAAAAATTCTCCTAGCTCATCCAAAAACAAACTCCAGCATATTCAGTTATCAGACACAACTGGAACTTCAAACGGTACTGGCTTCTATGGTCAGATGAAAGTAAAAAAATGAGCATTTTAGCAGCAAACACTCAAGATGGGTTTGGTGAACACAGGGATAAAAAGTACCCCATGTGTACACTGAAATATACTGCTGTATTTTTGACGTTGTGGGCCTATATTTCTGCTGGAGGTCCTGGACATCTTGTTTAGACACATGGCATCATGGATTCTATCAAATATCAACAGATAAAAAATCAATAAGTGACTGACTCTGTTAGAAATCTTATAATGGGCCATGTTTGGATCTTCCAACCGTACAATAATCCAAACACAAACCTCAAAAACAACACAAAAATGGGTCACTGAGCACAAAACCAAGCTTCTGCTATGGCCATTCCAGTCCTCAGACCTGAACCCTATAGAAAATGAGTGTGTGGTGAACTGAAGAGAAGAAGCACCAACATGGAGCTGGGAATCTAAAGGGTCTGGAGTGATTCTGGATGAAGGAATGGTCTCTAATCTCTTGTCAGTTGTTCTCTAACCTCATCAGGCACTATAGGAGAAAATTTAGAGCTGTTAAACTGGCAAATGGAGGTTTCAAAAAGTATTGAATAAAAGGGTGCCATTAATTGTGGCCAATGTGTATTAGAGAAAAACATTTATTTCATACTGATATTTCTCCCCATTTTAAATTCTTGTTATCCAATAAAAGGTTAGATTTTTGTGAATTTTTTAAATAAAAGATCAAAAGGATTAACAATGCAGATTAATTTTCACAGCCTTCTTTGATTATATTTACCAAGGGTGCCGATATTTTTGGCCATGACTGTAGGTAGGTAGTTAGGTAGGTAGGTAGATAGATAGATAGATAGATAGATAGATAGATAGATAGATAGATAGATAGATAGATAGATAGATAGATAGATAGATAGATAGATAGATACCCTAGCGAAAAATAAACATTTATTTAATGCTAAGTATACTACATTTACATATTTATGTAATTAATAAAAATACCCTGCAATTGCACTTTTGGTATAGTAAACAGGTATACTAAATTAGAACAACTAATTTTGTGCTTAATGCACTTTAATTGTGCGGAAGTAGTGCTGAAGTCCAACTAAAGATATACTGAAGTATATTTGATTGTGCTAAAGTGGAACTATTGCAAGTATTCTTTAGGTACATTTTAAATATCTTGCATTTAAAGATGGATATTATTCAAATATCATCCAATCCTCATCAATAGTTACATTAAAACACATCTTAGGTTTAAAGGATTAGCTCACTTCCAGAATAAAAATTTCCTGATAATTCACTCACCCAATGTCATCCAAGATGTTCATGTCTTTCTTTCTTCAGTCACAAAGAAATTAAGTTTTTTGAGGAAAACATTCCAGGATTTCTGCATATAGTGGACTTCAATGGTGGCCAATGGGTTGAAGGTCCAAACAGAAGGTAGCGCTTCAAATGGCTCTACAGGATCCCAGCTGAGGAATAAGGGTCTTATGTATCAAAACGATCGGTCATTTAAAAAAAAAAAAAAAAAAAAAAAAAAAAAAACTATACTTTTGAACCACAACTGCTCATCTTGCACTAGCTCTGCAATGCACGTCCACGACTTCAGACATTACATAGTCACTTTGGAAAGGTCGCGCATGGTTAGCTCTTCACCTGTGTACTTCGGTTCAAAAAGGTAGGGTATTTGCACATTCGGATTGTAAACACTGGGTCGGTACTTCCGCCTACGTCACGCGTGACCTTTCCAACGTGACTAATGCGTGAGCTCCAGCTAGTGCAAGAGCATTTGTGTTTAAAAAGTATATAAATTTGTATTTTTCTTAGAAAATGACGATCGTTTCACTAGATAAGATCCTTATTCCTCGGCTGGGATCGTGTAGTGCCCTTTGAAGCTGCATTGAAACTGCAATTTGTACCTTCAATGCATGACCACCATGAAGTCCAATATATGGAGAAAAATCCTGGAAAGTTTTCCTCAAAAACCTTAATTTCTTTTCAACTGAAGAAAAAAAGACATGAACATCTTGGATGACATGGAGGTGAGTAAATTATCAGGAAACTTTCATTCTGGAAATGAACTAATCCTGTAATATTAAGAAATGTGCATTGTGCACAAGTTGTACTTCAAATAAAGTTTAATTATAATTTTTATACCAGTAAGTCTCGAGTGATATGTCAGTAAATATGTTAATAGATTTGAACTATATCTAGTAGAAATAAATGTATTTTAAATATATTGCTTTTCAGAACCATAGATAAAGCAATGGATGGATGGATGGATGGAAATAAAAAAACGATAACTTAAGATAAGAACCATACCATATCCAACTTAAATGCCTACACAGTGAAGAATGGCTCTTGATAACAGTTTCTAATGGCGCTGAAGAAACTTTATTGTTAAAAATGCCGGCATGAATGCAAAACCTCATTATCTGACTATTTCTCTGGGAACATGCAGTTAGTGGCTAAAGAAAGCAATAAGAAAGGCAGGAAGTGAGGGTTACAGTAGTTGGCCTTTGGCTGTCTAAACAGTGGTGCCCTTCTGACTGAATGAGCCACTCTAGATCAATATAAGCACCTTGGACCCTAGGAGCCAGATAACATGTAAAACAATTATGTTGTCGATTACCTAACAATACCAGCTCCCGATCAACATGAAGCAGGTCACGTCTCATTCAAAAGTATATGTGTACACATGCGCGATAGTGAACACACACACATACACGTGTGTGTCAGCGCAGTTATTGTGTGTCTGAACTTGAAATGCCACACCTACACGCGAAGGCACTGATAAAGCACAGGGTTTGGCGTGGTGTGACTGTTTGATCCATTATATAGGATAAGAGTGGCGCACAGTGACATCAGTATGGCAGTAGGCCAAACCTTTCCGCTCTGACTCTGCCATTCCTGTCAGCTGAATGAGGGTGAAGAAAGTAATACTTGCTCTATAGAAAAAGGCATGCAACGGTTTTAAACTATTAATGCGTATCATGATGAAATTATCATGAATGTTTAGAGACTGTGTGGATATGTTTGCCCAAATTAATATTTTATTGCTCAGCCACTGATCTGTGATTGCTTAAGAGACTTTATGGAATTCTCTTTTGTGTTTCATATAAGCATCAACTTTGTCCCAGATGTTTCTCCTGCAATTCATTTGGAGAAATAAAACCGTAATTTCAGAACTATAAAATTTATGTGAACAGCACAGTTCAAATGCTGTAATTCAGTATGGGAGGAATTTAAATTCATAGTGACATATTCAAATTTTCCAAGATGTGAATAAAATTTACAAAATGCTAGAAAAAGGATATGCTCATTTGAGGTGGATACAGTAAGAAGACATACGCATAAACTACAATGGAAACACACCGAATAAATTCCCAGGTAAAGTCATGAGACTTTGTCTCAACAAGCCATATGACTAAACAATTCACATCTTCATTTTTCCTATCAAAATGATTGGCTCATTCAGTGTTGCTCTCTAAAGTATTTACTGTCAATCACTTCTTGTGCTCTAAAACATAATTAATTCATTGCATTTAATAAAAGAGCCACAGTGGCTTTCCGAGTGAATACCACTTTCATTTCTATTTTGCACCAATTTCCCTCAATTTCTGTAATGTTCAAATTTCCCAAGAAATGTTTAGCAAAATTTTTGCTAAAATTAAATTCACAACTTGGATGAAAACATATCTATTGCTGAGATCTGTTATTTAAAAAAATGTCAATTTTGTGTAGGAGAATCAACTGAGACATTTAGAGGTCTCATTTGTCATTTTCTTTCCTATGTAAGACTGAAGATTGAAATTTATAGACAGATTTGTGTTGTGTGATCGTGTGAGCGAGTATGTGTTAGATGTGGAGGCGTGTTTGAAGTTTATGTCTGGAAACTGTAAAGTAGAGGTTTATTCAATAGTCACAGCTGGAACGCAGGTTTGGACTGGTGTAGTGGATCTGTAAAGAGGTGAGGGTTGTGAGATAAGTGTGTGTGTGTCTACAAGGTTTCCACAGCTGTCCATTCAAACGCATCCCAACCCTACCCACTGCTGCCCACTCTTTTCCCAGAGTCCACAGCAGTGGCCCCCAAGAGGGGCCTACGAGTCGACTTCCTGTAAGAGGGAGAGCAGAGCAGGAAGCAATTTGTCACACAGGATTAAACGACAGGAATAATAAAAGGAGGAGAGGAAAATGAGTGCGCCTTTCTCCAAATCTAGACATGGAAGCCTTGAGGGAGAAACAGCAAGAGAGAAATACAAATAAACAGAAATATCAGATAAAGCAGCCTAGACAAAATATTAAACCAAACTGTCAGTCAAGTGAAATGATGTTGACTTTACTGACACATGGATAGAGACATAGACATTAATTCGACTCATCCTAAGATGGTTAAAGAAACTGAGAGAGAGGAAGAGAGAACAGGAAGGACGATTTGGAAGGGAAAGTGGAAAGCGCTGTTGAGAATGTAGCTGTTGTTTGGTGAGAGATGTAAAATGAAACACCCTGAGCACTGATTTGATGAGGGGAAGAAAGGAAAATAAGCAAATCGTGCTTGCTTACGGAAGTGAAAGCAAATTCACCCTAAGAAACCTATGCAGTCCAGCTGCACAAAAACCTTCTCTCTCCTTATGTCACAAGTACAGAACTGTGCCTGAACACTGAGTCTCAAACTCAAATTACTAAGATACATTTAAAATAACAATAATAACAATTAATACTTGTATTCAACAAGGATGCATTAAATTGATCAAAAGTGACAGAAAAGAAATTTATAATGTTGAAAAAATTTCTATTTCTAATTAATACTGTTTAACTTTCTAATAATCAAAGAATCCTGAAAAAAGTCACAATTTCACCAAAAGTATTAAGCAACACAACTGATTTCAACATTGATAATATTCAAAAATGTTTCTTGAGCAGCAAACCAGCATACATTTGCCATCACATGAATAAAATGCATTTTAAAATATATTAAAATAGAAAACTGTTATTTTAAATTGTAATAACATTTCACAATATTACTGTTTTTAATGTATTTTTGATCAAAGCATAAGAGGGCTTCTTTCAAAAACATAAAATCTTACTACAAACTTCTAAACTGTATAAAGACTAAAAACACATAGAAATCAATTCACGTAATTTTATGTCAGAAACAGCACTTTGGCCAGCACAACAGTGCATTGGGCAATCTGAGGTTTTAGGGGTTTTTTCTTCCAAACCTGTTTCCCTCTCCTATAACTTCCTGTCTCTTCTTCAACTGTCTAATCATAATAAAAGGCAAAAAAATATAACCTAAAATTGGTACATAATTTTATTTCAGATGTGGTGTAGTTGTGCAGCATGTGAATAATAATAAAACAAAACTAAACTAAAAAAAGAATAATATTAAAAGCCGAAGAAGACTGATTTGCAGATTTAAGGATAAACGCGTGAGGTGGTTGGAGACGTCAATTCAAATGTTTTGTATGTTTTCAGTGGAATAGCGTCATGGAACTGGAAACTCTGGTTGGTAATACTGCCAGGCAGAATGGTTAATATGAAGGCAAAGTAGCACTGTGTGTGTAACCCTCCCTCTCTGACGCTCTCTGTGGAATAAGCTCACTAACCCAAACCATCTGTGTGGCCCACACTGACAGGAAACTGATAAAAGAAACAGAGGAATGGAGGAAAGGTAAAAAGAAAGGAAACATATTTTATGTGTTCCTCCATAAATGTCCGCTGAATCAAGGGGGCTTCTTTTGTGTGGAACTTTTACTGCCAGTTCCATGTGACTTACAGTAACAGACATCAATAGCCTGATTAATCAATGGTTAACTCATGATAAAAGCTGATATAACTCAGTTATCCATTATACACTCACATACACTTTCTAGATTTAAATAAATCATTGGTTTATTGCAGGAACACAATATCTGTTTTTAGGCAGGAAAAGGCTAACTCCCCAATGCATTATTAAGACATGGCAAACAAAAACGAAGTAGGCATTCTTCATTCTTTGTTACACTTTGAATGTATACTTCTTTCTGTAGTACACTTAATCTCTATAACACATTATTCTAGTAGTCAAGAGATGATTGATTTTAATCCAATTAAAATGCATTGCTGCTTATTTATTAGCTAAGTAAGCAATGTCCTTGCTGAAAGGCCTGCGCACACCTGACCACATGTATATATATATATATATATATATGTGTGCACACTTAGCCATGTTGGAAAGCAAAACTGTCCATACAGAAAGTAAATGTGACCAAAAAAATAAAAATAAAAAATAATACAATTCTGGGATGCCTTCATTTGGATTTTTTTTTTAATTTATTTTATTCTAAAAAGTTTTCTTTCAGGGTTTCTAGTAATTATATATTTATATATTTGGGTTAGTTTCTAGTAATTATAATTAGTAATTATATTAATTTAATAAAAACAATAGAAGTTATTTAGACACCTAAGTGCATGTGTATGTGTGTGTGTGCACGTGTGTAAATCTGCCCAACAAGCACGGTCACATTTCACCACACAAAGCATCCAAAAGAGGTTGAAATTACTTGTGAAAATTAAAATGTAAAAATCACAAAAAAATTATTTTCAATCATTATTAAAGGGGTCATGAACTGCCTTTGTTTTTTATTTTGTACTGCTCTCTGAGGTCCATTTATAATGTTATCACGATTTTTGCATTAAAAAAACATCATGATTTATAAGTAATGGGCTATTTTCTGTCCTGTTTTTAACCCCCCTCATCAGAATGCTCTGTTTGAATATGGCGGATTGTAGACTCAGAAGTAAACGCCCACTGCTATGATTGGCTAATAGTTGTGTATGTTTTACAGCCTACATACTTCCTAGATGGACGCTGCTGTGATTTAGGTTAAAAACGCATAAATACTCAGTACATATAAAACAATCTGTTTAACAGAAAAAGCAACAGGGAACACATAATAAAAACAGTTACTCACACTTGTATTGCCACATTACTGTCAGATCCAATATAGTCGGCACAGCATTGCCTTTTAGTTCCAATCTTTCTGAAAATCACGGGTCGATTTGTGCCTTGTTTGTAAACCAATCCGCAGTAAATTAAAGTGAACAAAGAACCAAGTTCTTACTGATGCAGTCTGAAATTTCATTAAAATTAAAGTTCATCCACTCTTTCCTAACGTTGGAATCAGAAGGAAGGCAATGCAAAGACTGTCTTTTACCAACTTGGCACTGCACAGCGTCTTGTCTTCGGAGCCATCTTTCAGTTTTCTGCAAAGACCTGCACGTTCGCCTCTTGTTATTTACACTATGTGAGCGAATCGGTGGGCGGAGCTAAACAGGCAGCGATGTAGAAGCAGGCGCTGATCTTCCTCTGTGGAAGCGGTGTTTAGTCACACTATTACATCATAAAGAGGCACATTCCACAAACTGTCGTTTTGACAGACTGGCTTCAATATAAGCTGTTTTTAGACTAACGAGAAAGTTTTGAGTTCTGAAAATTACAGGATGCCAGGACGCCATATGTCAAAAGATCAGGGGAATTTTGGTTTCTCAGTTCATGACCCCTTCTAAAAATAGGTAAAAAAAAATATTTCAGTCAAAAATAAAAAAAATAAAAACTGATTTTAACCATAAAAGTCCAAGCGCTCAGCTGTTAAAACGTGAGAAACACATTAGCACCAAGCTGTGACCTGTCAAGTTGACCCATTAATGGACTGACAGTGCAGAACAGCTGGTGAACAAGAGAAAGACCTGAAACCTACAGCCAAAAATGAGCAAAATGTTCTTTTGTTTGATATTTTAAAAAGTAGGAAATAAAACAAAAGGGACAGATACAAAGACAATGCTTTCTTTCGGATATGGTGACTGAGGACAGTATGATGGAGTGAGTCTTTCTGACCTCTGCTAAAAATAATACAGTTTACTCAAGAATACTGCCGAGACATTCACATCCAGCCAGCCGAGCGAGACAGAAAGCACTCAGGAAGACAGCACGTGTGTGTCTAATCCGTGATGAGACTGAGCAACCCCTACATGCGATAAAAAAGACTCACCATCAGGCTGAAAGTTTCGTGCAAATCTCAACTTGCTATAACACACACACACACACACACTTCCTCTAGATTCAAGGATTCACAATCTTGATAATACAATAAAATTACCAACCATTTGCACTGAGTTTTGGATGATTAATTGTAAAACATTTTTTGTGTGTGCTTGATTCATTGTGCTGTGACACACCTAAAGCTGACATACAGTAGTCAGGCTAGCTCACATACCATTATCTTAAAAGTGGCTGTATAACATGGTACGCTAAGTGTATACATTTCAAAAAATGCTGTTCTTTTAAACTTTCTATTTATCAAAGAATCCTGAAAAAGCATGTAACACTGTTTCCACAAGAATATTAAGCAACACCACTGTTTTCAAAATTGACCATAATAAGAAATGTTTCTTGAGCACTAATCAGCATATTAGAAAGATTTCTAAAGAATCATGTGACACTGAATACTGGAGTAAAGGCATTTTTAAAAATTAGAGTAGATTATATTTTAAAATATATTAAAACAGAAAAATAATATTTTGTTGAATATTTTATATAAAATATGTAACAATCAAATAAATGTAGCCTTGGTGAGCATAAGAGCTCATTCTGTATGCAGGTTTCTATCAAAATAAGATGGCATTACCATCTGATACAATTACTGTACTTCCAAAGTACTGTTTTGTAAGGATATGTACTGTACACCCTGACAAATCTAACTGTCCAGGTTGTGAAGGAGATGTAGGACAGATACACACACACACACACACACATACACGCATCCTATTAAACATCATTAATGGCTGAACTCACCAGGGTGTGCCGTTGGCTGTGCGAGTGGGCTGAGACAGAGTGACCTCTAGTTGACCCTGTAAAAGAGAAAGGACAGAACACATGGGCATCTGGCAGGTATTGATCTCTCACTTCCCTTCCAGTAAACTCTGCTAGATATTCTCGAAGGATGTGCAGTACATGAAGAACATTCAGTCTCTTTCACTTCCTTTGTTTCAATATGTTCAACACACATCATATGTACTTTAGTTTTGGGTCACCATGGTACCAAAATTTCAGTGGTCAATACCAACAGTAAAAAATGTTTCTACAGTAAACACCAAAGTAATTGGTTAACTGTAAGTTACATTACCATATATGGTGAAAAATTATGAATGGTTTAGCATCACACTGTATGTAACATTATTGTAAAATTCTGTCAAATGTATGGTTTTTGCAAAAACTATGAATTACTGTATAATTTATTGTGAGATAGAGCAAAAGAACAGTCTTTGTGTGACACAAGTTAGTCTCTTCTCATTTGTACCATCATTAATGTACATCAGTGTGTTTTGTGTTACATTTTTTATTTACATTAGTTAATATATTTGCATTATTTTAATGTCATATGTGTTTCCCTTAAACATTAAATGAACAAAAAGCCACATTTGGTTGACATTCCAGGTGGAAAAAAAGGTTGGTCATGAAACAGCTGATCTTTAATTATGAATCATTATAAATAATTATGGTTAGGCATTATACCAAAAATCTAATACCAGCATATGGGTGAAAACCTTCAAAGTAACTGTACATTCAACTCCACTGGTTGCACAATGTGCTAGCAGTGGCCTCAAAACTAGCTGTCTGAGACGTTTTGGTTGGTGACACCTGTGCAGATGATTGACAACGTGACAGGCTATGGTTCGAGGGATGTCCAGATTCTTTAGTGCATTCCTCAAGTTTGGCTTCCCCTTCCCCATCTCAGAACTCATATTGAAGAGGGGAAGACGGAACGAGAAAACAGCTCTGGAGTGCAGCAGGGGTCCAGAAAAGGTCAACCGGAATGACCTGGAAACCCTTTGACGTGGCTCAACGTGGCTAACCAAAAGAAAATGTAGCAATTGGTCATAATGGCAGTCGGCCGACTGTATGGTGTTTCATCGTTCGTAATTGTCAATTAATGGTGAGTTAAGTCATGTAATTTCTTTGGTAACTGTCAAACAACTGTACAAATAGCTAATCCATGCTGTGAGTCATAAGGTCATTTACTGGATTCTAAAAGTCTCCCTCGGTTAAAGAAAACCCCATGGGTTCTGCAAATATAAACCGGAACGGTACCAAACTGACCACACTTCCTATTTGCTACATCATACAGAGTCATGTTCTGAAACTACAACACGCACAAACACACAATCGTCTAGCAGTCTAAATTTGGATTTCCCATTGA
This sequence comes from Spinibarbus caldwelli, assembly GCA_039654775.1. Lineage (NCBI taxonomy): Eukaryota > Metazoa > Chordata > Actinopteri > Cypriniformes > Cyprinidae > Spinibarbus > Spinibarbus caldwelli. Next base: position 24,015,522 of record CM077219.1, on the reverse strand, counting down.
CCTTTATTGTTCTTAAATTAAGCTAGAAGAGCCAAGCATCACCATTACTGCTCACACTTAGGGTTAGGTATTTAAACAAACCCTTAGGTATTAAACTGGGCTTGCACTATTTGATACACTCTTAAAAATAATGGTGCTTAAAAGGTACTTCACAGCGATGCCATAGAAGAACCATATTTGGTTCCATAAAGAACCATTCAGTCAAAGGTTCTTTAAAGAACCATCTCTTTCTTACCTTTTTATAATCTGAAGAAACTTCTTTCACCACAAATAATCTTTTGAGAAAGGTTCTTCAGATGTGAAAGGTTCTTTATGGAACCATTTAGACAAAAAAGGTTCTTCTATGGCATCGTGAAGCACCTTTATTTTTAAGAGTGTATCTCAAACCACACAGCTTATCAGGAAGAGAGGTGCTATTTCATATAAGTGGACTTTCCATTTTCACCTGGTTCAATGCAGCAAAAACACACTACACAGTGCTAAAACAGTCATAACCCTAGCAATCAAAACAGTCATAAACCCAGAACAACCTAGAAACTCACAACATCCTAGCAACCATATAGAAATGCACTAATAACAACTCCAAATACCCAAGCAACTGCACAGAATCATGCTAAAAACAACCACATAGCACAGTATTTAGTTTTTGTTTAATTTTTTCTGGATCTTCCGGTGCAACAACAGACTAATGTACGTCTCTTTTAACGTACATTATGTCGGGCTTCTACAATCGTAATCAACCACAAAATTCACATTCAGATCAGCCAACAATTTTTTTTACATTATTCTTTTCTAAATTTCTTTAATTTTATTTTTTCGAGTCACTGTTTTACTCAAATGCATGTCACAGTACAGATTATAAGATATGTTGCTACTATCGTTTCGTTGGAACTTTTACATTACAAAAATTTGGTACCTGGTCTCATGACGAAAACTTTTTGTGCAAGACACGAAAAACGTACCAAAAAGTACATATCACTGCAGTTTCCAACAGAAATGAACACTAGAGGCAGTAAAAAAGCAAGCACTTGTAATAGTTTTCGTCACAGTTATGATTACAGCTTCATATGTTTCACGTTCCGGACGTAACAAGCTTGATCGGTAGCTCAGCCGGCACGGAATTGGATTTAGGATGCGGAATCCTTGGGTACGAATCCTATCAAAAACATGACTCACGATGAAAGAGCTGAAAGATGAGAGATCAAAAAACAATCTAAAACAGCATGATTGCGTTTTTACATCACATTCACTTTTGTTCATACTATCGGGTAGGTTTAGGTGTAGTGCAGATGGTAAGTTATTTTAAAATGTCACTGAGCATTAGACTTGTAGCGCCACTCAAAGGACATTTCAAATCAGAACTGCGGTGACACCTACAAAATCAACGTCACATAAAACGTACCATATGTATGTTCATCTGTTCCAGGGGGGAAAAAAAACAAACACTCTTTTAGCACCACCCAGTGGACATTTCTCATTGAATATGTCACGAAAGGTACGTGGTGGTATGTATTTCGAGTCCTGCAAAAAAAGTTCCCAGAGGCACGTTTTCATCGTGAGACCAGGTTGAAAATGTAACATTACTTAGTTTCTTTATAAACCATTTTTGCATTAGAATTTTGCAATTTGGCTAACATTTAGTAACTAGGTCATAAACACACACATCACATACCTCTATGAACAAGTGCACTTAGTAACACCACCTCTTCTGTAGTACTTGGCAGTGAACTCAAACACACAAACACTCAGCAGTCCCGGGCACTTGACTGCTGCATGCAGATCATAGCATTCAAAATGAGGGCTGTTCTTAGAACTGACAAAGACAGAGAGAGCTTTTGTGCTCAATCCGTCTACATGCAATACCAACCCAGTTCTGCCCCACCCATCCCCTCTGGACAAACTCTGTCTCACAGCCAGCACTCAGACCCTTCACACCCAGTGGACAGTAAATCCACACTGTCCTTCCCTGTGAACGGATCTGATGTCGGCTTTAGTTTCCTCTCTGTGCTACATGCATGCAAGTACTTGAGCCTGAGGATAGTTCACCCCAAAATGAAAATTCAGTCATCTTCATGTCAAACCTGTGTCGCTTTCATTGTATAGACTAAAAAATTACTTTCAAAATATCTTTGTTATCCACAGAAGAAAGTCAGTCATACAGGATGGGAACGACATGATGAGGGTGATGACAGAATTTTCTTTTTTGAGTGAACTATGCCTTAAATGGCATGCAAGAGGAAGGGACGAAGAGAAACAAACATCAGGCATAGAGGGAAACATTTCCTGCTTTGAACTGTGTTGCCTCTTTCAACACTAATAAACTAAAACACACACAGAACGAAGCCTCAAATACCTTCTGGGAGGTGATGGCTAAAAAAAAAACATGTACAAAAGTGTCCTGAAGGATTAGTTGGCTCCTACCGTTTTGCCAGCAATTTTCTTGTGAATGGTCCTGTAGTCAATAAAAGAAGTGTTTCGCCATACAGGCAGCGAGACCGCCGCAATTTGCAATAAATACGGTTTATGAGTGGATTCTAGTTAAAGTTGATTTCCAGGAAAATTACAAGGAGGCTCATTTACACAACCATGTATTTCTACCTACTGAGATGACCATCTGACCCCTGTCAACCGCCCACCCACTGGCAGGCCGGGGCTGCGGTGCCACGCTCGGCTTGCCTGCGGGTTCCCGTTAATGACTAGTATGCACTGGCTCTGATTCTGCCCTTTGGTCCAGTGACTCTGTGAGGTTTATCAGAATCGATCCCGGCTGTAAACTGACTCAGTCTGACTCCCCCACATCAGCTGTAACTCTAGCCCCCCCTCACCTTGACCTCTTTCACAGACACGCACCTTTATGTGTGTGCGACTAAGCCTGTGCCGCTCTGTGGCATCGTGTTTCAGGGCTCTGGCACAGCCTCGGAGGAACATTCTGTGCCGGGCTGGGGGCTCCTGAGGGTCACGAGGCTAAAGAGTCAGGAAGACGCTTCTTTTCTTACACAAACACTTTCAAAGAAACAACAAACATTTCTTTGAGTGAGAAGAATTTTTTTTTTTTTTTTAATTTAGTTTACATTAGAAATTATTTCTTATTTTATGCCATATCTTTTCTTTGTTTTAAAAGAGTCATCATAATACTCATAAAAGTTTCTAGTTTCTAGGTATTTATCAATGTTTAAATTGTTATAATATACAGTATACAGGTGCATCTCAATAAATTAGAATGTCGTGAAAAAGTTCATTTATTTCAGTAATTCAACTCAAATTGTGAAACTCGTGTATTAAATAAATTCAATGCACACAGACTGAAGTAGTTTAAGTCTTTGGTTCTTTTAATTGTGATGATTTTGGCTCACATTTAACAAAAACCCACCAATTCACTATCTCAACAAATTAGAATACTTCATAAGACCAATAAAAAAACATTTTTAGTGAATTGTTGGCCTTCTGGAAAGTATGTTCATTTACTGTATGTGTACTCAATACTTGGTAGGGGCTCCTTTTGCTTTAATTACTGCCTCAATTCGGCGTGGTATGGAGGTGATCAGTTTGTGGCACTGCTGAGGTGGTATGGAAGCCCAGGTTTCTTTGACAGTGGCCTTCAGCTCATCTGCATTTTTTGGTCTCTTGTTTCTCATTTTCCTCTTGACAATACCCCATAGATTCTCTATGGGGTTCAGGTCTGGTGAGTTTGCTGGCCAGTCAAGCACACCAACACCATGGTCATTTAACCAACTTTTGGTGCTTTTGGCAGTGTGGGCAGGTGCCAAATCCTGCTGGAAAATGAAATCAGCATCTTTAAAAAGCTGGTCAGCAGAAGGAAGCATGAAGTGCTCCAAAATTTCTTGGTAAACAGGTGCAGTGACTTTGGTTTTCAAAAAACACAATGGACCAACACCAGCAGATGACATTACACCCCAAATCATCACAGACTGTGGAAACTTAACACTGGACTTCAAGCAACTTGGGCTATGAGCTTCTCCACCCTTCCTCCAGACTCTAGGACCTTGGTTTCCAAATGAGATACAAAACTTGCTCTCATCTGAAAAGAAGACTTTGGACCACTGGGCAACAGTCCAGTTCTTCTACTCCTTAGTCCAGGTAAGACGCCTCTGACGTTGTCTGTGGTTCAGGAGTGGCTTAACAAGAGGAATACAACAACTGTAGCCAAATTCCTTGACACGTCTGAGTGTGATGGCTCTTGATGCCTTGACCCCAGCCTCAGTCCATTCCTTGTGAAGTTCACTCAGATTCTTGAATCGATTTTGCTTGACAATCCTCATAAGGCTGCGGTTCTCTCGGTTGGTTGTGGATCTTTTTCTTCCACACTTTTTCCTTCCACTCAACTTTCTGTTAACATGCTTGGATACAGCACTCTGTGAACAGCCAGCTTCTTTGGCAATGAATGTTTGTGACTTACCCTCCTTGTGAACGGTGTCAATGATTGTCTTCTGGACAACTGTCAGATCAGCAGTCTTCCCCATGATTGTGTAGCCTAGTGAACCAAACTGAGAGACCATTTTGAAGGCTCAGGAAACCTTTGCAGGTGTTTTGAGTTGATTAGCTGATTGGCATGTCACCATATTCTAATTTGTTGAGATAGTGAATTGGTGGGTTTTTGTTAAATGTGAGCCAAAATCATCACAATTAAAAGAACCAAAGACTTAAACTACTTCAGTCTGTGTGTATTGAATTTATTTAATACACAAGTTTCACAATTTGAGTTGAATTACTGAAATAAATGAACTTTTCCACGACATTCTAATTTATAATTTATTGAGATGCACCTGTATATTTAAATTTTATATTATACATAAATATAAAAACACATTACATATATTTCTTAAATATATACATGTATGTGTGTGTGCATATATATATATATATATATATATACTTTAAGTTGTAATGTTTCACAATGTTACTGTTATTACTTTATTTTTGATCAAATAAATCCAGCCTTGTTGATTTCTATCAAAAACATCCAAAAACATCCAACATACAAAATCTTATCAACCCCAAGCTTTTGAACAGTAGTACAGAGGTTCTAAAGCTTCTAAAGCTTCTAAAGCTTCTAAAGCCTGCATGAGACAGGCGCTAAAGCTATGAAACGCTATCCAGGTCAGCGGCAAGTCGCTTCACAACCTGCACGCCACAATTTACAACTAGAGCTGCTCAGTTTAGTACATACGCACGCACATTCACAATGTAGGGAGTAGGGAAAGTTGTAAGTCCACTTGGCATAGGAAGATGGACTGGCTGCAGTCCCTGCCAGAGGAAGAGTGGAGTTAAAAGAGCAGGATGGAGGTGAGAAAGAAGGTAAAAGTGTGTTTCAGAGCGAAAGGGGTGTGTATAATGAGACTCGCTTAACCAAGGTGGAGAGGCGCCATAAATGTTGGACAGGCTCAGCAAGAGAGACTGACAGGTGTCATTAAACCTCTCTCTCGCTCTCTCTTCACCATTCGGTTCCTCTGAGTGGCCCTCGCTTTTCATTCATTCGCTAATGTGGTGTGCGTGCATTTCTTCGTATGTTAAAGATGTTTTTTTAACCTGTATGGCTTCAGGCAAAAAAAAACACAGCTCAAAGTTCAAATTCAGATGAATTTCAGGAAACGACACATCCGAATTCTTCTTGAGTGTCATACCCTCTACTATGAACCACTTCCCAAGACATATCAAGAGTTCACAGCACCGAAAATGAGCCTGTCTGTTTCACATAATATCTAATAAAGCTTGATCGGGAGGTTTGAGTTGGTTAGGAAGGCTGGGAAAGGTATGGCGTGTGAGCGGGACCTTTGGCAAGAGCGTTCCGGGATGAGGAGCAGGATGAATCATCCGAGCAGGAGATGCCGTGATGGGTTCGTTCCGTGGCTCACTTCCGTTCCTGTGTCCCAAGAGATGGGGTTGAGTAAGCGGGCGGAAATGCCGCTGCTCTGCCAACTACGGGCCTCTGGAGCAGATGTTCATCTGTGTGCTTTTTGTTTTTTTCTATGATTCTACCCTGAGGGGACTTTTAGGGACAGGCAGGATTAGCAAACAAAACAAACTTAATTTACTTTTTTAAATTTTCCGAGTGGCCTGGAAGACCACCCTTTAACTTTTTATATTGAATTTCAAGGTATCATTCCATCCCGTTTTTATGTTTATGTAACAGTTTGTCAAAGTTACTGTGTGTTGCTGGGAAACTAAGAATAAAAAGTGAAAACATAAGGGAAAAAAAAAAAAAGTAGCATTATGGAAAATCAGTTTATTTTGCCCATATCACGCCAACAAAAACAACAACAAAACATTAAACCTCAATTTAAACCTGCATAGCGCAAGATTTTGGCTCAGCGTAGTGGGTGTGGGGGAAATACCATCTCAAAGCTCTGCGGTTCTACCGTTATACATTAACAGCACTGAGTCTGTGCCAGAAACTCCTGCCAGTTTGTGTTTCTTTCCCAGGATGCCCTGCTCCTCACCCCAACAGCTGCAGTGGGCGGGTGTCCTGGTGTCATAACATCTTCAAGGCGCAGCGTGAATGTCAAAAACAAAAAGAAAGAAAGTTCTGTGTCTCCTAAGAAACATGGAAGAGTGAAGCAAGTGATGTTTGTCGCTCTAAAACAGGAAAGAGGGGGAAGAGCAAGAGCGTGCAGGACAAACAGAAGCGCTCTTTCAGCTCACCCGCTGTCTGTTTGGCCAGCTTGATTGGGGACCGCTGCTGACGTCAGAGGAGCAGATCCCTGAACCAGTGCTGCACCACTGCATGCTTGCTATTATGAAGGCCTTAAAGGGAACGTTTGTCACCTTCATGTTGTTTCAAATCTTTACAACTTTCTTCTGTGAAACCCAAAAAAAAAAAAGATATTTTGAATAATGTTATTGGACCTCATTTACTCTCTTGTGTTCCACAGAAGAAAGAAAGTCTTTCAGGTTTGGAACAACATGAAGGTGATTTAATGATGACCGAATTTTCATTTTGGAGTGAACTATCCCTTTAATTTAGCATTAAAGTACAAAGTTATGAGCCAGAATATCAGCTTTACATACTGTAGGATAAAATGTAGGGTTTGTTTCAGCATAGATGTAGTACAGATGTACATGTGAGTTGAAAGTGGATCTGTCGAGATGATACATTCAGCTGCGGTCTCCTGCAGCACAAAAAAAAGGACCGTTAACAGTCGCTGCAGAGAGGAAATATCCAAACACACACGTCTGTGGGGTCTGACCACCTGCTTGAGTGTGTGGCCTACAGAGGGTTGGGTGCAATGGAGGAGGTCTTTGTGTAAACACGTCAATGGATGTTTCCGGAGCGGGCTTTCCTAGACTTCAGCCAAACCAGGCCTCTCTGTACCCTCCATGTCTTCCAAGCATGCATTTCCTCTTCAGCAATAATAGTCCAACTTCCATAAGTATCTGGTTTTAAGTCTGACTAGGGGAAAAAGTTACTAATATTTCATCAAAACAGAGCAAAAAATCATCAAGCAAAATGGGTAAAGTAATGAAACTAAGCCAAACTGATTTAGCCAGCAAAATTCCCAGCTTATCCAGTTTAAGCCCTTAGCTATGTGTTAGAAAATTGTAGATATGGTAACATTAGCAAAATTTCAGCGCACACAAGCACTGCTCACACAGAAGTCACTTTCAAATCAAGTAGCTTTCTGTTGGTCAATGAGGTGAATTCACATGACTAACTTCAACCAGATGTGAAATCTAAATGGGGAAATCTTTTGCCCTTACAGAAAATTCCCATTTGTGTGGATTCTTAATGAAATTCCTGGACTTTTGCACATGGAAATTCGCTGAATAATGGTAAATGTGACTGCACCTTAAGCCAATCATTAGCAAATCCAAAATGATCATGGGGTGGTAGACCCTTTTAGACTCACACCAGTTTAAGATGGCCAAGCTGGTTTTTGGTGGCACATGGTGGCTGGTCAAGGCTGAACAAATTTAATCACCAGTTTAGTCTTGTTAGAAACCAGCTATCATGTTGTAAAACACAGTTACCCGTTTAAGCTTAATTTTCCAACATGTTTCAAAGTCCTTAAAGAATAAGCTTTGATAGTTCAAACCACAAAAGGGAAGAGTGCTAATTATAAACAACAGAAAAATAGATGCCACCCACCAAGTCCTAAGCAGCACCACTTAGTTTCTCCTAGGAAGGACAACTGAAGGTTGCTGCTCGGACTATTGATCCTGCCTGGCATGAAGAGGAAGCCTGGATTTGCAGACGCACTCTAGATATCAATATCTTTTATCAATAATCAATAATGGCACCGTGGCAACAGTGAAAACAGCAAGAGTCAATTGTGGTGATGCAACAGCAAGAAAAAACTGATAAATCATAATAAAAGTTCAGGCTCTGTATGCCCTAAAACAATGACTCAGCAAATGGGCACTCATATTACAATAACCATTCATATAGTTAGAGCTGATTATCAAGTCTTTAAAGCTGCTTCATTACTGTATATGTGATACCCAAAGATGTGGCAGGCACTCGGTTGACTATGTAACATTATCTAATGGTTACATCACATACTGGAGACTGGCAGTGTTCAGTGGATCAAGTTCATCAAATTTAATCGTGCAATCAAATTCAAACTGAGTTTGTCTGAAACTCTGTGTCAGAAATCACCCATTTACATGTCTAAATTTGTCTGTACTATTAGACTATCCCATCTTACACTTTAAAAAGTGCTTTTTTTCTTCCTGGTCATGTCTTTTCTTGCCAATTGGCTCCAAGGACTCACACTGGGGCCTTCTTTAAAAAATAGGTGCATGATGACCCTAGGGAGGAGGGGGATGCATTGACCTATTAACCTCCTATATTCTACCCCCATTACCCTGACACATGTGCACAGAAATCCTTCACAGACCAATAAATGGGTTAATGGCATAAGACTTCAGCAAGGAAATATGGGGATTATTGATCTCAGGGTGATTAATCCATAGAGGATGGATGGAGTGGGGATAAAGGGAGTAGGGAGAGATAAGAGGTCAGACCATAAGAGATTGGTGCAAAAGGTCCCTTAGGCTGTTTCTTATTGATTGGCCCAGTGCATCTGTGTGTAACACGGTTTCACAATATGTGACTGATTAGAAAACCAGTGGGTGTCTCGTAAAGCGTGTGTGCGTATATGTCCAGACATGTCAATATGTCTTTATACCCGCCTTTCAGAGAACTGATATGAACTGTAGACAGTACACTTGAGGTAAGTCAGCATTACATGTGGGTGTTGGGTCATAATGGGGTGTGGAATACTTTCAGTTGTAGGTAATTAGCCATCCCAAGAAGTACACAAGGTCTACTGAGTGTGAGATGGAAATATTTCTGCTTTAATTCAGAAATGCTCAAAACGGCCTTTGTGTGATTGTGAGAAAGGGCTCGCTGGCTGTTGAAAAACTCATTTAGTGTACAAAAGGAGATCAATAGCAGAGATTTTACTGACAGAGGAGCCATTATTAAATGTTTGATCATGCGGATGTGTTCAGTTGCACAGAGGCGTAAAATAGATGAGGAACCTGAGTGCTGGCTCAGCTGAATGTCCTTCATTGTTCATTACATTTCACAGGAACCCTTCATCTCTGTTCTTCACTATGATTTGTACCTTCCTTTTTTAACACACATGGGCTAATCATAAAACACCTCAACAATAAGATCTTGTGTGTGAAAACAGTGGAATACTTTTGGATGTACAATTGCCTTACAAACAACGGACAACTACATATTTTAGAATTACATATTTTGACATTCATGGATTTCCTCTAATGAGGTTGCTAGAATTAAAAAGCCCTCAAAACCACATACATAGTGAACAAATGTATGAATGTCTCACAAATGATAACTTGGGAACATTGGTATCATAGCATGCAAACCCTGAGCGCTTCCCTTTGATTCTCAAAATATGACCAGAAAAACTAGTTTTGCTAGAATAGCCTTGGTGTTCTTATCACACACTACTTACAACACTTAAAACTGAGAAATATGTCTGTATATGTCTGTATATGTCTATAATGTATGAATGTTAAAAAAATCGATTCACTTTTGAGCATTACAGTATACACATGTACAGAGTGTTTGAGAATGACTGTGATTACAGTAAGGTTCACCGTGCGTGTGTGTGTGTGTGTGTGTGTGTGTGTGTGTGTGTGTAGTTACTAGTATGTAATCCAGTAGTGACAACTAATTTCACTAGTAATAACTATTTAAATATTGGTGTTTATTCATTAGATACTAGCACTTATGACTAATAGCTATTCAATAAACCACTAGCACTTATTCTTTACATGAACACTGATTCCTTTACTACTAATTATTAGTTTTATTAGCACTGAATAAATAGACACTAATACTTAATCATATATGGCAAGCAAAACAACCACTTGAGTGAGACAAGTAATGTAGATAGTTACACTTAGGATAGATACTAGTGTCTAGATAAATAGGTACATGCATTTAGTTAATAAGTACTAAGCAGGACTAGTTACTAGTAAACACTCAACAAAAAGTACTAGTACCAAATGAAAAGCTACATGTAAAACCGGAATAGGTATCTGTAACAACTACCAATACATGCTAGTTGGAAGTGAATAGCTGAGATCTGATCATACTGTGCCGTCTAGATAGTCAGCTTGGTTTGAGACACAGCTTTAGTTTTGTCTACATACCCGTCCGGTGTGTGTGTGCTCGTCCTGATTGCGTAACTCAAAAGACTCTTCCTCCTCTTTCTCCCCATGATCCCGAGCCAGCAAACTGAAGCCTTGTCTGCAGCACACAAGCCAGCAAAGTCCCCGCAAAGGCATTCAAATCACGGCGTGTCGTCCAGTTTCTATCTGTAAAAGTCCAGTGATGTCCACCGTCCTGTCGTGCAGATGGGACAGATGGAGACTGTCTAGTCGCATGAAGCGCGCTGATCCGCGAGAATAAACTCCTCCATTTCGGTTGGGACAACTGACAAATACCGCGTTTTATCACGCGGGATATATCCAAAATACGCGTCCAACTTCAGAGAAAGACTGATAAAATACTTTTGATCCCACGGGTACTTTCAAAAGGAGAGTTGATAAAACAACGCTTCCTATTGGCTTCTGTCGCGTCTCTGATTCTGCGAGACATGAGCATGCAGACTCTTTGAGAAGCGTGAGTGAAGGGGCGGGGCGAATCACCTCATGTGCTAGGATTCGCAAGATGATTGGATCAGCACGCACACGCCCAGAAAACGCCCCGCCCACTGTCTGGCGCACTGCACATGTGAAGAAGGAGGCATTTCAGGAAATAGAAGCAAGGATCAGAAATGTTTGAGTCTCGTTATAAAGCAACAACAAATGTCAAATCCCTGTCTTGTAACTTTAAATTTTGGCCATAAACAAGCAAATTATACTTTTTTATGAACCTGCCTGCACTCTGTGCTCTGTTTACTTAGGCATTACCACACATTAAAGCTATTTTCTAGGTTTTACCCAAATCTGTCCTTGTCCAAACGATGATGTCATCACAGAAAGGCTATCTACTTTGAATGGCAAAGTGAAATTCGCCTTCTATTATTTGGATAGTGCTGGGACGTGGAGACTGTGCAGTTGTATTAACGAGTGTGTGTGAAGTTCTGGGTAAAGGGGTGAATGAGCAGTGTGTTTTGTGTGTTGGGGGTTAATGTAGTCTCCTGAAACGCATTATGTGCCTGAATGGAAAGCAGATGGACTCCTTTATTCCAGGAAACTCCTGTCACGAGAGGCTCTGAAGAGAGGGAGACAGACAGAGAATGAGGGGAGAGGGTAGAGCACCAGAAAGACTTTTTTTGTGTGACTTCCAAAAGGTCTGATGATCTTCCCCTTCCTCTTTATTGTTTTGTGCAATGTCTGTTTTCTACATTTTTTCTGTCATTTATTACATTTTTATGGCTTAGAAAGCAAATGACTCCTTGTGGACACCAAACAAGCATCACTCATTTTCATTTAGTTTTATTGTACCTGTCTTCCAGGAAATAACTGATCAGATCAGAAGTGTTAGTATGAATCAAATAAATCAGTCTGAAAACCAGTCTCTTCTTGGCTTATATTGAAATCCTCCAAAAAATTTTCTTTACAAATCCTCGTTTTATACTTGTACTAATTCGTGACCAGTGTTTTGTTTTGCTCTCTCCTCTCTCACTGGAACTTACGCTACCCCTACATCCTACATCATACACTGGAACGCCATCAACAAAACAGAAGTTTCTGATATTCAGATATTATTAATGTTTAATTCTTATAAACATTTCAGTCATTTTTTCCTCAAAAATTGGTGATTTTTGTTTTTTTAGATATTAATCTGGGGGGGAGGGGGGCATGGAGTTTATGTGATGAGTGATTAAAAAATAAAAAATAAAATAAATAAATAAATTCAATAAAAGTGGTCATTAAAAAGTCACAACTTGGCTTTTTGCAGTCAAAACTGACCTAAAGATTTACTTATACAAATGATTATGAAATTGAGAAATTTACACAAACGAAAAACAAACAAACAAACAAAGATGAGCATAAATTTATTGTTACTACTTCAGATAAATTAGTGTTATATTGTTTAATTAAATAAAAAAGTTACACACTTACTATTCCTGGTATTACTGTTACTATGAGTGAGGCCAAATCTATAAAGCAGACTTCTGAATATGCAGTAAAATACACTTTCGAACAGTTGGGAGGATGTGAGGGCACAACGGACTGTGGCATCAAGACTGAATCCCGAAAAAGGGCCCCAAATGAAGATTTAGCGCTTGTTTTGTGAAAATGAGACAGAAAACTGAAAACATCAGTGTGGTCAAATTCCTCTCACTCCCTTGTCTTCAGAGACAAAAGATGGGTGTGATAATGACAGTCTGTTTTTTCTTGAAACCTCACTCTCTCACATGCCATATATAGACACAAGACTCCCTGTTTCTTCTTAGCGTGGGCAGAGAGATTGAGAAAGAGGGAGAAAGAGAGAGAGAGAGAGCGCTCTAAAAATAAAACATCTGTTCCAGGAGCCGGTCAGGTGGGAGGCAGGTCTGACGCACCATGATGAGGAAGATGAGAAGAGAGAAAAGCAGAGGTATAAGCCGTGAGGAAAATGATACTGTAATCTGTTAGAGAGAGAGAGGACGAGGAATTGACTGATAGAGAACGAGAGATGCCAAGCAGGGGGTTTTTACTGGACAGCACACTAGCTAGCCCCCTGCGCGAGTGTGCGCGAGTGTGTGCATGTGTGTTTGGTAAAGCCACAGGCAGACTTAAAGACAAACACCAGGGCCAGCTTGCAGAATGATGAATGCATGGAGAGAGTCAGCAGAGAGCAGAGCAGAGCAAACGAGAGGAAATGAAGGCATAGAGAGAGAGAGCGAAGGGAGCGCAGGCACAGAGAGGCCCTGAAAAATATCATGTGTCATCTGCGTGAATGTGTGTGAGCAAGAGTGTGTTTGGTGTGCTTTTTGAAAGCGTGATTTATGAGTGTAGATGAGTGAGTAAGTGAGTGAGCTGAGTTCTGTGTGAGACTTCAGGAAAAGAAGGATTAGAGTGGAAAGACTGACAATGTGTGTGATGGAAAAATTAAACTTTAAGACACAACTGGTAAAAAATTATGAACTCACAATGAGGAAATGATCAAATTTCAAGAAGTTATATTAGCACTCAATTTTAAAAACAGTTTTTTTGTAATTTACTGATGATTAAATACTTAGACAACTACGTAAGCCATTTATATTATAAAGATCAAGAGTTTAGGGCCAGTATTTTTTGTTTCGTTTTTTGAAAGAAATTAATACATCTAGACACATTATTATTGATCAAAAGTCATGATGCTTTGTTTCATTTTTTTCCTGCAAAAATGCTGTTCTTTTGAGCTCTCCATTCATCAAAGAATCCTGAAACAAATTTTTCAAACCAGCATATTAGAATGATTTCTGAAGGATCATGTGACACTGAAGACTGGAGTAATGGCTGCTAAAAATACATTATAAGAATACATTAAAACAGAAAACAGTTATTTTAAATACTAGTAATATTTCACAATATTGTTTTGCTGTATTTTTGATCAAATAAATGCAGCCTTCATGAGCAAGGCTGAGAGTCTTCTTTCAAAAATATTTTTAAAATCTTACTTTTGAATGGTAATATAGGTTGATGAAGTGTTTTTGAAAAACAGAGCAGCAATGGCACAACCAATGCCTGAATTTGGGAAGGGACTTTTTGTTAGCCCAGTGGCTGACAGGGAGTATTCCCCTGCTGAAAAAAAATAAAAAATAAATAAATAAATAAATAAATATATATATATATATATATATATATAGATAGATAGATAGATAGATAGATAGATATAGATATATAGATATAAAATACTTAACCTTAGCTGGTTTCCCAGTCTGGCTCTGGCTGTACACTTGCAGACCATCTTAAACCAGCTAAGACCAGCAAATCAGTGTAGTTCAGCAGGGACAGGAACACTTTTTATGAACTTATGGATACTTTTATTGATCTTTCTATTGATCTTTTTTTATTAATCTCTCTTTAAATTCAGTTTCCTTTGCTGTAAACAAAACTTAGTTCTCGCCAAACACACGTACAACAGTTAGCGGAAGCTAGAGATTCCGGTTTATAAAGTTTTTAAAGATGGGTATTTTTCTTACACAAACACTTCAATTATTAACCCCCCAGAGCCGTATGGAGCACTTTTATGATAGATGGATGCACTTTTTTGGGCTTGAAAATTTTTGTACCTTCAATAGTACGCACTAAAGGAAGTTGAAAATGTATAAAAGCATAACAGGACCACCCTAATGTTTAATTTCATGATTTGAATCGGACTGACATAAAATGATTCAAGAAATCCTTGTATTATAGTTTTTGGTAATGTGCGTCATGGTCTTTTTTTCTCCGCTTCACATATGCTTTCTCTCATGACTTGCACTCAAGTCAGAACTTGGTATAATTGACATTTCCTGTCTATGAGGTCGTTTTAGGCCTTAAGGTGTTGATTCTACTTGAGAAATGGGATAGAGTCAATCCTTGACTCAGCCTGACAATAGACAGACACCAAACTCATAATATTCATCCTATAAAGCTCTTCCACCATGAACTGCTTGTTCATGATTACACTGCCTCTTTCTCTTCTTTTGTTAGTATACAGCCTTATTCTCCAGACTTTTTTCTTATTTAGTTTATTTGTTCTACTGGCTTTTCTGAAATGTGGCTGAATAGTTCAAAGCTGTAGAAGTCAGAAGGAAGAAAGATTCAGAGTAAAGACAACAAGGAAGATTCAGAGTTAAGACAACAAGTGCTTTATATAATATCTGTGTTTGGTTTATTAAAGGTTATTACTGAGAAGGTTTGCTCACATATAAGTGGCACAAACAGCAAAAGCTGCCTCGTCAATGAATACATTGTATTAAACTTTTCTGGGCAGAATACTGTGATCAGTTGTGTCTTTTCGCAGTGGAGAGTTTGGAAGCCTTTTTCCAGTGCCTCAGAGAAAAAGTAAAAAAGGTAATTATGAGATGAAGTTTTAAAAAAAAATGAGTTGCATTATGAGAAATAAAGTCACGTTGTGAAATATACAGTCAAAAGTCACTGTGTCAGATATGTAGTCACATTCTGAGATAAAGTCAAACTGTCAGATATAAAATCACATTATGAGATATACAGTCACGTTGTGAGATATGAAGTCACATTATGATATATGCAGTCATATCTTGAAATATTAGTCACATTATGGTGATGTAAAATCAAACTGTCAGATATAAAGTCACGTTTTGAGATATATAATCACATTGTGAGATATAAGTCAAAAGTTACTTTGTGAGATACAAACTAAAATATGAGATATGAAGTCACATCATGAGATAATCATGAGGTTGTCACATCATGAGATAATCATTTGGCGGGTTTGAATCTTGAAATCTGGCAACTCTGAGTTTTAAATGTTCATGAAAGCTGTCTACTGTAAGAAAATGGGTCTATTAAATAAAAAGTGATTTCATAATAAATGACCTGCAGGCCTGATTAAACCGTATAAATGTTGAATCCAGGCTGTGAGGCATAGTCTGCACATGTCTGCTTTAGAAGAACCAGTGCATTTGTATATGACCCGCTCTTCTTTGTTTTTCTTTGTGTGTGTGTATGTGTCTTTCCTCCTTTCCAAATCTCCCTGGAAGGAGGGGTGTTAGGGAGAGGGCACATAGGAGAAAAAAATATTCTC
Organism: Spinibarbus caldwelli; assembly: GCA_039654775.1. Classification (NCBI taxonomy): domain Eukaryota; kingdom Metazoa; phylum Chordata; class Actinopteri; order Cypriniformes; family Cyprinidae; genus Spinibarbus; species Spinibarbus caldwelli. The sequence goes on along the minus strand of CM077219.1, from coordinate 23,999,339 downwards.
TCCATAAACTTCTGACCTCTCTTCCCAACCCCCTCTCACCTCCCTTCATGGTCTCCATTACTCTATCTTTAACCCTGGTTCGTCCAACTCCTAAAATCCCAAATCCCTCTCTCCTCTCGGACAAAAAACTCTCACAGCCCATTTAATTTCTGTAAAGTGCACTGTATGTGTCCCTTAAACATCTCCCTTGTGGACACATTCTGCTGCTCTTTTACAGGAATTTGTTGTTTTACTCTTGAGAAAGAAAGCGAGTGCCACTCTTTTTCTTCATGTTAACACCATTCAAAGCGAACCTCCTGGTATTTCCTTCTGCAAAATGTTTCTCTTATGGTCACAGCAGTGACAGAACAGGATCTGAGACACTTCTCGGCTATCTGATAGTAGCTGATTTCTGTCCATTGTGAACTGGCCTAGAAAATTAAAGGAGAAAGGAGGACATAAACAAAAGCAGACCTTATCATGTCTTGCATCAGCGTCGTACAACAAAATCCAGGAAGAAAGGCGCAGATCTGTGAATGCATACGTAAACACAGACAAATATATTCATATAGGGTTGGTTGGCACACAGGAAGAATAAGACAAAACAATGGCAAAGTAAAACAAGCAGCGATAAAGATCCAGCATCCAGACACCCTCATACTGCTTGGTATATGCACACTAAAGAGGGAGAAAGATAAGACCAAACGCTCTTCTCTTCTCTTCTCTTCTCTTCTCTTCTCTTCTCTTCTCTTCTCTTCTCTTCTCTTCCCTTATACTTGATACTTCTCTATTTTAATTTGACCGGATCTCCTCTTTTGTTTTATTATTAACTCTCCTGTTAACTACAGGCCCTGACAGAAATTGTGCATCTCTGTTGATTTTATGTTAAAATCTGTGTAATTTACCATTTGAACATGGTAAAATTATTTAAACTGAGCTGGTAGTAATAAACTCTTGGTAGCTATTAGTAGGGATGCACTGATATTAAAATTATTTTCCTGTTAAGAGCAAAACTGACAAATGACTGCTATTAAAATTATATACCATTATATACCATTTTGTTGTCCAAATAATAATAAAACATCTTTTTTTTTTAAATGATACAAGTTAATTTAGGTATCACAACATATCATTTTGACTTCTGCCAAAAATATATTTAACATTTTTACATTTAACAGAGTTATTAAATTATCATTGATTTAACATTATATGTAAAATTAAGGCATGCACAATCCCCTATATCAGCTGAAACACAGCATATTCAGTATTGACTGACAGAAAACATTTTTAAAAATTTCTAAAAATACAATAACCAATTTTACCATTATTATTGTACATTCCCTGCTAAAACATTATTAATTAGCTGCAATGTGTAATAAACAATTGCTCAAGTGGCTAGGGATGTGTAGAACTCATGCCTCTGATATATTGTAGGAAGCTACATTTTATTTCACAATTCTGTGTGAGAGAACCTGTTTTGAACAGAGCATAATCTTATACGTGAAGTAGAGTGAAAATGCAAGCTTATTTTCTTTTTTATCCAAGCTTCAAAAAGCTACAAATTACCCATCTGACGTTGCTAAAAGCATCCAAAATCTAGTATATTTATGAGCATGTGTTTACATTCATGTTCATGGCATATGCGCTCTTAAAAGAGGCTTTCTTACAGGTTTGCGTGTGAGCAGAAGTGCACGGCCCGTAACTGTAGGGTATACCCACTGGTTATTAAGAGTTAAGGAAGGGTGGGCAGTCATCCAGAGGCCTTGCTCTATTTATAGCCTCTAGACTGTGTGAAAGTACTCAGAACTCATACAGAGCTGCCAAAATCCCCGAACCTCTGTGTGTGTATGTGTGTGTGTGTGTGTGTGTGTGTGTGTGTGTGTGTGTGTGTGTGTGTGTGTGTGTGTGTGTGTGTGTTTTGCATGCATCTTTATACATGTGACAAAGTATTAAACCATGTCCATCTTACAGAAAGATTTCAACTTCAATGTGCGGTAGGGGCAAGGAAAAGAAAAAGGAAAGAAATGTTGGCACATTTAGGGTAAATAACCGAGGGTCTGTTAAACTGAGTGGAAATCTGTGTGTGTTCCCAGATCTCATATAACTGTGCTGTGATTTCATATGCATAAGGCCTCAGAAAAAGCATGGCTTGCTTTGCTTTAGGGTAGGGTGGAAGCCGCAGTGAACAATCATAGAAACCTGCAATTTCACCCCAAATACACACACACATACTCACATTAAAAATATGGGTGAATGAAACCTATTTCAGTATTGAGGTGGGACCGAACTGTTAACCATCAGACCAGTGTGTCGAATTTACAAGCTATTGTGGTCAAAAGCCTGAGCAATTATGAGTGTTAATGAAAGACATTAGCTTGCTGCTTAGCCTGCAGACACGCACACAAGGAGACGTATGCAGACATAGAATAGACATATAGGCACATCCATACTGTACGTATAGCTGTGCACGCAGTCTTTCGCAAAGATTCAGACAGGGCAGCCAAGAATAAGAGACTGTGGGTCAAAGGGTTGGCAGGGCGTCCACATGCTCGCTGGATCAGTTTGCACTTGGAGAGTTCAGTAAAGCTTCCAGCACACACAGACAATCACACTGCACATACAATATACAGTCCATTTGTCATATTGACGCTTTTACAAAGCCTTAAGCAGCTGGAATGAATTCTGGCACTGGTGGCTGGGGATTGTGGATTAAAGCTCAGACCCCTTTTATTTCAAATATTTACTTCGCATGTCACACCACATACATCATGTACACACATTCTCTCACATTCAATTTGTGTGCACTGAAAAAACTAGATGTTTGCAGAACGTCAGAAAAAAGGCCAATAGTTTGCTTTTTTTATTTTTTATTTTTTATTTGAATTCATTCATGTCATTAGGTAAATGTTTTGACTGAATGTAGAATGTCAGGCTGTCATGACTTAAAATTGTTATTTAGAAGTGTGTCCAATAAGATTTCTGGAGTTGTATGCAAATTGTTCTTTTTATTTAAGTGATTTTAAATCTTTAATATTATATGCTTCATCTCAGGTTTTCTGTGTACATAGTGTACATTGTGTACATTGCACATAGAAATGTGAGCACACTGTATATTGAAAGTGTTAAATATAGTTTAAAAAAGTCAACAGAAATTCACCACAAAAATACTGAAAATGTTATCTAATGTGACCAGCATTAGGGAGGAATTTTGTTGACTGTATATTTTACAGTTCATAACCGTATATTTCATTAAGCAATACAGTTAATATATCAATTAACAAAATTCTGCTTTGGAGTGCAAAGTGCTTGTTGTCTGAAAATACTGACAATACCACATGAATACTTGTCACATGAGCACGGATGAGTCAAAAAACAAACAAACAAACAAACAAAAAAACCTGCCCAATAAAAAATGTTAATGCCCAAGATGTGACCATAAATCCTTATCATGTATTGGCTGAAAACCATTGCAATCAGTGATGTTCAGCAATAATGATTTTCTTTTTATTACATAATAATGGTATGCATGATTACTGAAATAAACTTGGCCAAGATTTTTCCTTTTTTAATTTTTTTATTTTTTATAGATTATTTAGGGAACTCATCTGTATACTTGCAGTCAGTGATTGCAATAACAGTAGTAGACAACAGACCAATTAGAACATAGTTTAGAGATGTTTGTGTGTGTGTGTGTGTGTGTGTGTAATGTAATGTAATGTACTGCATTCATAGTTTGTATTGTCTTTTATCAAAGCAAAATCATAAAAAAATATATGACTGTTATCTTCCAAAGTTTTGTAGGGCTTGTATATCTCAAAACATTTCATCATGACACAACATAGTAACTTACTTAACATGACAATAAAATAAACGTAAATAAAACTGGTAAAAGCTCAAAGAACACAACCATATTAATTAATCATGTCCAAGTGCATTCTGAGAAAAGGGAAATTCGTACTGAACCACAAAATAATTTTTCTTAGTAGCCTATTTGAACTCAAAAATTCCAGCTGACCTGCTGTGCATGTTAATTTGACTTGAAAAACCAGAATGCAAGTTCCAGAATAGCATTTGAACTAAAAAACTACAACTACATTTGTGGTATTTTTCTTTCAGAATTCTAATCTAAGAATCTAAGATTTTTTTTTACTGTATAGACAGTGACACGTACAAAAGACACACCTCTCACTGCTCACACACATACAGCAGCGACAGCTACATATAGACTACACACACACTACACACACACAGTTTCATCTTCCACACGTCTGACAGGCCTTGCATGTTTGGTCTGTCCATTTGTTTGCACGCCAAAGTGTTTGTTTGATATTGACAGCACTGTGCTGACTATCATACTTGGCAGTGGTTACCAGGATTGTGTTTCAGTGTGCGAGTCCAACGTGTGTTCTTGTGTGTCTGCAAGGGTGCAGATAGCATTTTGCATTCTTCCATATGCATTTGCAAATGTTTGCAAATTTTCCCCACATGTAATTCACTAATACCTCTCTCTACAGGCTTCTGCAGTGACTTCAGTAAAATCATAAAGAGAATGGATGGGTGCTAATTTCATTTCAAAGGTGTTGGTTGATTGCCATTGACACCCTGATAAGGCAAACACTATTCTAGCCTGTGAGCTGAGCTGCAGTCATGGTTATTTAAAACTGTAAAGTGAAACTTGATGACAGGACTAGTCTGGGCTCTGTAAAATACAATACTTGCTTATACCGCTTGAACTCTAATGCGCCTGCTATTGAAACTCTTGCTGACAGAGCTAGCACGCTAACCTCCACAGTGTCTGCATGCAGGCCCCAAAACAGATTATTACTTGAAGGGAATTTGCAGATTTAGGAGGTAGTAATTGGTCGTTTTCTCTTTTAGATGGAAATTTCTCTTTATTGTCTGTGGTAGATGGTGTCAGGCAGCTGGCCAGTGCTTGCAGTCAGGGTATTTATTTGTTTATTTGCCCAATAAACTCCTCCACAGCAATCTTGTTGTAGCAGCTGTCCTGTCAGGGGATGATGAGCCATGGAGACGCTACAGGTGCCCCCCACCAGCACCGCCAAGACTCAGTTTGCCCCTGCTGGGCAGCAAAGCTGCTGAAGTGTTCCAGGACCTGACAAGAACAAAAATAGCGATGCTCATTTTTTTCATTCTATCTATTCATTTTAAAGCTATTAATCCATTGAAAATGTAATTCATATATGTAATGACTTGTCTACACCTCTTCTATGGCAGTGATTCTCAACCTTTTTGACTCCAAGGCCCCTATTACTTCAAGTCCTTCATGATAATTTCACTCATAAGTTCACTGATAAGTTCACTCATAATTTCTACCTGATAAAATTTTTAGAGCTTGATGTAACCAGAAAAATGGATATTTATACTAAAAATGGTCATAGAGTTATAATCCTTCATACATTTACATGACTTTGTGGTCTAAAAGTCACACTTTTAAAATGAGGCTTCCTCGCATATTAAGGTTTTCCAAGAACATGTGAACCCTGATTCTTCAAAGAAAAAAAAATTGAATTAAAATAAGATTTATCTTGATTTTTAGTTGTTTCAGCTCATTTTAATTATTGTTTTGTCTAAATCATTTAAAGTCATCTTGAGGCCCCCTTGAAAGTTTGCTAAGGCCACTGTTTGATGAGCATATTTTAAAATGTTTAATTTTTTTGGCATTTTTTTTTTTTTTTTTTTTTTGTGGGGGCATTAAGTACAAAATGTCAAGATGTCAGTGTAGTGAGTGATACAACTGTCCTGATGTCATTATGCATCTTACTATTATTTCATAGGAAAAAAAATGTTTTCACTGCTTTTTAATATTTGAAACACTTTATTTTACCAAATCAAACCCATTGAAACATAACAAAACAGGAAATTATATCATAGAGTCATTAATAGAGTCTGTAAGACTTGAACTGGATGTGGCCTATGATGTAGACATACAAAATGTGCAGTAGTTAGGGGTCCCTAGGACAGGTTTGAGAAGAAACCACTAAAGGCCCTCATGATCATGTGTCATGGTCAATAAGTCTCTTAAAATGGCAGAGTTACCTTTTTATGATATGGCAAGGATGGTTCAGGTTTTCGTGTGGTGCTAAAAACTTAATGATATATGTAAATTAGGGCTTTAAAAACTTGTCACATTTAAACTAGACATTCCCTCCCATTCTATCCTTTATAGCTTATATGTCAGTGACTTAATTCCCTACATAAATAAACATATATAATTTCCAGCCATTTGTATGTTTTTGGCCTCTAGACCTTTAAGAAAGTCTGTTTTAGATCTTTCTAAACTTTTTTGACAACTAAATGCCAACTAACATACCAAACTATGTGTTTTACAGCACAAAATTAACTTGGAGGTCATACAATGCAAGTTTTTGCCTGATTTATCCTAACTTCGATGGACAAGACCACATCAGCAAAACTATCTTGGGTATGTTTAGAGAATGACCAAGAGATAAACATGCAAATACCCATATGGAAAATTCATATGCACCCTGTGACAACCACACACATATGCATAAAGTACACAGATCGTCTGATAAACGGTGAAGAAACCATCAGATCAAAGGAGAATCTTGCTGAAGGGAGGAAAAAGAATTTTGGGGCACGTGTGGTTTTATGTTCATTGCTGGGTACAGAATGTGTGTCAGAGCAATACAGAGACTATGGAAACTCTTTACAGAGTGGAAGAGATGAAGAGGAAGTGCATTTACATTTGAATGTATAGTTCCTACTGTCTCTATTTGCATGATTCTGTAACCTGAGCGAAAGCAGCACACTTTGTTCGATCAGTGGTTTCAATTTCCATCCAAAGATGTTTCACTACCTGAAAGGGAGAACTGAACCAGACCCAGCTAAGCTTTAACCTGACAAATGGCTACCTTGAGATCAAAGTAAAGTAAACCAAACAACTGTGCGTATGTCTCAACGTGAAACTTCCCTCACGTGTAGAGATCCATAGACAAAAAATCTGTTCCTCACTGAGTCACACGAACAGCTTTATTTCCTCTTTATCTGGAGGTCACTGGTTGGAACAGAAAAGGGAAGTGGATCTGAGGGCCAGTCTCATATTGTTTGACCAGCGGCTTCGTTCGGTAGCTTGTAGGGTTGCTTGCTGGCATTTGCTTCACTGGAAACCTCACGCTATGACTTGTGTGTGCCATCTGGTGCTCATATGAGGCATTTTATCAGTTCATGTTGTAGTGCTTGTCTTTACTGTACATACACAAAGACTGTAAACAGTCTAAATCAGGGTTATTACAATCAAACCTTCATCACTTGAAATAAAATACATTTTAACAAAAATATTTTTAAAATACTAAATATTGAACATATTATTTCAACTTATTTTTATTTTTCATTTTCATTTAGTTTAAGTTGATGTACTAAAATAGCTAACACTATATAGACATTAAAAAATAAATAAATAAAAATGACAAACAATAAAATTACTTAAACTAAAATGAAAATTAAAAAGTTAAAAAATAAAAACTAATCCAAAATATTAATTACATAGTTTTCATTTTTGGGTGAACTATCCTTTTTAGGTACTATTCCTACCTGGTCTAACCCATAAGTTAATTTTATTTGTGTAAGCAAATGCATTCACCCAGGTTAATAGAATAAACTTAGATGTTATCACAAAACATGATTTTATAATGTATGTAATGAATTCAGGACCTTACTCTCAAACTTAAATAAACACATTGACACGGTTGTGTTTTGGACAAACAGATGGTGATTTAGGGATGAGGTTAGGATTATAAAGATAGTAGATTTTGTCAGTGTGTAAAGAAAATCAATGCATGGATTTATCACTTAATCCTTTGCTGAATCTATTGCATTTATTTTATGTAAAAGCAATAACTGATGCTTTAAAAGTAATATTCTTCACTTTTCTCCTGCCCATCCAGATGACCACATCACTAGATAACTAGTAATCTCTTTTCACAAATCATGTTAAGATTTTCTCAATAATAGTGATTGCGACTTGAATTGTGTGTGTGCATGAGGATAGAGACCTTAGGCCTATTTAAAAGAGAAAAAAAATCTTACCCCCCTGCACTGCAGATTGCTTCTCTATGCATATTCATATTCATGAATGAGTGTGTAAGATGATTGTAAGAACAGGGATGGACTTTGGTAAAACCCAATCTGATTTGATTAGAAACACTGCAAATCCCCCTCTGCCCCTGTATGTGCCCTTGCTCTCACCCTGCTCTGCTGCTGTCCTACAAACCCATTTCTTAATCCCAAAGCCTTTTTATATCACAGAATCATGGACAGACCGCCTCTTCCAACACAAATCCGGATTTTCCACCCACCTTGTACAAACGACCCCCACAAACAAATCTGATTGTAAGCAGTTGGACTGACTGTAGTAATGAACTTGTGTTCTCACGCTGCAGGCAAGGGAGGCACTGCAAACGCAGACTTTTTAACTAAATTTTAACTAAAGCCATGATGTTTGATCTCTGCATTGGAATATAAGACAAAACTGTGCTGAACTATTATATTTCTCACATGACAAAATACAATTGAAATGGTGCAGTACTTCATAGTGAGCGATGTCTGGATTGTGAACAAAGTCAGATCTTTTCAATGAATTGGTTAATGAACTCACTTGCTGAATTCAGAATAGCATGCACTACACTCTCATGCACAAAGGTACAAAAGCTGTCACTGGGGCGGTACCTTTTCAAAAGGTACATGTTTGTACCTAAATGGTCCATTTTTGTACCTTAAAGGTACATATAAATGTACCTTTAAGGTACAAAATTGGACCATTTGAAAAGGTACTGCCCCAGTGACAGCTTTTGCCTTTATTTCTGAGAGTGTGCCTTTCTGAACTGGCTGAACTGAGAATTATCCATCTCTCATCGCAATTACCCAATAACTGATGAACAAGTTAATATGAGCATTTGGAGTGAACTGAAGATTTGGCTAATTAGGTAAAAAGTCATTTTTAATAAAAATAAAAATTGTATTTATGTTTAAATAGCTTATCAAGGCAACAAACTTAAGTGAGACACATGACAATAAAGAATCCTTATTAATACATCTTAATTTTATTTAGATTTTATTTAAACATATATAAACTTTTCATTTAAAACTCAATTTATGCGCCTAGTCAACACTAGGATGTCAGGAACAACGTGATCTCGTCATTACGTAAAAGAATCATTTTAAGAGGTTCTGTTCAAAAGAACCGATTCATGGAAATGATTCGGACTTCCCATCACTATGACGAACTGCTTGAGTCCAAAACTTTTTTTCTTTCTGTTCTCATCTTGCGCCCCCTCCCTCACTGCGAACCCGGACACTAATGTCGTGACTGTCCACTTGTCTACCCAGACCATACGACTCCACATTCCCTCTGTATTTAATAACAGAGAGTTTATATATGTATTTCGACCAGATTGTCACAACTTTACAAGTTTCAAGGAATTTCGTTTAATGAAAGTATGCGCGCTCCCGCCAAAGCGCAGCATCAGCACCACTATCTTGCGCGCGCCCGCCTCTAGCGAGCGAGTCTATCGCCATCCCGGCCGAGAGAGTCAAAGTTGGCCGAAAGGACGGATAAACGATGCTGTACTGTACGGTGACGAGGAGAGGATAACATTTGATTTACTCATCTAACAGAGACTCCATCTCCCGGAGAGGATGGCTATCAAAATTCTTGCACCAAGCCTTTTACTCTTTCTCGCCTTTCAGCATTGCTCGTCACGTAAGTCAAACTGCAGATGCCAAATGCAGTGCAAATACAATGTTTCTTATTTGCTATAAACGTGACTGTCATCAGGACAGGTGCATCGGTAAAGCTATGACATAATGATTCTGATCTCAAAATTGCGATCTTTTAAGCTTGCATTGTTTTAAATCAGCGCGAAATTGTAAAACAAAAATGTTGCTAATCCATATTTAGATGAATGAGTCTATAGGGTTTGGGCTGAAAGTAAAGCACTGTTGTAGTCCTGAGTCCGGGCTCGCGACTTTGCCTGTGTGTACGGGCTCTTTCTGCATTGCAGTGCTTCTGCGCGCTCACTTGGGCAAGTTTCTGCATGGAAAGGTGCGCCTTGCGCAGGGGACACGAGGGAAGGACACGCTGCCCTGCTGTTAAACAGAGACTCTTGAAAACATGTATGTGCAGAATTAGCCGCGTCTTTAGTGTCTTGCGGTGGGAAAGTTGAGATTGTCGGTGAATTTGAAATGGCGTGGCTCGTATTCCGTGAAGTTGCTTGTGGGAGCAGCCCTATGCGGAGACAGGGGGCGGGCGCATTAACTCACCGAACTCCCAAATTCACATGACGTAGAACACTGCATGCGAATCCTCACGTAAGGTTACCTTCAAGACAGCATTTAAATCCTCAAACCACAAAATAGGTCCTAACACAGTCGATTTTCAATTGTATGATTTAGTGAATCTCCGCAAAACACTTCGGTTAGGTTGGTGCTGCAAGTGTGATATTTTATTTTCTATGTAGTTAAAATTATTTCGATTGTGTAGTCATTGTCTATGTCATGTCTATTGATGATTATAATATTTTTCTAGCAATTTTCTTCAGAAAAATCATATTTCATTTGTTAAGGGAAAGCATCTCACACCAATATTTTAAAGCACTCTGTTTCAGTTTGCTTAAAATGACCCTGTTGTCCCTTAAATTACAATTCTTGAAGTGTCTGTTTTGGAAGTGAATGAAAAAAAAGCGCTATATAAAAATAATCGTGAAAATGAGTGGGTCTCCAGTTCTAAATTAATAAAAAAAAAATTATAGTCAACATTATTTGTCACATTTCTAAGGTCTAAATGCTACATTTAAAAAAATAATTAAATTTAATTTTCTTAAAATATTTTTATTTTTCTGACAGTATGTCCGCAAATGTTCTGTCAACATATTCATATTGAGGTCCTGTGTGGATATCCCTTGTTTATACTATATGAGCTCTAATACTACATTTGCTAATATTAATTAGTGACTGTTTTTCAACACAGTGTTAGCATAATTTGTGGAAACCATAATAGCACGTTGTATCTTGAAACAATGAGGTTTTGTGAAATCCCAAAAGTGGGCTTTTGCTAGGCTCCCACTTCACTACTTTGACAACAATGAGAGCTTCAGTATGACGTATTGTGTAAAGAAGATAATCCAGGCAGCACTGAGCAGAGAAATGAATCAGATATTGGCATAAATCTTTGGAAGGGAGTGGAAACTGTGCAAACTGAAAACGGGTGCTCTGTCGACACAGAAAAACTGTTTGAAAATGTCATTTTTATTGAGATTTAAGATGCCCTGTCTGTCTGTAGGCTGATTTTAGAAAACGTGGTTGGTGAGACAATGATAGAGAGTATAAATGTTGTGTTTTGGATTCGAAACAGGGCTACAGATTAGATCCAGAATAGAGGAAGGTGTGAAAGATTCAGGGAACAGGTTTGTGTGTATTTTTAGTCTGTGTCAAGTCACAAGTGGGTGTGTGCGCTATGTAGAAAGATGTGCTGCGGCGTCTGAGATTGACTCAGTATTTTGAAGTCCTTTTTGAGCTTATCTTTTATTTCATTCAAAGACTGCCACCTACTGTGCTGCAGGTGCTGTTATGAATAATTCATACCAACGTGACCCCCCTGGTCTGTATTCACCATGCTAAAAACGCTAACCACAGCCTCTCCACCTATATGACAAACATGATCACCTATATGTTAAAATTCCAGCCAGCACAAAGAGATTGATCTGAACTAGCAATCTTAGTCTAGACCCATGTGTTCTGCGGCCTCCTCCCAGTGATGAAAGATGCTCACGTGATATGCACTCAATTCTCCTAGAGCAAAGTGCTGCGTCAGCCTGCAGAGACTGGGGGAGTGCCTGTAATTCAACACATGTGTTACAGAGAGAGACAGACAGAGAGAGAGAGAGAGAGCGTTCAAGATGCTCCTTCACATGTGTGACTGTTCTCTCTTATCTTTGAGTGGAGAGCAGCCAAGGGCTTTGGTTGGAAAGAGGATAAGGACAATTGAGAGCGAAAAAAATAACATCACAAGCTAGTGAAATGGAAGAGTATAAAATTTCAACAAGGCGTATTACAAAAATTAGAAACACCACTTTGTGAGCACAGATTGAGTGAGAGGGAACAAGAGACAGATGACTTATTTAGCTTTTCAAGAGGTACAGGAAAGTGAGAATTTAATTTCACTTCCTTTGCCAAAACATCCTATTCTAAAATTTCATCAGTTGCCTACAGAGGCAACATTTTAAAGCCATTTTTGGTGAGATTTTAGATGAAGACTGTTTTAAAAGGTAGTCATCTTAATTATGAAGCCCCCTAAGATACCTTCACTGTGCCCCAAATGACACAGTAGACACTATGTACTTTTAATATACGATATAACTGCTTAGTGTATAAATTGTATAAAAAGTTATTTTGTCATCCAGTCTGATAGCCCCTCCCTTTCTACTATGTAAGGTAAGCTGAGACAGTTGAGTGCATGAAGTGTCCAACTTTCCACTTTCTACTTTTTTTTTTTTTTTGGCTCAACCTTATGAACCTCATGTTTGATACATTTGATCATGTTTATTCATGCTTTTCCTTAATGTCCTTAATGGTTTTTATAAAGTAAATTTAAGAATAACTTTTATATTGTTAGTAATATTTTAAGATGAACATTTACTGGACTGAATCAATTAGGTTTACTTAAATCATGTTAAAATGTGAGTATGCTACATCATCTCTTATTGCATTGCATTATATTTTTTGCCCCCAAACTTAAAACTACAGAGCTTTGGTCATAAAACTAAGCATTTAATTAGCATGTTACTAAGACAAATTATTGGGAGATATAGATACATTTATATGTACAACTGATATTTAGATACATTTTATGTAAGTAGTCTGCTATGCAGTTAGAAAGATTTCATCAGAATTCCATCCTATGTTTTCAACAACTGCACCAAATTGCATAATATTTGCTCAGTTTGGGCCTCATACTATATTTGCCATAAGAGGATAATGTATCAAATATGATGCTCAACAAAACACACGCATGCAAACTTTTTTTATATAGGTTTAATAAACTGTTCTGTTACAAAACAAACAAACAAACAAACAAACAAACAAACAAACAAACAAACAAATAAAATAAAAAACCTGACTATTATTTCACATGTCAGGCTTAATAGGGTTAAATAAATGTGTTATCCAGTAATTTGAAGTGCACTTCTTCTTTTTGGAATGCCCAGTGTGGACACACTATTTATACTATAAAATGGCATAGGATAGTATATAAGTACACAAATTGGGATGCACCTCTTGTTTTTAGCAAAATTGTAAAGCAGAATAGCTTGTGTCCTTCACAGAGAAGACAATCCCAGAATGCAGTGGGAGAAGTTCAGTGGGAGAAAAGAGAGGGTGTAGGTGTGTAGGTTTATATTTTATAAAATACTGTAAATTATTGATTAAAAATAGTCAAGTTTTCATCCTATTTTTATGTGCGCTGTTTTTATGATTATTAAAGAGCTGCACTGTGCAACCTGCTAACATCAAGCTACTGAAATCGATTGTGTGTCAAGCTTCCTGTGTTGTTTGCTAGGTGTGCACAATTGCTGACTGTGTAGAGCATTCTGAATCCATCATTTATTAGGTTCCATAACAGTTAGGTTTTCGATTCTTCTCACAGGCCATCAGACTGCTGAACTCCAGATAGCAAAATGATACTCACCCACCTACCCCTACCCCTCACGCTGGATTCTATCTACACACCAGCCACACTGACTCTGACAGCACTGTAGCATGTCTTGCACTGCACAGCATAGAACACATGCAGCTCCATCTTCTCTTCTGCAGTAACAACTACTGCACTGAACTTCATAGTAAAACACTAACAGTATACATCACTGTAAGTCAAATATAAAAGCTTTTCAAACATCTATAAGTCTTTTGAGAATAAACGTGTATTTACTATGTGTATATTATGGAAATATGTATGTGTATTGTATATTGTGTACAACTGTCTATTGTTTATTGTATATTGTGCAAATGTGTATATTGTTGTATATTGTTGTTTATGTATATTGTAAATTTTCATATCTTGTTGCTTGTACTGCCATGGCACAGAGTCTTGTGCCTAAGAATTTCACCATCGGTACACTTGTGTACATGATGTGTGACAATAAAGAGATTTGATTTGATTTGATTCCCTTAGAAGTCAGCTGCCTATGTGGGCTATAGGAAGCAAGATAGCTCACTAGGTTTTGGAACGGAGCTTTTGTATTTAAATAGGCAAGATTTGCACAAGCATGTCTATGTGCAAGTCTCTGCATATATCTCAATGTCCCTGTCATTGCTTATTCCCAGTTTACCTTGCAGCTCTTCTGCACTGAGTGCTTTAATAACTGTAATGCTTTTCCTGCAGGGCAGGCACTCCTCTCTGCTCTGCACAGCTGCTAGTGGGAAAAGAATAGCACAGGGTGGAGATCATTGATCTCAGAGCTGGTGAAGAGGGACAGACAATCTCTGCATCTCATATTTTACAAAGATAGATGGGGCTGGGTCACATTCAGTCGATTAATTTATCTGCCTAATGTGAATTAGAATACTACACTGGTGCTGGTGCTTTTGGGACAGTATGGAAGTGAGGCTAATCTTAGACAAGAGTCTTCAACATGGATCTTGACATGGATTTTTAAGCTTATGCTTATAGCACCATATTAATGTATTTGAATTATTATGATGATTACTTTGAAATATATTCAAATAGTGATTATTGATATACAGATTCATATACATTTTATTTCAATATAATATATCAATGTCCAAATACTGCCAGTCCAAATACTACAAATACTACACAAATCACGTTGGGGGGTTCGGGTGGGAAGCGTGCAATCTGTGATCGCGTGCAGCTGCTGACGCTCGCTAAAGCGTTCAATCGCTTTCTTATGTGGACTGAATTATCGGTTTCACTTTCGCTTTCAAAATCGATCACATTCGGCAAGGAGGGGAGAGGATGGAGTGGGGGGCACAGTAACTCGTTTGGGGGGGGGGCACGGCCCACGAATGCCCTCCCTTGGCGCCGGCTCTGAATACTACTGTCATGAATCCGGTCTGTGCCGTTCCGTCCAGTTGCCACCAGAGGTCGCTCTTCTACTATATTGACTCTCACCACACAGACTGTTACACATCACCCTGGACTACATTTCCCATGTTCCAATGCATGGATTGAATTCACCTGCACTCAAGTACACACACACCATAAATAGGAAGTTCCAACCTCTATTCAGTGTCGAGTATTGTTCTGCGTTTATCACTCACTTAGTGATAGCTGCTTTACGGAGCCTAGTTTCTAGTTCTTGTTAAGTCTAGTTATTTTGTGTTGCCTTGTTTCCTGTTTCCTGATTCCTGTCTGTGTATCTTGGATTAACCCTTGTCTCGCCGTTCGGACTCTGTTTGTACCTCGTCTGGACTATTGCTCAAGTTTCTAGATTACCCCTGTTGTCAAGCCCTCTGGATTTTGTTCGCCGATCGATGACCTACGCCAGCCCTAGGAATACTCTTTGTCTTGCCCGTGCCATACCCGTTTGCTGTTGTTTGACCCTGCCTGTGTTTTGACTATGTTTACTAATAAAGCTTTGCGTATGGATCTGCATGTCTCACGCCTCTGTCACTCCGTAACAACTACAGACATCATAAAATCATAAAATTCAACAGCATAAATGATTGTCCCTTTTGACTAGCTGTAAATCAAGGCCGCATCTTGACCAAACCTAGACACACACTCAAAGACACACACACACCTTCTCTGACCAGCCAAGGTCATTCTCGGTCAGCATGTCTTTCACTAGCGAGTCATATCTCAGGGAACAGACGTGCAGCTCTTCCCATAGGATAATCTGGAATAAAGGAATATTCACAGGATATTTCCACCACAAGTCTTTTCTTTCAGAAGACTTTCATAATAAAGTCAGAGTTCATGGCTTGATGAATCCAGCAAGTCAAAGGCTGAAAGATGACAGAGCAGGGGACTGTGAATCAGATGGGAATTGAAATCACTTGAGAATAAACTAGATGACTCATGCAGTATTCTGTTATCTTCCTTGCTTTCTCCCTCCATTTCTCCTTCTCTCCCTTTCTCTCTTTCCATCAAACTGTTTCTTTTTCCCCTCTGTTCCTTCACTGGCAGTTGCAGTGGTCAGAATACTAATAACCTCTGCTGTGTTAAGCAGTCTGACCTCTGCAGTCTCTTTGTGGTAGCTACAGTTATCCTCATTGAGAAATACAAAAAATTAAATAAAAACATTACATAATGGATTTCTGTTGTTTTAAAAGCTAATTCTAAATACAACAAATTAAGCCTGATCCAATCATTAACTGTATTCTCGAAAGAAAACATTATAAGATTATAACATAAGACTTTATTTATGAACCAAATACATCCCCAGTGGTGGTTTATAAGACTGCTAAAACTTTAGGAAATATTTTAGCAGGATGTTGTCATTGCCACAATGTTGCAATGATTGCAGTTGTTATATATATATATATATATTTATAAAAGCAATACCACACTCGTAGCCGTGCTATATGGTTGTACATCAACACAGCTGTGATTCGGCTGTAGGTAATCACAGCATGCTGACGTACAACCATATCGCACAGCTACGAGTGTGATATTGCATTTATACAACAGTTCGACGACATTTATAAAACAGTTCGACGAGTGTGCAAATACATAAGAAACAACAATGGCGTGTCTTTAAAAACCCTCTTTTGTGCAGAATTACTTCCTTCTGCCACTGATTCAAATTTCAAATTGACAGTTTAACAGCTGAGCCCAAGCCTCCGTTACTAATTCGAAAGTGTCAGTTTAGAACTAGTAACAAAGGGAGATGAATTGCTTCACTGAAAGCTTATTGTATTGCTGTATTAAAAGCTCACTGTATTATATATAGTAGAGTATTATGAGAGAGAGAGATTGACTGACTGAGTGTGTTTACCTGCATCTGATACAGCATTCATTCTTCAGCACAATCTCATATTCGCAACAAAACATTAGTTTGAATGTCTGCTGAAGAAAGCGATATCTTTGTTGTACTGTCTGTTGGGTGATTTCCGATGACAGTGGTGCTCAGTGCATTTTTTGGCTGCGACTTAGAAGGTGTTGTAGAAAATAAAAATAACTTCCTTGTTTACAACCCTGTTTCAGTCTCTTTCAATATAAAAGTCTTTACTGCTAACTCACCCATAAAAACAGTCTCTTTTCACCATCTAATGGTGGAATAATGTAACTCACCATCACAAACACACACCCAATACTAAATACTATTATTAAATACTACTATTATTTATAAAATATTTATTGAATAATAATATTTAATAAACACCACCAACAGCCATCATAAAAGTTGCTAGGCAATTCAGTCAAAAGTGCAACACTCTGATATAAAGTATTAAAGTTACAAAAAATATTAACATGATGAAATTTTGCCCTCAGCCAAAGCTATTTGCTCTGGAACAAATAATAGATTAATGAGACCAAAGACTACCCGTTACCCAAAACAAACTGTATCTCAAGTTTAACCACTACAGAGCCAGCCGGAAATTCTAGAAGATCTGGCTGCGGTGAGGCTGCTCTCGGTGGGTTCATGAGCGCTGAACGGCCGTTGACGCCCTGGAGCTCACATTTCCGAAAACGTTGAAGCAAATTTTCAAATAGATGTTATTTTTATTAACAAACTGCATATTTGAAGTCTAAACAAGTACATTCTCGCCTAAAAAACTCTTAAAACTACATTCCATGAAATAAACAGTATTATTTATAAAATTACAGTGGATGTGGGCATCCTCCATGGCACTCGCTGTAAGAAATACGGCAAGTGCAGTGATACAAATGGTGAAACGGTTGGAGTTATGATAGCACTAGAATATCGCACTCCTATCAGCCAATCAGATCTGAGGACCTGAGAACTGTTGTATAAATATATATATATATATACTGTATGTATGTATATATATATATATATATATATATATATATATATATGATATTGATACTGATGAGATGATTTTTATCAGCTGCTTGCTTATGAGAAAGTTAAAGTTTAGATTTTCATTTTTTTTTTCAGGCATCAAATTGCAATATAAAATTTTAAATTCAGTGATTTTAAGTCACAATTACAAGATAACATAAGCTCTTGATTCCCCCCTACCCCCTTTTTCTTAAACTTACATAGAACCATAATCCTTTCTTGCAAACACGTTATTCATAAAACAGGATCTTAGATCTCTATTAGAGAGCCACTTTGGCTGTTTCAGTAACAAAGTGCACTAAGTCAATTTCCAATAACTTCACACTCACTGTTCCAATTCGATTAGATCAATTTTGTCTCCAACAATCTTCAAAAAGCACCTGAAGACACAGCTCTGCTTTAAACTCTTCTTTATCTTCATACACATCTTCAATAAGGCACATTCAATATTCTTTTCTCAAATTAACCCCATAAAATACTACTCGCTGTTTGCTTGTGCTTTTCTATAGAACCTTATGAACTATGATATTTCTAGAACATATGATATTATGTACTTATTTGTTATGTTGTACAATTCCTATCCTGTTGTTTCTTTGGATAAAACCATCTGATACATGAATAAATGTGAAGGAATATAATATTTTGGGTGGAGGATACAGTATGACTTATGTTTGTCCGTGAATTATAGGGCCTATTTGTCTCTGTCCACATGTCTGTCTTTTCTCTTGGTTGTCTTTTCATCTTGAAAGCTTTTCTGCAATCTCTCTTCATGTCCTCCTCTCTTACTCCTGTTGGTTTGTGTGTCAGCTGTTGTTAGAGAGGTGAGGTGGATGGGCTGTGAGATGCGATGCCATTTGGGCAGATGGCTTTATTAGAGCTCTGTTGAGAGGGTGAGATTGAGGTGGGTTTATCTGACTCTGCCGTTTAGATTAGGCTGAAATGTTGCCAGGTCTAATTGAAGTAGAGATTTGTGTAACAGAGGAACCGATGAAATGTCATGGCAAGACTTGCTAAAAGGGCTTTATTTATGTTCTATCTGTCCACAAAGTCGCACACATATTTTTGTATGTTACAAATGTACGCCTGTTTCACACATGATCCATCTGCAGTGCCTATGCTGCACAAAGTATGCTGTATGCAGCTGACCCGTGGCTTCTTTATACCACAAATAATCTCTTCGTTCTCCGTTTTTTTTTTTTATTTTATTTTAAATCTGAATGTTGTAGCCTTTTTCAGCATTGTGAACAAAAAAAATTGTATTATATAAACATTCAGAAAAGGACCTGAAGGTGGAGGTGCCAGGACTTGAAGTTAAGAGCAACACAGCACAATATTGCAATCCATGATAGATGTATTCATGTTTAAACTTAATAAATATACTGTAAAAATTGAATATTCCATTCATTACTTCTTATGCAGATTTGTATATTAAGTTGCTTGAGCAAGTGGCAAAATATTTAAACATGGTACTTCTTTGACTAAATGTCTGAGCGTACAATATTTTTTGTTGTTTGCTTTGGCAGTGAATAGGTTTATATGGTAGATTAGATGCCATTTTCAGTGCAATGTCAAATGTTATTATTGTTCATTATAGGCCTAGTAATAATCTCAGCTATAACAGCCAAAGCATTACATTATGTTTACCAATAGATGTTCCAGTCAATTTTTCACTTTGGAGAAATGGATATTTGAAATCACAGACACTCAGTTCTCATGATATAGGGTGGTTTATTGCGTCTGTGGTGGTGCTATGAACTGAATAAACTGTGTGTGTGTGTGTGTGTGTGTGTATATCAAATTCCAGCTAAAGGATGATTTTTAATTTGAAAAACTGCAACTTAAGTTGGAAATATTTTACATAACAACAGTAATTAAAAGTATTTTTTGCAGGTCATTTATGTAGATAACTTGACAGAATTTCATTGTGTTCCTCTGTTTGCATTAAACTGCTATCTTGTGTCAGAAGTTAAAAAAGTCTCATCTTGCTTTTATGATAATGCTTTCATAATTCATTCATAATGCTTTTATGAAATGCTGTTGTTGTTGTTAAATATTTTCAGTAATTTTCTTTTTCTTTCTCTCTATTCAGGGCCATGCTTAGATCCACTGATCTCTCCTCTCTACGCGTCCTCTTTCCATGCTTCCTCCAGATATAACTTTTTTTACTCTGCACACTTTGCCAAACTGTATGGTAAGTGACTATGCCACAAAAATCATGGGTTGCGGAAAGCAGTTTAAATAGATCTTATTGAGATTAGTGAAGTGAAATAATATTAACCCCCTCCTCTCACTCTTAGAGTCAGCAGATACATTGTAAGCCACAACAATAACTAGCATCTCTTGACTGCTGGATGGGTTCCATTTTGAAACAAAATGTCTTGCTTTTTTGTGAATAAAAGCATCTATAACTATATGGGACATTACTGAGCAATAAATAAAAAAGAAAATAATATGTGAGAGAAAATAAAGTATCAAGTATCACTCGTATTGTCTTATAGTGTTATTTTATTTTATTTATTATTTATTAATTTATTTATTTTACCTGTCATTAAATCTGTGAAATAAGATCTGCAGTAGTCATACAAATTTAAATGAGGGTTTCTATAGGCATCAGTTCAATTATTTGGAGGAGAAAAATAAAATTTTGATCTTTTTGCTGTAATTGAAGTGCCAAAAACACACAAGACAAGGTATAATGTTGATTATTTAGATTTTTTCAATATCTGTCAATTAATGTAGGCCCAAAATAGGGACCAAGGTCCTACTATCTGTAATGTTTCCTGCAGCCCATGACAAGAATGTCTCAAGAATGTTTTTTTATCAACTGAATTTCTCAAATGTTTGTGTGATGATGGATTTGTAACTTTGGATAAAAGCATCCGCTAAATGAATGAATGTAAATGTGATGATGTAGGGAGCAGCGGCTGGTCTCCATCCCCTCGGGACAGACAGCCATGGATGCAGATTGACTTGGGGAGGAAGTATCGTATCATGGCCATTGCTACTCAGGGTACCTTCAACTCTTATGACTGGGTCACCAAATACATGCTGCTGTATGGGGACCGATTTGACGCATGGACTCCATATGTCATGAAAGGAGGCAACATGGTAAAAATAATCTATCTTTTATGAGTGTTTGGAAAGAGAGTGTTTGTATAATTTGTGCTAATCAATGATCCCGATGTTTGGTAGTTCAGAACAGGTCAAGAATGCATTTTTATCTTTTTTGACTCATAATTTAGAGTTTTTGATGTAGGATTAGTTGTAGGTGAGAGAAGCGGTTTATTTGTTAAATGGTGTGTAACATTCATAGAGCCTTTAATATCAGATTTTTGTGTCTCTCAGACGTTGCCTGGCAACTGGAATTACTACCAGGTGAAGAGGAACGTCTTTCATTATGCGTTCACTGCCAAACATCTACGCATCTATCCCATGGGCTGGAATACTGAGAACGGAGGCAAGATCGGCCTTCGCGTAGAGTTCTACGGCTGTCCTTATGGTAAACAGCACACTGAGTTACTGGAAACAGCTTATGTTTTATCAGCAGCCAAGAACTTTATCTTAACATGATACAGAAAATCTCCTCAGTGCTTTGTAATTTTAACCGGTCCCTTGAGCTGTACTGCAGAAAATCATTCTTTAATCAGTATTTTGGTCTTGTTTTCCAGTAAATATATCCTACATCTGCTTAAGATTAGTCATTTTCATAAAAATAAAACAATGAGGTTTATGAAACATTTTAACCCTCTAAATGAAGTTGAAATGATTGTTTCTTACTGCAAAACTTAATATACAATTTTTTGTCTCAAGTATTTTGTATCTTGTTTCAAGGATTTTTAAATATTAATACTGAAAATCTTGAGAAAAATACTACTTTTTTTTTTGCTTTTTTTTTTTTTTTTTTTTTTGCATTGTGCCAAGCAGAGTATCATATATCATATATCAATAACAATACTTTTTCCCGGATACAACATCAAGCAAGCACTCACACCTACTGCCTGTTAAGCTTACGGATTAATTGAATATTCGTTATGCTGATTTATACAAGCTAGAAGCAGTTATTGAGGAGACACTGTGTACCTCTGATGATCTGGGTTTCTGTTGCTCATCTAGTAAAGCCTGTAGGCCAAGGTCATTGATTCAACAGCTGAGCACATCGCCTTGTCTATTTTGTGTTTGGATTTTAAGATGAAAAACATCTTCCATTACAGTTTTTGACAGTCCTCTTCATACTCTTGACCTTTGACCCTAACAGATTCATATGTGATGCAGTTTGAGGGGGATGACATGGTGGCTTATTCATTCCCACGGGGCAGGATGAGGACACTTCAGGACCATTACGCTTTGAACTTTAAGACCTTGGAGAAAGACGGTGTTCTCCTGCACAGTGAGGGTCTGCAGGGAGACGCCATCACTCTAGAGCTGAAGACTGGACGCCTCTACTTACATATCAGCCTGGGTAATGATGACAAAATGATCTATCTATCTATCTATCTATCTATCTATCTATCTATCTATCTATCTATCTATCTATCTATCTATCTATCTATCTATCTATCTATCTGTCTATCTGTCTATCTTTCGTTCTATCTACTGTATCTATCGTTCTATTGTTCTGTCTACAATGCATACCAATGCAAATAAATAAATGCAAATAAATACAAATAATAATTTACGTCCAGGGACGTAACACAGGACATGTATTTATGTTCTTTTTCAGGGAGTAGCACCGTCCATAACACCAATGGCATGACCACAATGATGCTGGGAAACCTACTGGACACTCAGCACTGGCACTATGTCACAATCAAGCGTTACGGACGAGAGGTTAACTTCACCTTGGACAGCCAGACTGAGACTGCTGTCCTCAATGGAGAGTTCCAGTACCTTGATCTGGACAAACAGGTCTTATGTTGGATTAAACACATGAACTATTAATGCACACTTCACTAAATGACTCACATTTGTTCAGAAGTTTTAAATGAAGAATCAATGTTCCCTGATCATAACAATTATCCATTTCTCTTTAGATTTATGTTGGCGGCGTCATTGAGAAAGACGTGCCCCATCTGCCTGGTAAGGTTAACTTCCGTGGCTGCATGGAGAACGTCTTCATCAATGGAATCAATATCATCTACAAGACACAGTACCAGGAGCCTGAAATTCGACTAGCTCCTAAAAAGGTATGTCGAGTTTTCCTAAAATTCATACAACCAACAGAAAAGCGTAATGTGGGGTGAATTATTAAGGGACATAAAATATGATGTCACATTGTAATGCATTTACAAAATATTTGAAATATTATTCATATGTTTCCATCTTCTCCTCTGCCCTTTTTCAGAAAAAGATGCTTTATACTTGCCGTGATCTCCTCTGGAAGCCAATGACCTTTGCAGGGCCCAACAACTACCTGCAGCTGCCAGGCTTCTTCCGGAAGAACCGTCTGGCAGTGAAGTTTAAGTTTCGCTCATGGGACTACACAGGGTTACTGATGTTCACCAGGTTTGCAGATGAGTTGGGTTCTCTGGAGCTGGGCCTCAGTGAAGGACAAGTCAATGTTACTCTTATGCAGCCTGGAAACAAGAGATTACGCTTTGCTGCAGGTATGATTGAGGATTGTGTCCATAGTATTCGTTATGACATTTTAATCCCTGTTCCTATGAGAGAGGACTGAATGGAGCCCCTGTAGACCAAGAGTTTAGCAGAACCAAAACTGGTCAGGTGAAGATGAAAGATTATATAAAGTGAATATTATCCTATTTTGTCTTGTCTCAGGGTACCGTCTCAATGACGGCTTCTGGCACACAGTAGACCTGACTGCCAAAGACAACTTATTAACTATCACTATAGATGAAGATGAAAGCTCTCCACTGAAGATCACCAACCCCTTCATGGTTCGTACAGGAGACCGCTACTTCTTTGGGGGTAAGTAACAGAATTTAAGGAGGATTAGTCTGATTAGTCTGATTCAGTGCCACATGACTAAAACTGAGTGACACTCTTTTCTAAAACTGCTTCAATAATTACTGTAAAACAATGTTAATGTTTAGTGTTTCGTCTTTTATACATAAATATGCATATCTAATGCCATAAATGCTGCCATTGTTCACCCAAAAATGAAAATTACCCCATAATTTACCCTCCATCCACAAGCCATCCTAGGTGTATATGACTTTCTTCTTTCAGACGGATACAGTCGGAGTTATATTAAAAACTGTCCTGGCTCTTCCAAGCTTTGTAATGGCAGTGAAAGGTGGTCAAGATTTTGAAGCAAAATAAAGTTCATCCATCCATTAATATAACTCCGATTGTATTCGTCTGAAGGAAGAAAGTCATGTACAACTAGGATGACTTGAGGGTGAGTAAATCATGGGGTAATTTTCATTTATGGGTGAACTATCCCTTTAATGTTCATAATCTATACTAAATGCAAATCTATTCAGTGCCTTTCAGTTGCATAGAAGATAACTAGATGAATATTTCATATCTGATGTGCTGCAGGTTGTCCTAAGACCAATAACACGGCTCGCTGTGTGACCAAGCTGTCTCGCTTCCATGGCTGCATGCAGCAGATCTTTATAGATGATGAGCCGGTGGATATAGATGTCATGCTACAAAGGAAATGGGGCAGATATGCCGAAATCCTGCTGGGCACCTGCGGAATCACTGATAGGTGTGTGTTTGTGTGGGTGGGTTTTGCCAACACTGTCCTCACAATTACGGAAGCCAAGCAAATAGTCTTCATGCATGCAAAATACAAAATGGCTTCTGCAGGAGTCAAGTATACTGGTAGGAGATAAAACATATCATCAGCTCAGCTCTATAAAAACAATATATATTAATGGCAAGTCACCACCATGATTTGAAAAGCATGCACGTGTGGATATTTAGTGTTTATTTCTTACCTCAAAGTCTAATGTAATCTGTAATAGGCAATCAGGATGAACATAACAATAAGAAAAATGTAAATGCAAATGCAAAATGTAAATGAATTTGATATCATTTGAGACCAGTACAAATGTCTAAAATTTCCTAAATCAAGATAGATTTACTTTAGAAGCTAAATGACTTCATATCTTAAGTCTTGTTTTCTGAAAAATGTATCAAAATTATCTGAAACAAGAAAAAATATCTGTCAGTGGGGTGGGACAGTAATCTTGTTTTCCCTTCGAATTAAGTTTATTTTTCTTTCCCTACTGACAGATTTTTTTAAGCATAAACTCACTTAATTTTAATAGATTTTTAGAAAACGTCTTAATATTCCCACAAGTAATTGTATCTTGATTAAAGAAAATGTAAGTATTTGTACTGAAAACAAAACAAAAATAGAATTAAAAAATGTTTTTTCAATGTGTCAGTTATTCAGAAATATCAATAACAATGATATAAATATATAATCATATAAATCCTCATAAAGGAGAAAAAAAGCCTTGCAAAGGACAGATAACAGACAGATTAAAATCACAGATAAATCATAAGATGAATAAAAAAATAAATTACTATTCTGGTTTTGATCTCAGAATATAACTCTCAGGTTGATTCACCTCATATTAGTGTCACCCGCAAATAATTTTGTACGATATGAAATAACAGTATTGACAAGAAAACATGACATGCCCAATGTAATATCTTGAGACGTGCATTATTGAAGTGTCAATCGTCTGTTGTTTTTTCAGGTGCAGTCCAAACCCTTGTGAACATGAAGGCAGGTGCATTCAGTCCTGGAATGATTTCCTGTGTGTGTGTAACAACACAGGCTACAAGGGGGAAGTTTGTCATAACTGTGAGTATCCTTCACTGAGGAGATTCCTCTGTATTGACTTTTTGGTGATGAAACATGAGAATTAAGCCTCTCTCTCTGTCTCTCTCTCATCATCTCAGCGGCCTACAGGGAGTCATGTGAGGCCTACAGACTGAATGGGAAGTACTGGTCAGGCAACTACACCATAGATCCAGATCTGAGTGGACCACTGAAGCCTTTCACGGTCTACTGCAATATGTGTATGTGTGAAGTGAAGAGACAGATATATTGAAAGCAATTTCGAATGATTTTACATGATAAGCTTAGGTTTATCCTATCACTTTTTTAGTGCAAAAATCATGGACCGTCATCGAGCACAACCGCATGAAAAGCACCAAAGTGAGCGGCTCCACCATGGATCGACCGTATATTGGGGACCTCCAATATGTAAATGCATCGTGGGATGAAGTCACTGCCCTAGCAAACACTTCCTTATATTGCGAACAATGGATTGAATTCTCATGCTACAAGTCACGCCTCCTCAATACTCCACGTAAGTTATAAGGTTTCACAATGATGGGGAAATCAGTATGTAGAATATCCTTGGTCATTTATAGTCAGTGATTGAAATGAATGGGATAGTTCACCCAAAAATGAAAATTCTGCCATAATTTATTTACCCTCATGTTCCAAACCTGTATGAGTTTAATCAGTGCTTCTCAAAATGAAGACAGTCCTAGCCAGTCTAAGTATGTGATTAGTCCATACAACTCAAAACAACTCCATACACACAAACAACTGCACTAGTCCATACACACAAACAACTGCACTACGTTCCATGCATTCTGTAGCTATATGAAATATCTCTGTGAAATTTAACTCATCATTCACTGAAATCCTCAATCTCTTGCAATCACAAGCATTCATGAGGCAATTAGCAATGACAGATGATCATACTTTTGAACTGGATCTTTTCAATGAATCGGTTAATGCAGTTCACAAAACTAGTCTGAATTATTTGTTCACAAATCAAACTGTTCCGGTTCTGGAGTTCAATTCACTGATTCAAAAATCTAGTTGACAGCTCACTAGAGGTATATAGTAAGTATTTGAGTTAGTAATGACTTATGCCTTAAGAAGACAGGGAATAAAATGCTGTTATGATACATTATGATGTTTCTTTTTGATTGTATTTATTATTTTTTATTTTCGTGCCCGACATCCCCAATACTCATTCACTTTTCTTACATTGAAAAGTGTGGACAAGGTGTTCTTCAAAAACCTTTTGCATTCCACAGAAGAAATAAACTCATTTGAATGTCGTTTTACAGTGTACTTATATAAGCAGCCATCACTATTTAGCTGAACTATATACCATAGTAGAAGAAAAATCTTGCATAAAGGAACCACAGCTGTGAGTTTTATATGGCTGCTGAAGTATTGATCTCATCTAGGATCTTAGGGGAATCAGTGCAAAAACACTAGATAGTCTGACTCAGCTGAACATAATTAGTGTCACTGACCTTCTCAGCCTTTTTTCTCTGCTGAGTAACACTTCTAGGAATCCTATCAGTCAGCCTCTACCATTCAGATGAGTTTGCAAAGATTTATAGGGCCCAGTCATCATGGCCCCCTGCTTTGTGGACCCAAGTGAGACTGGCTCGCCTACATACCAAAGTTATGAGTCTTTCTTTGGTTTTATTTATTGTTGTAAACAGATGGACGGCCTTACACTTACTGGATTGGTCGGCACAATGAGAGTCATGAATACTGGGGAGGAGCTTTCCCTGAAAGTGGAAAATGTGGATGTGCTGTCAATCAAACTTGCACTGACTCCAAGTACTGGTGCAACTGTGACGCAGACTACCGTCAATGGTGAGAATGAATAAACAAATGAAAACATTTTTTTTTGTCAAGCATACCTTTTACAATAGTATGTCTGTATGGTGGTTTTATATTATTAAAGATAGAAAATAAATGAACTGCAGGGAACTGAACTATTCATGTACTATTTATATACTATATATATCTATGTATAAAACTATGTATACATGACTGTTCAAAAGTTTATGGTCAGTAAGGTTTTTTGGAAAGAATTTCAAATAAATGCTGTTCTTTTGAACTTTCTATTAATCAAAGAATCCTGAAAAAAAAAATGTATCACATTTTCTACAAAATTAAGCAGTCCAACTGTTTCCACCTTGTTAATAATAATAAATGTTTCTTGAGCAGCAACTCAGCATATTAGAATGATTTCTGAAGGATCATGTGACACTGAAGACTGGAGTAATGATGCTGAAAATTCAGCTTTGATCACAGGAATAAATTACATTTTAAAATATATTGAAATAGAAAACAATTATTTTCAATTGTACTATATTTCACATTATTACTGTATTTGTAATCACATAAATGCAGCCTTGGTGTGAGCATAAGATATCTCCTTCAAAAATTAAAAAAAAAAATCTAATCAAGCCCAAACTTATGAACAGTAGTGTATACGTAAGTACAAACTAAAAATTTATTATTTTAAAGGCTAATTTCAATTTACTAGGCACTCAGATAAGGGCTACCTGTCGTTCCGAGACCACCTTCCTGTCAGGAGGATCGTCATAGGAGACACTAACCGCACCGGTTCAGAAGTGCGCTACAGTGTTGGGGCACTGTACTGCCATGGAGACAGTGAGTAAAGAATGTTTCAAAGATAACATGGATGAAAAGTCTGTGCATATAATAAGAAGATCCTTCCTGACATGAGTAAAAGGAAATGTACAGTCATTTGATTTATCACAAAATAAACACAAAGCAAAGCAGCTTTAAATGACCCTAACGGGTTTATTTTGATGGCTGACTGAACATTATCCTCATTAATACAGATATTTACCAAAGAAAATAAAAAAATTAGAATGAAATGTTGATTTTAGTAATGGGAAATCCTTCTCATAGGGAGTATCTGGAACACTATAGCTTTCACCAAGCCCACCTATCTGACGTTCCCCACCTTCAAGCCTGGCACCAGTGCCGACATCACATTCCACTTCAGGACCTACCGAACTAACGGAGTGTTTGTGGAAAGCTCAGATGACCACCTGCGTAATTTCTTACGAATTGAACTCAATTGTGAGTGTTGTAATTCCCACTGTAAATCCTAAAAATATATTGTATTTCACTATATAGCTTGTGATTCTGATGTCTCCTTCAGCAGTTTCTGCTTAAATTTTCACAGCTACAACTGAGGTGGTTTTCATTTTCATGGTGGGTGATGGGATCAGAAACGTGACCCTGCGTTCTCCTAAACCTCTCAATGATAATGAATGGCATTATGTAGAAGCTGAAATCAATGTGAAATTGGCACGTCTCAAGGTTGATTTCCTGCCTCCGGCTATTCACAAGTTTCCGGGCCAAACTTACATCACTATGACGTTCACACAACCCCTGCTCGTAGGTAGGAATCATAGAGCTGGAGTTTCAAGCAGAGTTGATATGAAAACATTGCTTTAAGTAGTTGATACCATGCATCTGTATTTAGGGGCGGCCAATCACACCTTAAGGCCTTTCCTGGGTTGTCTGCGTGGGTTGAGGATGAATGGGGTGCCTGTGGATTTGGAGGGTAAGGTTGACGAGAGGGCTGGCATACGTAGGAACTGCACCGGAGCGTGTCTGAATGCCTCCATACCGTGTCGAAACGGAGGCCAGTGCATTGATGGCTACGCTTCATATGCCTGTGACTGCAATAACACAGCCTTCGATGGCTATTATTGTCATTTAGGTGAGTTAACACATTTGCATATGCTCTCTCACACTTACGCTGGCACAAATTGACATGGTGCAATACAGACTAAAGTGAAAGTGAAAGTGACGTGACATGTGGCCAAGTATGGTAACCCATACTCGGAATTAGTGCTCTGCATTTATCCCATCCTAAGTGCACACACACAGCAGTGAACACACACACACCTGGAGCAGTGGGCAGCCATTTTTTTTGTTGCGGCGCCCGGGGAGCAGTTGGGGGTTCGGTGCCTTGCTCAAGGGCACCTCAGTTGTGGTATTGAGGGTGGAGAGAGTGCTATACATTCACTCCCCCCACCTACCATCCCTGCCAGTACCGAGACGCAAACCCGTGATCTTTGGGTTACGAGGCCGACTCTCTAACCATTAAGCCACGACTTCCCCAGACTACAGCTGTTTCCTAATAAACATATGCAAATTTGAAATGCTATCTGGGGAATGACTAATTATTACAAACGCATTTTAATTTCATGAAACCATGATTAGGAGATTTAAAGGATTAAAACAGATTCGAGTGAAGGATAAAAAACAAGGAACAAGCAAACTGGTGCCTCTGAGAATGTGTTAAAGAGAGATTCGCTGCCTGAAAAAGAGAGTGACAGACTTTGGCTTTTGTGTCCATTTTCAAGCCACTTTCAAGCCTCTACATCCAGAGCTGATTTAGGCTAACAGAAAGGGATTTGTCTGTTCCCTGAATTAAACTGCATTTTTGGATAATCTGTGTGGGAATATTTAAGATCTTTGTCTTTGAGCTGAATTATTATTATTATTTTTTTCAATAAATCTTTATAAACTCACCAACAGGATTCATAATGGGCTCATGATTTAAAGGAATAGTTCACCCAGAAATGACAATTCTGTCATTAATTACTAACCTTTATGTCGTTCCAAACCCATAAGACCTTCATTCATCTTCGGAACAGAAATGAAGATGTTTGTGATGAAATCTGAGAGCTTTCTGGCCCTGGATAGACAGCAATGTAACTGAAATGTTCCCAGGCCCAGAAACGTAGTAAGGACATCGGTAAAATAGTCCATGTGACATCAGTGGTTCATGAGGGTGAGTAATTAATGACAGAATTTTCATTTTTGGGTGAACTATCCCTTTAAAGTAAGATATATATATATATACACCGTGTGCCGAATTATTAGGCAAGTTGATATTCTGGTCATATTTTTTTTCCAAGAACATTTTACCAATTCCAAACCACATCAATCTTAATAACTACTATTGACTTTGTATTTAATCATTTATAAGTGATATATAATTGTCCATGAAGGCTGGAAGTCAAAAACTCCTCATATTCAGGTGTGCCGAATTATTAAGCAGGTTTTCTTTTACAGATAAAATGAGCCAAAAAAAGAGATTTAACTCAGACAAAAAGTCAAAAATGATTACCGTAAATGCCCATGAGAAGGATGCAATACTAATGCAATAATAGAATTTGAAAAGTTAGGGCATGACCATTGGGCAGCAAAATGCTCATTGGGTCAGCAGAGTCAGAAAAAAAAACAAGTGGAGAAGAAAAGACACTTGTTAACTGCAAAAGAATGAAGAATTAAGGTGAGGAATTAGGTGAGAAACCATCAGGAACCATTTAGTCTCCAGCGCCATCATTTTCCAGAACTGCAACCTTCCTGGAGTCTCCACAAGTGCAATGTGTCAGGTTCTCAGAGACTTTGCTTGGGTAAAAAATCCTAAAAAATTACGCTCACTTAATAAGAATAGCATGCTGAAGTGTTGTGAAATACATTAAGACTGATTTTTTCATAGGCTTTTAGTTTCAGATAGGTTTTCAGTGACTCTTGAAGGACCAGCACCACAACCTCTTGTACCACTGTTTGAAGAATTTATCTTCCAAAATCTGGCAGTACGTTTTAGGAGCTCATTTTTAGTCCATCTCCTATTCTGAAAAGTCTGTCTTGCAGAGATTGACTAAAATAAGCTCCTAAAACTTATGGTCATGCCCTAACTTTGCAAATTCTATTATTGCATTAGTATTGCATCCTTCTCATGGGCATTTAATAATTTTTGACTTTTAGTCTAAGTTAAATCTCTTTTTTTTTGGCTCATTTTATCTGTAAACGAAAACCTGCCTAAAACCTGAATATTAGAAGTTTTTGATTTCCAGCCTTCATGGACAATTATATATCACTTATAAATGATTAAATACAAAGTCAATAGTAGTTATTAAGATTGATGTAGTTTGGAATTGGTAAAATGTTCTTGGAAAAAAATATGACCAGAATATCAACTTATATACAATAATTCGGCACATGGTGTGTGTGTGTGTGTATATATATATATATATATATATATATATATACATATCTTACTACAGGTATATGATTGAATCTACAGTAAATTAGCTGTCGAAGTTAAATTAATTAAGTTAAGCTGCAAGTAAATAATTAAGCACCCGTTTGTCAGTAAATAGCCAATTAGATTCTTTATGCAACAAATTAAATATCGTCATCAATAGAAATTGTGGTGACCTCATTATTCAAAATATTCTTAACAAATCTGTTGAGTTAAATTATTCAGTGACTCTTAAAACAGTGGCTGCATACAATGTGCATACTTCCCTACTATGTAGTATTCATAAAAGAGTAGCACAAAGTACCCACTATTCAGATGACCCACTACTGTCCAATGGATACTTATCTATTCCATGAGGCCACAGTTGAGGATTTGTGAATGGCCATGTAGCGATGCAGCTGATGCTGGAAGGTCATATGACAATAATGAAAACATGTCGAATGTAGTAGGTCTGGATTATATTAATTCTACATACATATATACTATATAGAACATACTTTTAGTCACAAAGCAAGTACTTATTCAAAAGATGTACCTTCTGAGAGTATGTCATTTTGGATGCAGCCAGTCACTTGTTTTGTTGCCAGATAAATCAGTGTTTTTGAACAAACTGGTTGAGTAAATAATTCAGTGACTCAGTGCTGAGTTTGGGACAACATATTAACAAATTGCTCTTACTATTTCAGTTCTGAATTCAGCCCATCACTTGTTTTATTTCTGAATGAATCAGCGTTTTGAATGAATCAACTGAGTGAATCATTTAAACGACTCACTCATTTGACAGTCAGTTGTCTCCACCTACTGGTGTAACTGTGTAACCTTGAGGAAGAATCACTGTAAAATCTTACAAACACAGATTAAAAAATCCTAGTACTTTTTAATTGCAATGCTGCTCAACCAATCAGGTTCAAGGACTGGAATCTTTCTTTT
This sequence comes from Spinibarbus caldwelli, assembly GCA_039654775.1. NCBI lineage: Eukaryota > Metazoa > Chordata > Actinopteri > Cypriniformes > Cyprinidae > Spinibarbus > Spinibarbus caldwelli. Next base: position 23,966,557 of record CM077219.1, on the reverse strand, counting down.
TTTTTCTTTAGATTTTAGAAATATGGATATGTATGCAATTACATATATTTGATGTTTCTCTACTTTTCTCTTTTTGAAAAGGAACTGAAAAACAAATATTTTAATGTTATTATTATTATTATTATTATATTTTATTTTAATAGCTATTAAATATTTAAATCTTTGATAGCCATAATACTATGATTTAAATCCCACACAGATATAATAAATGAATAATAATAACTTCAGTCACACTTAATTTTAAGGTCTAATTCTCGCTATTAACAAACTATTAACCATGAATTTTGCCGCAATAAACTCCTAATTTGCTGCTTATTAATAGTTAGTAAGGTAGTTGTTAAGTTTAGGTATTGGGTTTAGGGATGTAGAATATGGTCACGCAGAATATGTGCTTTATAAGTACTATTAAACATCCAATATGTTAATAATAGACATGCTAATAAGCAACTAGTTAATAGTGAGAATTGTTCCCTATCCTACAGTGTTACCATACCTTCTTGTACTAGAATATTATAAACTGTTACAAGTCTATTCTTTTCAAGTCTAATGACATGTTATTACGATGATCTTTCTCTATCATGTCCATTTCTTCTAAAAACAAGTTAAATCAGCATGTGGGAGGACTGCCCTTGAGACATGACCTGACATAAACAATACTGTGATCTCTGCTTGTGTCACATCCTTTTAGATATTGGGGCATTCTTTGATGTGGGAGCATGGTTGCGGTATGACATCCGCAAAGAGCCGATTTCCTTTGACGCATGGTGGGCGAACTTTTGGATAGAGCCTCACTGGCACAACTTCACCCTCGGCTACAACACGACAACTGATGACATAGAGTTCAGCTTCAGCACTCTACAGGCCCCAGCTGTGCTGCTGTATATCAGCTCCTTCAGCAATGATTACATCGCTGTCCTGCTCAAGAAAGATGGTAAACACACACACACACAATCACACCAGAGCATACAAAACATTAGCTTTAGCACTGATGTCACCACCTTTGCAGGGACTCTTTCGCTGAGATACCGGCTCGGGATAATAAGCTACAAATTTAAGTTGACTGACAGAAACGTGGCCGACGGCTTCCCTCATTTCGTCAACATCACCCGACACAACTACACCATATGGACACAGGTAGGATCTCAAACTAGATCTAACAGGTTCAGTGTTATTAGCATAGCAAAAGCGCACTGTTTGTATGTGTATTTGCACCTGGATTTAGGTGGATTACATGGATCCATGGATTGAGAAGTTAATACCAGGAGAGATTCCCAGATTTGACTCACCAAAGTCTATATTCTTGGGTAGAGTCATGGGTAAGACGAGCGTATTTATCTTAACTTGTTGCCTGTGGATGAAAAGTTGCATTTACTAGATTAATTTGTTTTCTTCTTCATAGAGGTGGGAGGTGTCGACTACGAAATTCAGAGGCACAACAGTCCAGGTTTTATGGGCTGTATATCAGGGGTCCGATATAATATTTTTGCCCCACTGAAGGCCTACTTCCGACCCAATGTAACCAATCCACCGGTGACGACTCAAGGCTATGTGGTGGAGTCTAACTGTGGGGCGTTTCCCCCTGTCTTAGGATATGTCCCTTGGGAGGATGACCCATGGTTCACTGGCTTGTGTAAGACTATAAAACAAATGTTTTTTTTGTTTTTTTTGAAAGAAATTAATACTTTTATTCTGCAAGGATGCATTAAATTGATAAAAAGTAACAGTAAAGACATTTATAATGTTGCAAAAGATTTCTATTTCAAATAAATGCTGTTCTTTTTAACTTTCTGTTCATCAAAGAATCCTGAAAAAAATGTATCACGGTTTCCACAAAAATATTAGGCGGCACAACTGTTTTCAACTTTGATAATAATAATGCATGTTTATTGTGAAGGATCATGTGACACTGAAGACTACAGTAATGGCTGCTGAAAATTCAGATTTGCATCACAGGATAAATTCCATTTAAAATATATATTACAATAGTAAACAGTCATTTTAAATTGTAATTATATTTTACAATATTAGAATATTTTTTTACTGTAAAATTTTTCAAATCTGACCCCAAAACATTTGAATGGTAGTGAAAGTAAATTGTAGGGTGAAATAAAGCAAATAGGGTCCAATTTATCTGAATTTACTCTACTTTTATTGATTTTGAGCAGGTAAATTTGCATGTACTGTAAAAGTGATTAAAGTGATAAACTGTGATTAAAGGTAGTTTTTAACCCTCAATTAATGTTCTTTTTCTTTTTAGTCTTTTATTACATTCATGATGATGTTACCCCACCTTGGATGACGCGTAAGTTTACAGTCACACTCATTTTTAATTGTTGTTTTAAAGCATATTTAGTGCTATTTCCTAAACTCCTATTATACCTATTGCTTCCTGTCAGATTTCCACCATCCACCTAATAAAGTTGGAAAAAAAAAGAAAAAATCCCCCCAAAACAGTTTCTTTTATATGTATTTATACTAATGTATTCTCTTCATCTTTTTTTTCTTTGTCTTTTTTCCTATTCAGCATTTCAGCCAGTACTGCAAATCATGCTGATCTTCTCAGTTTGTGACGCTAAAACCTGTTTTTAAAACCCTCTTAATTTCCAGAACACAGGATTAGGGAACATTCATGAAAATATAAGCTTCTGCATAAAGACGATCTTCTGCACATGACAGAGACCTGGTATAATCAGTGATAAAATGTCATATAAGGATAATATACTGTATGTGGAATAAATCAAGGTGTAACAAGCGTCAGATCTTTACAAATAACCATTTTCCACAATATGTCACTCTTACATTAATCTGTTAAATTAAGTTTGTTGTTGTAAATGCTTTACAGAACTTCTATTATAATACTAATGAGATCATTTAAAAATTAAAGACCCATCAGAACAATACAACAAGACCATTTTTCAAACTGAACACTTACATTTTCATGAAGAGATTTATCAGAATCTTTGCTCATCATTTGCAATTATCCATCATTGCTTCACTCAAATCCTCTTTTTTTCTAACTGTCTGATTGTCATCTCTTTTCCAGGATAAACAAGACTTGTTTCTCCCACACACACATACACACACACACTTAATCCTCCTTACCACTAGAAGCAGCTCTCACAGCAAAACAGAAAATCTACAAGATGTTAAAAAATTCATTAAAAAACATTGTCATCATTTACTGACTCTCATGTTGTTCCACACCTGTATACTGTTATTCTGTTGAACACAAAAATAGTATTTTGAAGAATCTTCATGCAGCTCTTTTCCATAATAACCACAGTTCATAGTGACCACCTCAAAGTGAACTCTCGTAATCACAAAAGTAATCCATATCAGTTGGGTTGCATGAAAATTCTCCGTTTGTTTTTTCCACAGAAATAATAACAGTATACAGGTTTGGAACACCATGAGAGTAAGTAAATGATGCCGAAAATGTTTTTTTTTGTGTGTGTGTGTGTGTGTGTGTGTGAACTATCCCTTTGAACCTTATGAGTACATTTGAGCTGACAGTCAGCAGTCTCTCCTGTCAATTCTGCAACATGATACAAATTATGTTTAAGCCATCATTTGCAGACAGCTCAACTAGAGCACTGTAAGAGTATTAAGCCTAATGCTAACGACTGCTGTCTCTCTCTGTGTGTGTCATTTTCTCCACAGTAATCGTGACAGTGTCTCTGATGCTGCTCTTCCTGATCCTGTACGGCCTCTACATTTACCTGTACAGGTATAAAGGCAGTTACCACACTAATGAACCGAAGCAGCTGGAGTCCCCCAGCTCCGCTCGGCCCCTCACTGATACCCTGCGCAAAGATAGAAAGAACCTGCCGGAAATACAGGAGGAAAGTCCCAATGAATAACACAGACTGAGGGTTGTCTGGAGGAAAAAGAGAGGAGTACTGGTGATTATGAGGGAGGTAAATGGTGAAGACTGAGGAATGAGTTGCAAATGTGATTTTTTTTTTATGTATCTTTTGCCTTTATGGTAATGTAACTATATTTATTTTTCTGTCCCATTATTTTTACAGTGTAATCTGATATTTGGTGCTTTTGGCAGGGTTCAAAATAAGCAGGCTAGAGACAATTTACCATTCGATCAATGAGCACTAGCAGTGCAGGCTGACTGAAGTGCCTCAGCAACATTACAATAAACTATGAAAGATCGATCCAGGGTTCCCACGGTCATAGAGATATCAGGAAATATCAGGGAATTTAAGAATTGTGATTTCCAGGCCTAGAAAACAGTGTTGGAAATTATCACAATAATGGAAAGTCATTGAAATTTGTGTTGTAAATATACATTTATGTAGTCATGCCCATCTCAATGATATTTTATTGTTTAGAAATTAATGATTTTACAAAATCATTATTTTTTAAACTCACAAACGACTGGAAAAGTCATGAAAATTAATAAAATCTTAAAGTCATGTTAATTTCTGTATTCTGTAATATTAAACTTTGTAGTTATGCCCATCTCAAAAATATTTTATTGCTTACAAATTCACTTTCTGAGTGAAATCTCAATAAAAAATGTTTTGAAAATCTTTTTTTTTTTTTTTTTCAAAAAAATCACAGTTGGCTGGAAAACTGGAAAATGGAAACTATTAAAAATCTTGAAAAGAAGAAATTTTTGTAGTCAGAATAAATCTTTCTTGTTATGCCCATAAAATAAATAGTAAAAAAAAAACTGTATTATTTAAAAAATAAATCATGAATTACTGTAAAAATTGAAAATGGTGTGGGAACCCTGTAGTGAACGTTTTGGCTCATTATTGTGTACTGGCCGAAGTAGTGTAGATTTAAGCTTGTTTGCTAGCCATCTTGTGTTCAAGAGATAATCTGCACAAAATGCACAACGACAACCTTCAGAGTACAGCGTTTTGAAAATTTAGATATGTTCACACATATCTGTTTTAACATCACTGAAACTTCATTAACGTATGGAGGAATTTGCTCAGCTAATGGTATATAAGTATTTATATGTGTTTTACTACTGTCTAAAACTGGTTCCAGTGCTTATAAGAGATGGAGAGTCAAATGGCATTGAATGGCTTCAGCTTCTTTAGAACACAATGACATTAATGTGCTGAACAATAATGTGTCTGGGGAAATATTATTACTGTGTCATATCAAAAACTTCAGAAAGGTGTTTTTGTGATAGTAGCCATATTACATATTGCTTGTGAACAGCATTATGAGGTATAAGATTCATAAAGATTAGGAGACTTTTGTAAAAACGACACTGTAGGCCTAAGGAAACAAGCAGAAGGAATTTTACATAAAATTAGCTCCATGAAAGATTTACATAGAAATGAGCACTGTAATGAACAGGGTGTGTTGTAGTTGTACTGTATGTCTCAGGGTTGGTAACAGTGGTCATGATGGCATAGAGAACTACATGTTCTTCTCGCTGCTGCTACAGCAACACACACCAGCCTTTTCAAGCCGTTCTCTAGACATTTTGACTGAAATAAAGTTTCAGTTCATATTTTACAAACATAACAGTACTTGAATGAAGGCAGGTAAAAACTGTATTGTGTCTGAGAGTGTGTCTGATTATAATGATGCCACAGATCAGTGATTGGAGTTGAAGCTTTTTTCCTGCTTGTGTCCTTTTCTGTCTTTTCAAGAGAGTTCTTCCCGTGGGCCAAAGCAAAATGATATAGTTTCTTATAATAGAGTATAATTATGTCATACTTCTGTTCAGTCCACATCATACTCATGTCCCGTGATTGATGAAAAAACATTTTAGACCAGTGATTCCCAACCAGGAATATTTTTTGATTTTACTGTCAAATATATAAAACAGAAAAAAAAAACTTATTGGAATTAATTTCATTGTTCCCCCATCCTGAATTAATTTATAACTGATGATGGGGTAATTTTGTCTTATTGATGGGCCTTATGGCTACATAAGACAAAACTGTTTGGGAAACACTGTTTTAGACAGTCTGCACTTTTTAAAGTGTGGAGCTTCTGTGGGCTGAATGTGTTCACTTGTAGTTGTGGAGTCTGAAAAAGGTGAACAAATTGTTTTAGCTTTGGATCAACAATAACTTGAGTGACAGAAATACTAAAACTGCATCTTTAGAATATAGAGGAACAGCAAACTTAATGTGTTATGGTGGTCTGTTACAGATCTAATATCATGTATCACAATTTGTTTGTTAAAGGTAGTTTAAGATGAGATTTTGGACAGAAGTAATCATAAAGCAGCTGATATTTTTACATGAGGTCACATATGAAGCGGTCTGTGGATGAAAGACTCCCATGTATAAAGTCATGGTTTTTATAAATTCATTCATGCGTTTGCTGTAGGACACCATTATTGCTGCTGCTGCTTCTTAGCTGTTTTGATGGCGGTCTTATCAAGAGCTTATAGCACTTCCATCATCTTTACAGATGTAAAATGAGCTATTAAAACAAAAGAGCAAATAAGATAGAACACATGTATTATCTATAGACGCTATGCATTTTGCATGACTACTGCACTTTTCATCAAAATGCAATAAGAAAAAGAAGAATCCGCTGCTTCCAGTGCCAGGCACATGTTCTTTAGTCTGTTTCTTTAACAGAGCCATAAGAGCTTTTATCAAAGAGATCACATAATATTCACCCACAGATTGTGCTGTTTATGTATATGTATAAATGAAGTGTACTTCTCTTTTTATCATTCTAATTTGTATAAAAAAGTCAGGCAAGTGAGAGTATTTTGAAGAGATGAGTGCTGAATGAATAAGTCCAGCTTTAACCTCATGACCTCTGCCAGGTTTTGTCTTGTTTTTTATTTTTTTATGCATCCCTCATTCTTTTACTTCTTATTTTTACCCTTCTATCATCCTCTAAACCAGTGGAATATAGACTTTCAATCCATTTTTACTTTGAAAAGTGTCTCGAATGAAGAATGAAATGCCACTGTATAGAAATATTAAATTTAACAGGGACAAACACCTCTCAGAGTCTCTTCATACTTTACATTTTCTTTAAAAAGCATATAGTCAGTATAAATAATTGAACACCAACACCAAAGTTTGGTAGTTGATGATGCTCAGACAAAAGTAAATGTAACCCGCAGTCTGTTCCAGATGAATGTTAATGTGAAATGAGAAGAGAGCAGACAGTGTAACTGACAGGGCTGGTATTCAGCACTAGCTCGTGTGATGTACGTTTGTATAAATGAGGTATTTTTTGTCGTTTGTGTCAGTACTGCAGCTAATAAGAGCGTTACCTCATTGACATACATTTGACTGAATGTTTAAAGGAAACAACATCACTTATCAGCACATGGATGTCCATTTGTTTCATTTGAAGAAATGTATTACTTAATACATGACCTTCACCTCTGTTTTGTAGGGAATTGTCTTTTTTATTTTACGTTTAATGCATTTTTCATGTACATACTGTATAAACAGTAATTCACTGTGAAGAATTTTCTTCATCATCTTATCCAAATGCACTACATATTTACAAGTCCTGTTTGAACAAATCTGAAGTCTTGTAGGCTATTTATCTTGTGGAAAAACTTTACTCTGACTGTCATGTTGGTGACAATAGTAGCTATATCTATCTTTTGTGCAAATAACCAACTTTGTTAACAGTGGCTATTTCATGAACTTAACCCACTGTTTCTCAGGCAATTTATCCATATTGCAAATAACACTTTTTTTGCCACTTTTTTGAGTAGCATCCATTACTATTTGCACTGTAAACAAGATGCTATTTGTTGCTATTTGTATTTAGTGCAAACATACCATTTAAGTAGAATACCCTTTAAAGGTGTGGGGTCAATAAGATTTTTTTTTCAAGGATGCATTAAGTTGATCAAAATTGGCAGTAAATATATACACTTCAGGCAATAACGTTAAGCATTAATATGTCTCTTTACGGTACTAATATGCATTATTTAGGGGTAAATAAGGTACAAGGATGTACCTTTTAGCTTTTGCCCCGGTGACAGCTTTGTACTTTTTTCTGAGAGTATAATAATATTTCATAATATTACTGTATTTACTGATATTTTGGTCAAATAAATGCATCTTTGGTGAGCATGAGACTTCTTTCCAAAACATTAAAAAAATCGTACACCCCAAACCTTTGAACGGTAGAGTAAACGGCATCTACTGAGGGTAAATGAACACTTCTTTCATTATTTGTTTTTCCAGGAGTCATGCTAACTAAGACTCTATAGCTACTAACATTAAGGTTGCAGATTCAGTCTTGTCTTGAGGTGATCTCTATGATCTTTTATTACCACTGTGCTCTTGAGGTTGATTCAGGGGAACTGTAAGACTTGTGAATGCGAAGCATTTGCCAAAATAATTCCCATGAAAATGCCCAAGGTTAAACATGAACTAGTTTCATGGAATCGGACAAACCTTATAATGGTATGCTCTTACAAGCAGGTAATTTCAGCTTTGTGGTCAAGTGTGACAAGGTGTTCATTTTGAGTTTTCCTAATTCTTTAGTTCTGGTTTTGTTTGTGTCATCCTCACTGTAAATGACCATGACTGTGTAGAATCAACACAAATCCCAAATGACACTTTAATAAAAGAAGCCTGAAGGAAAGACAAACTCTGAGGACTCTTTCTATAATGGATTCCAGATAGGTGCATATCGTGTTTTTGTCATTTGACAAAATTAATGTCTGAAAGAGTTAAGTGCGTCCAACAGATATACCTGCTTTTAAATGCATCTGGAAATTCAATTACATTACATTTTACATTTACATTTAGTTATTTAGCAGACGCTTTTATCCAAAGCGACTTACAAAAGAGGACAATAGAATTAAACTTGTCTTTTTCAGAAAGCTCTTGTGGCAGGATTCAGTGTTTTGGGATAAATATTTTACAAGACACTAGGAATTATTTTCTCAGCTTTGCAAAATTATTGCCCATATTTGCATTGAGTGGATGTGAAATGCAGTTACAATTCTAGGGCATGTTAAACAAATATGGTCATTTGGTTTAGCTCTTTATTTACATAAAATTGAACATATGACAGTAGAACCCAAACCCTAACTCTTGTTAGGCCTATTTTGTACACTCTTTTGTTCACTCTTAAAAAAAGCCTGCTAAACAATGTCCTTAAAGTCACTCTTTAGCTCACAGTTCACATTCAGTCTGTCGGTTTATACGGTTACTTGTTTTGTTTATTTCTACAGAACATTAACAATATTTGACCTCATACAGTTTAAGCAGAGATGAAGATTAACTGCTTTAGTGCTATGTTAGCTAGAATTCTAATCTCTGACAACATGAGCCAGCTTTGTGCAATACAGCAAGCAGCTTACAGCTGATGAAGAGAGAGATAAACAGATAGATAGACAGATAGATAGCAGAGGTGTGTACATTACAATAACAGGCTAACATCAAATGACACCAGGTTGCAGAAGAGTTTACTGAAGTTTGTTCTAAAGAGAGAAGATACTGACCTGACTGACTATAAGTGCAAATGTAACTATGAAATATTGCTTAATGTTTTGCACAACAGAATATTTTGACCAGAAACAACAACGACAGCTAAGTGTGATGCATTCAGTTTGCAGTTACAGTATATATTGAGCATATAGAGGTTATAGCTATTTCAAAAGCTGTTTACAGAGCCTTATGAATGAAGAGATGGGATTAAAAAAAAAAAAAACCTTCATGACAGTTGTCTCAACTGTCATTTTTACTTCCATGACAGAGAAAATGGTGCCATCTATCAATATCTTGTGTTATTGGCCATATAGTGCAAATTTTGAGGAGTGGATTTGTAAATCTGAGGACACCTTTTGGTTTCTTTAGGTCATCACAAATGTTATCTCAAAGAAGTAAACAAAAATGCTTGTTCTGACAAGTCAATTAAACCACAGGTTAAGGTAGTGACATCACCATCTGACTGCATCATCAAATCAATCTGTGATGTCAGTGAAGTGCAAAGCATTGTGGGTAGGCAAAATGTTACCAGGTAAATGCGGACACACTGAAGGAAAGCATGTCTACACAATGTCGATTTCCCTCTCAATACCCACATACTTCAATGCATCCGCTTGACTGTACCTAAGAAGCAGCAAAAATTAAACAACATCACAAAATGAAATGAAACTGCACAGGTGAGTGTATATTTGTGATGTAACGTAGTTGCTAAAACAAACGAAACATACCTGTAGTCAAAAAATAGCTCTTCTCCTCGCTGTATGGCTCGCTTGGCAAAGATTCCAATGCGGTGATCACCATTAACCATGACAACTGTAATAATAACCAATACCAAACCAACGTGCTTAATAGCTTCAACACAAAGTACTTTGATATTTATGCGATCAAATAAAGTACCTTTTGCGTAACAATTGGGGTTGACAGAGTGGTTGGCGAATCGTATTTTATTCCCTTTTCGAGTGGCATCCACTACGAAGTCTGGAATGAAATAAAAACACTATTTCAAAAAACACCAAATTGACATTTAAAAGACAACTAGAATGGAATAGAATAGAATAGAATAGAATAGAATAGAATAGAATAGAATAGAATAGAATAGAAGAACATGAGTGAAGCCAATACCATTGTTCAAGTTGAACAGAAAACTGGACATGTACTTGTCATAGATTCTGCCCCTCCTGTCTGCTTCATCCTGGGAAATAAGCTACACACACATAATGCAATAATCAGATCACAAAGAATACAACTTTCAGAAAAATCACAACATCTAGTGCTCATCATCAGGGGTGTGTGTGATTTTCACACACCTCTCCACAGTACTCAGAGATGAACTCGTTCTTCTGGACTGGCTCTTTAATAAATGTACCCCACCCTGCAACATCAGATGGGGCCAGGAGCAGGTGCTGGCAAACAGGTTAAAAAACACTTATATCACTAAAACATCTTCTGTATCTATTAATACCCTTTATCAGTATGTTGGCATACAATATTGGATAGACAGACAGACAGACAGACAGACAGTTAGATAGATAGATAGATAGATAGATAGATAGATAGATAGATAGATGTGTTTTACAGTGTCACTAGAATGTACTTCATACCTTCTTGAGTCCTCTCTGAATGCTGCAGTTCTTACAGGAGACCTGTTTGCTGTCCCAGTGGTCTGCGGCCCCGCAGGTCATGCAGAGGTCAGGGTCACACTCCCGCACTGCCAGGTAACACGGACACTGCTTGGTGTTACACTGAGTCTTACAGCGACAGCCAGGAAACCGATTCTGACCTACAAACAAAAACCCAGAGCAGAACCTGTGAACGTTTGAGGTTTTCTTATGCCTAAAATAAATGGATGTTCAAAATCATGTGGTTTGCGTAAATGTCAAAATGGTATAATGATTTATTAGAGTTGAAGTTTGTCATTTCTTCACTGCACCACTAGTGGTCTGAGCTTGTTTTGTTGGTGCCCCCTAGTGGTGTATAGACATGAAAACAGGAGCAATAACTGAGCATTGGACAGAAATATGCAATTCTATAGACATTATATACAGTATAAGAAAAGATAAAGGGAGAAAGGAAAACCTTCATAGTACATACAGTAAGATCTCCAATAGCCTTTCTTTCAATTTTCATTAAATATTAAAAAAGAAAGGTTTAATTTACTTATTTTTAAATGTTCTTAAACAAAAAGTGGTTGTTGTTGTTTTTTTCCTTTGTTTTAGAACAGTGTAATACTGTATACTTGAATATGAATATATTTCATGTGTTTGGATGTGTATGTGTATGTATGTAAACTCACACTCCCGATCACACTGGCAGAACTTCTCACAGAAGTTTTGTGTCATCACACAGGAGCAGGAGCTGTCACATGGGTGCTCAGGGTGGTCACATGGCTGATAATTGTACACTTGATTGGATGAGTTGTCTGTATGACAAATAGGAAGGGAAATAAGAACACTTTGTTCTGAACAAAGACTTTCCATTATGGTTCCAGTCATTTGTGATTACTACATACATATTTTTAAAATTACTTTTCAGAAACCACACTCACAAAGAGCAGTTTTGCTAAAATTTTGCAATAAAGTTTGATTAGCATCAGCATCTAGTGTAGATTAATAAATGATCTGAGTCTTACTGCATTAACTGTTAAAAAATGAACCTTATTATAAAGTGTTACTGCAATTTTAATATTTAATAATTATATTTAATAGAAATGAAATATTTTAGAACTGAATTATACTGACTATAATTACTATTATTATGATAGATATGCCTTTTGCAATTTTTAACACAATTCCAACATTTTTGACTGCATTTTAAATACTTAAAATATTGAAAATACTTTAAATGTTACATTAAGAACTGAAATCTTTAGAATATTATATTCTTGTTATTCTACCATGTTTGATATTTGTGTACAATGTCTTAAAAACTTTGTTTCTGCACTGAAAGTGAGTAAATGATTTATAAAGGTACATGTGTAATAAGCATATGCACATGAACAAACCATTAAACTGATTGTTAATTTAATAATTGCAATTATTTGTCTGACTACTAGGCAGAATCATCTCCATAACTACAGACATCTCCATGACTTTTCCTTCTGTTTGTCCATTCCTGACCCTGCCAAACCACTGAAACCTCGTCTCAGTCTGGTATTGAAGTTGAGAGTCTTACCTTTCTTCAGCTGGATCTTTGCCCATAATCTATCAAACAAACAGAAAGATAGTTGAGCACTAATGTTAGTATTTTGCTGCCTGTGTAAAATCCAGCTTAGTACAGCATGAATCTGACTGCCAGGTGAGGTTGTGTTAACATCTTGCCTGTGCTTTCGTTTTTTCTTCTGAGGTGAGATCCCACCATCCTCCAGCGGAACACGGTGAATCAGCACCTCTTTCACTGCGAACTCGTAAACCTGACAGAAATTCATACATGATCATATGCGGCAGAGCATTGCAACATGTTGCACTCATACACACACACACACACTGCATCACCATCCCATGAACACTTAATGGGCGTTAGTCAGAACTTTGAAACCCAGCTGAGATGTAACCGCTAATTATCATGTTGATCTTTGCCATATGAGCTCTCACACACACTAACACACATGCACACACAAACACACAATCAAAACAACACTCTTCTAGAAAAAGATTTGGACCATTCCCTAAATGAAAGAAAAACACATGATTTGAGGTAATCACATTTCCAGTTAGCCAAACCACAGTCTTTCTGGGAAAAACACACAGGCACACATGCACACAGTCGTACATTTGAACACACACAGTTTTGCTGTCTCTGCTTTTGAGTAAATACTGTAGAACTTTCCACACATTTGATACAATTCACTTTAGATCTGCATTATTAAACTCCTTTGCTAATGAGTTACCAAACAAGCAAAAGACACATATGTAACCTCCTGTTCATTGTCATTTGCGTGCATACCTCTCTACATGTCTTGGTACCAATGAGTCGTGCGATAGAGCAGAAGTTGTTGTAATATGTGCCATGCAGGACTCTGAATAGAGACTCCTCTGCTCCACTCCACTGAGGAGGCGAATCGGACTCCTCCGTTCCTTCCTCCCCTGGTCTCAGTTTGGTGGGACTGGGACACCGAGAGTTACCCTCTGACACACAAACATGCACACAGCTAAATATCAGGTTTTCATCCAAACACTCTTAACACTCTTATATTTGATATTAACTTATTAAATTAAAAATCTAGACTATTTTGTCTAAATTCGCTACTGGTAAAAAGTTTAGGGTCAGTAAGATTATTTTTTTTTATTCAGCAAGGATGCATTAAATTGATCAGAAGTGACAGTAATGACATTTATAGTTATAAAAGATTTCTTTTTTAAATAAATGCTGTTTTCTATAACTTTTAATAAACCAAAGAATCCTAAAATAATATGTCATGTTTTTCACAAAAAATAAAATGCACAACTGTTTTAAACATTGCTAATAAGACGATTTGTTACTTGAACACCAAATCAACATGCTAGAATAATTTCTGAAAATTCAGATTTGCCATCACAGGAATAAAAAAAACTAGTCATTTTAAATGCTACGAGTGAATTTAGGCATCACAACATTATAATGTACAGTATAAAAAAGTAGATATTCATCTCGAGATTTGCTAAAGATTACAATGTTATTGAATTATTTGATTATTTGTTTTTAATGATTAACTTTAAGTGAGCATAAGATGATGGCAAAGGTAATCTAAATGTAAAAATGAGAATGAGAAACAATTAAATAGGCAAAATTAATCAATATGATACATTAAAAAGATTGTAATAATCAGCTGATGACCAGATGGTCTATCTGTAATGGTACTGTAGAGCATTCTGAGTTGTTGTTAGTACATTGCTATGTTGTTACTAGGGTGTTTTTATTTTAGCCTACTCCCAAAATGTCTATTACACTCTAAATATGGCTTGGATCCCCCCCTCAAATGTAGATCTGTGTAACTGTTTTTCCCATTTTATCATTAGACAGGCGAAAATAATAATTATTACCGTAGCAAGCACTTCTAATAATGTTCCTGTGTTTCTACAAACATTTTCAGTGATGTCTCTGTTGCAATTTAGACAAACAACTCACCATGGGACAAGAGTTATTTTTGGCAAGGGAAGGTTTGGCTGTGTGTTTCATCTGTTATTTTGGTCTGGATAAACTATTAACTCTTTATCTGCTGTATATTAAGGTGTGGTGTACCTGAAGAGCTGGTGCTCTCATGGTCACTGTCTCCTTCTTTTCCCTCCTCACCAGAGCCTGAGGGGGTGGGGCCACATGAACTCGAGGGGCGGGGCTGTCGCCGTCGACGCTGGGGCCTTTGAGACCTCTGCATGTTTTGATCAGCAAACTCTTTTGCCCCTTTCTGTGACCAAAGAATGAATAAAGAGAAATATAAATACTCAATTCTATTTTAATGAAATTATAAATTCACAGTAAAGTAGAAACACCTATGAGACTGTTATGGACTTAGAAAGCTATACCTGCAGCAGAAAGCAGTCCAGTCCACAGGGCTCCGTCTCCATTCGGATCTCTTTATTCTTCCTCTTATACACATTAGGAGATGCATGGAAAGCTGAGCACAAACAACATGTACTAATTTACATCCATTTTGGATGATTCAATCACAAGTGGTCACTGCTAAATATAGCATAATTATAATTATACTAAATGTAGTATAATACTCAGCTGACCACTTGTGAGCAGATCATTTCAGACAAACTTTATTGCCAGGTTTAAACAGGACTTGATGTATGCTTGATGTACTGATGAAGATTGACTGTACAATACTGTATCATACTTGAAAGGTATTGCATTGTACATAATTTAGGAACATGTACTGAAAGACAGATTGGACTCTCTCCATTTACATAAACACAAAAAGGCAGAAGACTAGAGAAGGACCTTATAATTTCTTACGGTGCAAGAAGCAGTCGTATTTAAAGCAGCGGCGACAGAAAAGTGTGTGAAAAGAGTGCAGACTTTGCTCTCTCTGAACAGATTTGGCAAAGGGGCCATCCATGTTGGGTGTGCAGAGAGGAGGCAGCTTCACAGGGCTGGATGGCTCCAGGAGATCTTTATACCTGCAAGCGAGAGAGAAAAATACAGCTACATTATTATTTGTAATAACAGCAGAACACAATAAATTGAAACTACTGTAAAAGGTTTGGGGTTGAAAGAAGTCTCTTATGCTCACCAAGGCTGCATTTATTTAGTCAGAAATACAGTAAAAACTGTAATACTTCGAAATATACAACAATTTGTAAAATTACAATTTGAACTGTTTTCTATAATATATTTTAAAACGTGATTTATTCCTGTGATGGTAAAGCTGAATTTTCAGTGTCACATGATCCTTCAGAAATCATTCTAATATACTGATTTGCTGCTTAAGAAATATTTCTCATTATTATCAATGTTTAAAACAGTTGTGCTGCTTTATATTTTTGTCTAAACCATGAGACATTTTTTCTTAATTATTTGAAGAAAGAAATAGAAAGGAACAGAACTTATTTGGAACAGAAACCTCTTGTAACATTATTAATTAGTTTACTGTCACTGTTGATCAATTTAATGTGTCCTTGCTGAATAAAAATATTAATTTCTTTTTTTTGTTTTTTTTACAAAAACAATTTTGAACGGTGGTGTATGTGGGAGAACAGTGCAATTTCGACATTATTTACTCATCCTCATGTTGCATATTAACAGCCGTAGTCACAATGAGCTGTTGTGCTGAGTGTATTTAAGTATTACTTCTGTGTATTTTTTAGTCCAAAAAAAAAAAGAGAAAGAAAGTCATACAAGTTTGGGGTGAATAAAATGATGACAGAATGTTCTGTTTTGGATGAACTGTCCCTTTAAAGTAATGAATTTGTTTTACACACATAACAGGCCATTAAATACAAGTCTCACCCACAGATTTCCCCCAGCCAGCGGAAAGAAATAAAATGAGCACAGCTGGTGGAATGAACAATAATGACATGAAACAGTAAACAGTTGGATGATAAGGCAGACTGTGACGGGTTTTTGTTTCCACTGCTGCTGCAGGGGCTGTACAGTCAGCTGACAGCAGAGCCCGAGGAGCTTCCCATGAACCTTCATTTACCACAGCTTTAAGGTGGCATGACATATTCTTTCCTAGTCATGTGAAGAATGTGCATGCATGTTAGATTTGCCATTATGGATGCATACTCTTGGTGAATAAAAGCTTTTGCTTGGGACAGCATTGTGTAAATTAATGTATCTGGACAGAACTGATAATCACTAAAACATGCTAATCTGGTTGTCCAAACAATGGAAGACATGGGAGTGTTTGGAAAAACAGTTTGACAGCGTACACAATTTGGCATGCATTTGGGAGAAGCCGATTTGAATCCGGACTGCTTCATGTCTTGATCCCAATCATTTCTAAAAATGAAGTTTTAAAAAAAATCAACAAGGTGGCCTACTTGTCCTTCAGCTCCTCCATTGTGCCTTTGTATGGAAACATAGATGCAATGGCTGTGAAAATCTTGTCGTGAGGAATCTTCTTATTGGCGGACAGCTCTGTTCCTAGTGAAGGAAAAGCAAGACTAAAATCAGCGTTGTCCTGAATTTGACTTTTAAAGCAAAAGTAGAGTAGAGCATGGGCTTATGTGTGTGTGCATGTGTAAGGGTCAGGGTGTACCGTAACTAGATACTGTCCTAAAACAAACTGAATGAACCAGGTTTGTCCAGCCCTCACTGGGAATAGAGGCGACACTCAGAGCAAACAATTGCACATAGACATAAGAGACACAGAGGCTGATCTGATGGGCAATGCATTTGAGATCTAGTCTATTTGTTGTTAAACCAGTGAAATTCAACTCACTGGAAAGCTGAAAGCTGTACAGTGCTACACCACCAATTGTCTATTAAAAGCCCTAATTCTGTGGTAATTTGACACAACATACGGTCATCAAAATGACTGATTTATTTATTTATTTAAAGGTCTTCTTCTCTTATTATTTTTTACGCAAAGGCATTAATACATTTTTGGTTGGTAAACCTGTGTTTCATTTAAAAATAGGAAAAATTAAATTAAATAATTTAATTAAACAAAATATATTTTTAAAAGTATTACATAACTTATTTTTACACATAATTTCATCATAATACTTATTCATTTACTTTGTTTCTGTTCAAAATCAACTCACCTTCAGCAGTGCTCCTCCTCTTCCTTTTGAAGGATCCCACATTTGACTCTTCTGGTTCTTCAGCTGTAGTTTTCTGCACTGCTTTCTCCTCCTCCTCCTTATTCTCTGTTCTCTCTGAGGGCTCTTCCTCCTCCTCTTCCTCTGGGTCTGAGTATTGGCTCAGTGCCTCCACCAGCTCTTTAAAGATCTCATCATTTATGAAGCCTCCTTCTGTTGGTACAAAATACTTACATACTTTACTGCCTGTCTAAGATTATCAAGTTGTCAAATTGATTACCATGTCTACTACTATTCACAAATTTGGTGTCAGTACTATTTCTTTAAAGAAATTAATACTTTCAATCAGCAAGCATGCATTAAATTGACCAAAAGTGACATTTAAGACATTTATAATGATACAAACGACTTCTATCAGTATCAGTTGCCACAAAAATATTAAGCAGCACAACCGTTTTCAACATTGATAATAAGAAGAAATGTTTCTTTAGCATCAAATCAGCATATTAGAATGATTTCTGAAGGATCATGTGACACTGAAGACT
This sequence comes from Spinibarbus caldwelli, assembly GCA_039654775.1. Lineage (NCBI taxonomy): Eukaryota > Metazoa > Chordata > Actinopteri > Cypriniformes > Cyprinidae > Spinibarbus > Spinibarbus caldwelli. Next base: position 23,948,410 of record CM077219.1, on the reverse strand, counting down.
GGATTAATGATGCTGAAAATTTAACTTTGCCATCACAGGAATAACTTACATTTTAAATTAAATTCAAACAGTTAATTTAATTTGTAATATTTCACAGTCTTACCGTTTTATTGTATTTGTCATTAAAAATGCAGCCTTGGTGAGCAAAAGGCACTTACAAAAACAATAAAAAATGCCTTTAAAACATTCAGAGCTTTCCAGAAGAGACTGAGCTCAGGACTAGCATAAATACATATTGTGATGCTCACCTCTGTCTCCATGCACCCCGTCATAATTGTCAATAAGCTCTTCCAGGAAAGCCTCATCCTGTTCCAACACCTCGTCTCCCATGTAAGGGATATTATGCAGAAATGTCTCATCTTCCACCTCAGAAACAAAGAGAGAGGAAAGGCTTTTTTGTGATTTTATTGATTTATATAAAGACATGTTCCATACATATTCATGCATCAGTGAGGTTCTAATGAGAGATAAATGCACTAGGATATTGTAAATGTGTGTTGTGGGTGGCTGTTTTTGTGTATTCTAGTATTTTTGTGCCTGTAAGTGAGTGTAGGCGTTTAAAGACGCACATCCTCCTCTACCTGAGAGATGATTTCAAAAACACATGCTTAGAGCTGTCAGAACATGTTAATGCGCTGCTGCAGGGTGACCTACTTTCAAAATGACCAGTGTCATAAATGATGCTTTTCTTCTATTTTCATCTCTCTCTCTCCTTATTTGTCTGGAGACACAGGCTTCTAATGGTGATCATGACTGAGTGCTTTTTATGTGTGTTAATGTGTGTGCGTTTATTGTCCAGATCCAGTACCATGAAGTTCTGCTGCAAAGGGGACCAGGAGTACATGAATGGTATCCCAGCAACAGTTGTCAAGGGACGCATGGCAACTGCCTGGTTCGGAAAAGACGGAAAGCCAGACTCTACCATGCACAACTGTGATTGGACAAGAAAGGGAAGACAGGAAAACAGAAGACAAGTCAAAGTGTCACTCAAAACTATTATAAGACCGTTAAATTGCTTTAGTCCTGCATATGTTAATTAGCCAATGTCATTTGAATATATTCATTTTACATTTTCTCCAGAGTTTGCTCACAGATTACTGAATTTAATTTAAATTTCTGCATGGAGATTACTGAATTTAAAATAAAAACTGCATGTATTATTAAAGGAAAAGTTCACCCAAAATTAAAATACTGTCATCACTTAAATTGTTCCAAACCTGTTTGGCTTTCTTTCTTCTGGGAAAAAAGGAGAAATTTCAAAAAATTAAACTGGTCACTCCTTTCCATGCATTTTACAGTAAATATTAACTGAGGTTTTCAAGTTTCAAAAAGGATGCAAATGCATCATGAAAGTAGTCCATACAATGCATGCAATCTATTCCAAGTCTGAATTTCCTGAAACCATATGATAGTCGTAAATCGTTCGAATCAAGCTGAACCTGAGAACCAGATGAGGCTGATTTGTGGCCAGATCATTCAGACCATTTTGTGAACTGAATTAAATGATTCATTAAAAAGATTTGCAAATCTGTTGCCAAAACTTCTCTCGGAACACGGAAATGTGTGAGATAATGACTTATTTTATAATTTTGTCTGTTAATCACTCAAAGCTTGTATGGCTTCAGAAGGAACATAGTGCACTATTCTGTATTTGTAGACCATATTTTTATGATGCTTTTGTGTTCTTTTTGAAGTTTAAAAGCTTCGGTCATGCTTAATTTTAAAAAAGTGTCTCCTTTTGTTCCACAAGGAAAAAAAAGTCGGTCACACTTTGGTATAACGACCAATTCTCACTATTTGTGACGTGGGTTTTTGGGTTTTGTTCTATGTTCATGTTTTCATGTCTTTTATTCTGGAGTGTAGTCATGGTCCCTGTTTGTGTCATGCTTCCCTTGCCCTCATGTACTCCTGCTATTGGTTCCTGTGTTCATTTTGTCATGTTCTGATTGGTTATTGTTCTGTCATGCTTCTCTCAGTTCTGTTTGCTCATTGGTTGTCTTAGTCATGTGTCCTGTCTCTCATTGGTTGGTTCTTGTCATGTGACCTGTATTGTTTGTTATAAGTAGCCATCATGTTGCCATTGTTCCTTGTTGTGTATTGATGTTGTGGTAACCCTGCTGTCCGTGAGTCTAGTTTGTTTATGCCAAGTCAAGTCTGTTCATGTCAAGTCTGTTCACGCCAAGTCAAGTCTGTTTCATGCCAAGTCTGTTTCAAGGCAAGTCTGTTCCAAGTCAAGCCAAGCCTGTCTGGATTATGTTCCATGTCTATGTTGTAAATAAACTGCACTTGGGGTTCACTATGCTTGCCTTCAGTGGACTAATCGTTACAGAATTCACAATTCTATGTTTGCGCCTGGGGAATCGCTCCATTGAGGATTATGTTCAGGACTTTTGTGGACTCTGCAGCCAAGTGGATTTTAATGATGTAGCCCTTAAGGACATCTTTCGGGTGGGTCTTAATGAAATCATTTGTTTCCTGTTACCTGGAGGGAAAATACACTGGTCTCTGGAGGAATATATTGACCATGCTCTTTTGCTGGCTGGTTCACCATTCACTGTGGTTGTCGTGGAGGAGGAACGCGACATTTCCCCAAAGTCCTCAGTCATGTCTGCTATGCCAAAGCCTACTAACGTCATGTCTGCCAAGCCACAGCCTGCTCACGTCATGACGGCCACTCAAGAGACCCTTTGCAAGATGGCCGCCAGCCCAGAGTCTCATCACAAAATGGCTGCCAACTCAAGGACTGTTTACAAAATGGCCGCCACTCAAGAGGCTCTGGAATGGAGGCCATGACGGGAAGAGGCTCTGGAATGGCAGCCATGACGGGATGAGACTCTTGAGTGGTGGTCATTTTGTAAACAGTCCTTGGGTTGGCAGCCATTTTGTGACGAGACTGTGGGCTGGCGGCCATCTTGCGGAGAGGCTCTGGGCTGGTGGCCATCTTGCGAAGGGTCTCTTGAGTGTCCGCCACGACTGATTCCCCGGCCGCGCCTGATCCGGGGCGGGGGGGGCTATAGTACCCAAACTCCTGCCAGGACAGGCCAGGACTGATTGCCAGTGTGATGGACCCACCACTGATGTCAGTGTGACCAGCTGGCGTCCCTAAGGCCTCAGCACAGGCTATCACAGAAACTGTTCCCCTACCCTCAGTACTTCCTGTTATGGCGGTAGCCACCCTGAGTGTTTGGGCTGCACACTGCACTCCAGAGGCCTCTCCTGTCCACGAGTCTGCTCCAGAGGCCTCTCCTGTCCACGAGTCTGTCCCAGAGGCCTCTTCTGCCCACGAGTCTGTCCCAGAGGCCTCTTCTGCCCACGAGTCTGTCCCAGAGGCCTCTTCTGCCCACGAGTCTGTCCCAGAGGCATCTTCTGCCCACGAGTCTGTCCCAGAGGCATCTTCTGCCCACGAGTCTGTCCCAGAGGCCTCTTCTGCCCACGAGTCTGTCCCAGAGGCCTCTTCTGCCCACGAGTCTGCCTCAGAGGCCTCTCTTGTCCTTGAATCGGCCTTAGAGGCCTCTCCTGTCTATAAATCCACTCCAGTGCCTCCAGAGGTGGCGGCTTCCGCTGCAGAACCTCCAGAGGAGGCGGCGTCTACTGCTGAATCTCCAGAGGTGGCGGCTTCCGCTGCAGAACCTCCCAAGGCGATGGCGCTCACTCATGAACTCACAGTCTGCCTTGTCATGACCAAGAAGGCCGTTCATGAACTCACAGTCTGCCCTGTCACAGCTAAGGAGACCGTATCTGAGTTCATCGCCTACCCTGTTATGGCCAAAGATGCCATTACTGAACTGACCACCTGCCCTGTTACGGCCACTGAGGCCGCTGTTAACCTCTCTCTGTTTCAGTCCTGCCTGATTCGCCTTGGTGGATACCTGCTTTGCTGTGGTGGTCATCTGTTCCACTGTGGGGATCTTTGCTCCTGCATGCTCTGCTGACCTGGTGGTCCTCTGCTCCGCCTTGGCTTCCTGCTCTGCCTGCTCCACCATGGCTTCCTGCTCTGCCTGCTCCACCATGGATTTCTGCTCTGCCGGCTCCGCCATGGATTTCTGCTCTGCCGGCTCCGACCTGGTGGTCTCCTGCTCTACTATTCCACAGTCTGCATCTGATCCACGGCCCAGGTCCTCCAGAGTTTCACTATTTGCCACTGCTTCATGGCCCAGGTGCTCCATTGTTCCACTGTCTGCCTCTGCTCCATGTCCCAGGACCTCCATTGTTTCACTGTCTGCCACTGCTCCCCGGGCCAAGTCCTCCTGTATTTCACTGTCTGACATTGCCCCACGGCCCAGGTCCTCCAGTGATTCACGGTCTGTCACTATTACCCCATGATCCAGGCCCACCTCTGCTCAATGGTTTAGACCTGCCTTTGCCCCAGGGTCCAGGTCCACCACTGTCCCATGATCCATGCCATGACTCTTGCCCGGTGTTCCACGCTTCAAGTCAGGATCCAGGTCCTGTTCCTCTCCATGTGTCTAGCCTTCTGTCCCTCCCCCTGTTCCACCTCTGCTCCACCACCCTCCTAGACTTGTTGGGTTTTTGGGTTTTGTTTGGGCGCCTGAAGCCGCCCTTAGAGGGAGGATATGTAACGTGGGTTTTTGGGTTTTGTTCTATGTTCATGTTTTCATGTCTTTTATTCTGGAGTGTAGTCATGGTCCCTGTTTGTCTCATGCTTCCCTTGCCCTCATGTACTCCTGTTATTGGTTTCTTTGTTCATTGTGTCATGTTCTGATTGGTTATTGTTCTGTCATGCTTCAGTTCTGTTTGCTCATTGGTTGTCTTAATCATGTGTCCTGTCTCTCATTGGTTGGTTCTTATCATGTAACCTGTATTGTTTGCTATAAGTAGCCATCATGTTGCCATTGTTCCTTGTCATGTATTGATGTTGTGGTAACCCTGCTGTTGGTGAGTCTAGTCTGTTTATGTCAAGTCTGTTTCATGCCAAGTCTGTTTCAAGTCAAGTCTGTTCCAAGTCAAGCCAAGCCTGTCTGGATTATGTTCCATGTCTGTGTTGTAAATAAAATGCACTTGGGTTCACTACGCTCACCCAATACCTAAACTTAACAACTAGCTTACTATTAATAAGCAGCAAATTAGGAGTTTACTAAGGCAAAAGTCATAGTTAATGGTTTGTTTATAGCGAGAATTGGACCTTAAAATAAAGTGTGACCAAAAAGTGAAACTGGAACAATGTGAGGGTGAATAAATAATGAAAGAATTTAATTCCACACCAAATTAGTGATAGAAATGTCATAAGATGAAGAAGAATTGAACTGAGACCAAATGTGTGCCCAGGGCAATTACAAAATTATAATCCACTAATCAAAATATTTGGTTTGGTGTTATCTAAAGAACATCAAGTATGGTATTGTTTTCCAGTGCTGTTGCAAGCAGGATCCAGCTGTGCTGGTATGTTGAGCAGTCTCTCTGTATTCCACAGAGAGCTAAGCTCTGCTGTGCCCGCTGGCTGCTTTTATTGTGGATATCACAGGAGTTTCAGATATTGAGCTCTGGCTTGGCAAACATACAAATACATATTTGGCAACAGAGCAATTTTATGAAGCGAGAGAGAGAAAAAAAAAAAACACTGCTGCATTTTACCGGCCTGCTGGTAATATTTGCCCTGACTAATTAATCAGAGGTTAACTGTGCCATGGTCAGTCCATTAATAACATCATTAGATTGATCTAAACACTTGTCAGGAAGGACATGATAAAGTAGGTTCTGCAGGAAATGAAAGGCAAACTGTGGCACCTGATCTTGAGTCATTACTGACATTTTGTTAGAATAAATTATGTTTGGAAAATGGCAAGGCAAAGCTGACTATGTATTGATTCAGCTCATAAATCAGCTAGGGGGGACAGTCTTGTGCTGAATTAGTGGGGGCAAATCACAGTAAAGCTATCTAGTGTCAAAGAGCTGATGCAAGATGACTGACACTGGTTAGTGGTGGTCAAGGCCCCCAGCTGTGTCATTCTTGCCTTTTTGCTGGGCAGAGATCCACTGGTTGTGGACAGGGGAATAGACTGGATTCGGAGCTTGGACCATTCCTCATTCAGCAGCTCAGTTCTTCTTTCAATCTTGCGGCGATTCGCCTGGAAAAGAGCCTGTGAAAACACATAGCTTAATAGTTAAAATGACTAAATTATATGAACTGAAAGCTACATTTTGCAATTAGAATGGCATAGAAAAATCAAGGAAAATAAAAGATGACAGAATGATGAAAAAATTCTAAAAGAAATACACTACTGCTCAGAAGTTTGGGGTTGGTAAGTTTTTTTATGTTTTTGAAAGAAATCAGATATACTCACCAAAGGAGCATTTATTTGATGAAAAATACAGTAAAACAGTAATGTTATGACATAATATTACAACTTAAAATATGTTTTCTATTTTAATACATTTTAAAATAATAATTTAATGATGTCATTTATCCCTGTGATGTAAAGCTGAATTTTCAGCATCATTACTCCAGTCTCCAGTGTCACATGATCCTTCAGAAATCATTCTAATACGCTCTTTTGTTGCTGAAGAAACATTTCTTATTATTGTCACTCTTTTTGGGATATTTTTTGAAAGCTGACTCTTTAGGATTCCTTAATGAATAAAAAGTTCAAAGAACAGCATTTATTTGAAACTGAAATCTTTAGTAACACTATTAATGTATTTACTGCCACCTTTGATCAATGCATCCTTGATAAATAAAATTATTAATTGATTTAAAAAAAAAAAAAAAAAAAACTTACTGACCCCAAACTAGTATAAGTTATATTGAAAGAGTAAAGGAAAGAAAAGCAAAACAATACTGCAAAAGACCTTCTACCTTGACCTCTTCAGCTTTGCGGAAGCGTTTCAACTGTCTTAACCTCATGTACTCAGATTTGACTCTCTTCTTCCATTCCAGCAGACTGCGGGGGGGCTTTGCAGTGCAGGACCGGAGACCTGACACCTCCTCCATCATCAGCCTCACCTGGCTACAATGCACAGGAGCAATACTTATATATGAGATAAATACACATCCAGCAGAGCTGAGCTCAACATTGGAACAAACAGTATGTTTAAGGATTTTATAAAATTATTTACATCATAAAGTTATGCCTGTTTCAGACTGTTTTTAAAAATCCAAAAAAGTCTTATGTGTGTGAGTAATATATATAATAGATATTAGACATAATAATTATTACATATAAACATATTATGTTGCATAAAATCATCTACATTGATAGTTATTCTCGTGAATCCATAGATTCATTTTCATGGGAAACATATCCTCTGGTGTGTGAAAAACAGCACCTTCCATAAGGGTTCCCGTCAGATGTGACTCATTCTCTTTCACACACACACACACACACACAAAGGAGCTATAAATTGCATGACTCAAACTTTATCATTCAGTAGTGACTCCATATAGGACTCACTCACTGCCCCCTGCAGTTCACAAAACACAACTAACATTCCGCATCACACACCATTTAAAGGTCTCCAATTCAGATGAGTACTTCAGATTACCGAAGCAGGCATTTAAGGGAAAATGACAAGAAGAGACGCGTTGGCAGCCGCAGAACCAAACAAGCTTTGCAAATCGCATCCAAGTGACACTGTGCTGCTCGGAAAAACACGCGCTCCTCAGGCGCACACGCTGGAAGTGGGCGTGTCTCTCTCGCAACCCATTTCACCACGGTGCGGATAAGTGCGTAGTACACTTTTCACCATTTCTTAACCCTTCAATACTGTTTTCTCGAACTTTCGAGGAACTAAAACGAAATATAAAATGTAGTTTGGGAACGAATAACGCAAGGCTGCACGGGCCACGAACGAAAGCGTTTATCATGAAGGACGCTAAGCTTCAACAACGCCACACGTTAAAAAAAAAAAATACTTGCACTAGACACTACGAAGTAAACGATACACGCCGAGACGATTTAAACACGTTGTGTGCACATGCTCGACCCCTCTCGCACATGCTGGAGAACGATACGAAGAATCGCCGTCGCAGTTTGAAATACCTTAAGAGTCCCTGCTCCTTCCTTTAAACCCTCGCGAATCAGCTTCAGCTTCAAGTACGCAGAAAAGAAGTCCGCGTGTCCAAAAACGTCCTGTAGTGAAAAACGGTGTCCTGGCTACCGAGCCGCCGCAGATGTCGGTGCCAGAAGGGTTGAGTTGACGAGCTCGGGGGATGCGAGGATTCCTCGGTCGACCGTAAGCATGTCGAGATTGTAGTTGTACAGTTAAGAGCTGCGCACTTGGTTGGCACGGTCAAAGCACAGGGTGACGTCTTTATTATGAACATACTCCAGCTCTCTTTGGCTGGACCACAGAGTGCGCGAGGAGGAAAATAATAATGCAGCTCATTTTCTGAATAATTAATAGCCTGGATGCAAACATGTGCATGAGCTCTGACATTTAGTAAGCTTCATTTAAAATGTGATTAATTGAACAACTATCAGTCTATTATTATTATTATTATTATTATTATTACTACTACTACTACTACTACTACTACTACTAGTACTACTGCTGCTGTTGTTATTATTATTATTATTGTTGTTGTTGTTACTGAACAGTCCCATAGTAGCGTGCTTTATAATGCTAATTATAAGATTAAAATATACAATTAAAAACTATTTTACATATAAATATAAAGTGGTTATGACATAAAATCAGCTGATATATAGATTCAAGATTTGTCACGTACTTATAGAGAATGGTGAAATGTAAATCAGGTCCGCTCCATATACTGTGCAATTGTTTATAAAGTAGGCTAACGTTATATAAGAAAAAGAGATAAGATAGTACTAACAGACATTTAAAAAAAAAAAAAAAAATACTAAATCCTGGGAAGTACAGGATGGTACTAAAATTAAACAATAAATATAAACACAATTATGTAAGTACAACAGTACAGGTGTTAATATAATATAATACAATATAATATAATACATTCAATATAAATGTAGTTGTATTTATACATTGTACTGTTTATATATTATACTGTAGAGTAAGATAGCTAATCATATGTATAGACGTAATATGTACACGTGGATGTTAATGTATGCAGAGACAGAAGTCTCCGCGCAAAGGGGCTTGGCTTGAGGATCCAATGCTTGTTGTTTTTGGTCTGCTCCCTTCAGTTCCGCAGCGCTTAGCATGTGCTGTTTTCCTCCAGAGAGCGACGCACAAGGCACTGCCCTTCTCTGGGAGTCACGTGACCAACGAGAACGCGCGTGAATGGACGCGCTCGAGAGGTCGCGACGCAGTTTGATTGTATGAATAGCAGTAAAATGCTTTATGCATTCACCGCTCCCTATTATGAGAGTACCAATGACTGCTATTGCGAGTGTTATTTAAAAATAAATAAGTAAAAATAATAGTATAGGCATAATGCTACAACTACAAATGCAATAATAATAATTTTATATTATGTTATATCATTTAAGAATGCATCTCATAGCTTGATTTCTACAGATGTTCTGATGTTTATGAATCCACTAGATGGCGACATGTAGCCATTTATACCTCAGTCCTATTTTTTTAAAGAGACAGATCACCCAAAAGTCAAAAGTTTTACTCACATTGCCCCAAACTTGTTTGTCTCTCTTTCGTTAAACACACAGAATGAGATTTTAGGCAAAAGGACAGTCTCAGATCCTATTCAGTTTAAGATTTTGTTTGGAAAAAAATAGGCAATGAAAGTGAGTGTGTTTTTGTGTTTCACGAGCAAGGAAGTCATGTTTGGAACAACAGGGATTTTCATTTTAGTTTTTGACATAACTATCCTGGAGTATTCATTGACATTCTCTGAATAGCATTAAACTACAAGTGAAAGAAGAAACTTTTTTGTTGTGTAAGAACATGGAAATAATATTTGGTGTGGTTTCACGGATTAATAACTTTGGGAAAAACTCTGTCCCTAACCTTACCCATATCCCACCTCAATAGCAGCAAAAGTGTTTTGCAATACAGTATGACCACAATAAGTACATTGTACTTATTTTTTGATGTAAGTACATAGTAGTTAAGGCCACCTAATATAAAGTGTGACCAACCAGTTCACCAAAAATGAAAACTGGATCATCATTTACTCACTCTCATGTCACTCCAAACCAGCATGACTTTCTTTTATTCTGTGGAACATAAAAGAAGATATTTTTAAAAATGTCTCAGTGTTTTTGTCCATATCAATTTTAACCTAAACTGTTTGGTTACTAACATTCTTCAGAATAACTTCTTTTGTGATCCACAAAAGAAAGGAAGTAATGCAGGTTTGGAATAACATGAGGGTGAGTAAATGATGACACAATATTAATGTGTGGGTGAACTATCCTTTTAACTAACAAGTGACCTGTAAACTATTTTAATGAACATCTTTATTTTTTGTTAGATACTGATGTTTTGTTTACTATATCTGAATTTCATCAGATTTCTGATACTGACATTGTTTGAGCTTATGCAGACTTGGTTAAAGATTGGAAATGTGCAGGTGTTTTAGCTTCTTCTTTCAGTAGAATTGAGGTGGTGTTGCTCAGCACTTCAGTATGTGATAGATGGAGTGGTAGCGCAATTTTTCCTCACACCCTTATCCCAGTAATGGGCCCATCCTAACAGGGTTTTCTTAGGCCAGTCCGGTGTTTATCTTGGACCTCACAACAGAAGCAAACACAGGCAGAAAGATAGACATAAGAGGGAGGTCTTATCTGTGGAAAGTTTTTAATTATGTGCAGTGTAAACCCTGGATGTTGGTTTTGGCATGTCAAATGAAGATTTGTATCAGCCGGTGTGTGGGGTACTGTGGGATGGGCTCTTTGCTCTGAGGCCCAGAGTTTAGAGGATGAAATGAAATATAGTAGAGACTGTGACATTTGACATGCTGTTGAACAGCTCCAGATACAGAGGCTGCTCTTTTGTAAGTCGGGTTTGGATAAAAGCATTTGCTTTCAGTGAACAGTTCTTAAAGGAACAGTCTAAATTCTAAAGAACATTTTTCAATTATAAAGAACCATTTGTACAGTGGAAAGGTTCTAAAAATCCCAGTAAAGAACCTTTATTTTTAAAAGTGTAGGTCTCACCTAAAACCTTTATCAGAAGAAAATAAAAACAAACAAGATCCATTGACAGTAGCCACACTGATGGATTGAGTAAGTTCATTCTTTGTCTAAGGGATTCAAACTGAACTCTTGAGATTGTGAGTCTTTTTGAATAATTCATTAAAATAACTGACTTATTAAAGTCATTTGTTTCATGAATCAGACAGGTTGTGACCCACAGTTTGAAAACCACTGACCTACAGTATCACACTGCATTCAAGGACAAATTGAGTACATTTCCTGTTCACAAACTTGAGCAGAATGTGTGAAAAATGGTTTTGACTTTACTAAAGTTTATTTTAGTGAATAACAAAATCAGTGTGACAATGTCATCCCTATGTGATCATGATTATAATCAGCCTTTCTGATGTTTATCAATTATAATTGTAATACTGTAAAAATACGTTATTGTATTTAGTGTGCCATTTGGAACTCCAGTTTTTGAAGTGTCCCAAACACGAAATTGAAGTGTCCCAAACTGCTAAATAAACCCTGTGTTTTCTGTCCCTCTAACTTAATCTGCTTTATAAACAGAGCAAACCAATTAAGGGTGGAAAACAAGCCTCTCCTTACTAATGTGAATCAAATGTGGAAGTAATTTAGGTCCTCAGAACTTCACCAGGCACCAGACCAAGTCCAGCTGAGTGAGAGAGGGGGAATCGCCAGATGACGTTGACTTATACATCTGTGGCTGTGAGAGATTGTGTGGACAGAAACTCTAAGGGAATGATACTTTTTCCTCTTCCATCACTCCTGAGCTGAACTGAGTGCATGCCAGTGGTGGTCATAGTGTACATGCGTCAATGGCAGCGGTGTAGCTCTGTGTACGTCAATAGCAAGGGTAGACACTCCTCTGAGCCAATGCTCAGGGGGTGGATTTGTCATCAGGCTTTATCTCTCCCCTCCTCTCTGCAGCACAGTTCACTCTCCAAAGCACCTGGGGTAAGACCCCCTGTACGGCCCGATGAGGTTAACACAATCCCTGCCAGAAACATTAAAAGAAACAGTCTGTTTGGAATGAGGCCGTTTATTCAACTCTATAGTAATAAACACTGTGAGACCTACCACAGAAGCCAGTTCTGGTCTAATATTTTAAAGAAATGTCTTAGTTACAATGTAATTATTCAATATTATACATGTGGTTGTCCATGCAGAAGAACATGCAGGTTTGAGATTTTGAATACACCCTATATTTGGATTTTACATAATTGATAATAAATATTTTATAACATAATTAATAAGTGAAATATGTGTAAACAACAATGTGGAAAGCATCCTGAATAGCAGATTTCTCCATTTCCGCACTGTTTCCTCAGTTCTGAGTAAATACCAGTTGGTCTTACACCAAAACATCATACATCACATCATGTATATACTCTGCTCTACATGATAAACAAATGAGCCAAACTAAAAGCAAAAACTGGCTCATGCTTTGTTGATTTCAAAAAATAGTTTCCAGTCCATCCACTCAGACTCTCCTACTCAAATTGACTGAGAGTAGTGTTACATACAAAAAACATACAACCTCAAATGAATGTATACAATAAATATGCTGTTAAACCAAAGTGTGCAGTGAAAAACACACAGATTTTCTATAAGCTCCACATACAAAGTATGCATCAACTGACATGTTTGGCAGAAATAAAAAGAGTTATTATTAAGCAAATACAATAGATTTAATACAACAAATAGTGATAGCAAATACGACAGACATACAGACAGACGGACAGACAGACAGACAGATAGATAGAGAGAGAGAGAGAAAGAGAGAGATAGATAGTGACAGTAAAGATAAAGTTATTGAAATTTAGAGAGACAGATAGTGGCAACATTGGGATATAATAGACGGCCCGTCCCATCTGTAATGTCTCTCCATTTGTGAATCCACCACCCCTTTAAGGAAATGAGCACATCCTGTTGTTTTAATAGAGTCTTCCTGTTGAAGAGTTCATACATGTGATTTGTGCAAGTTGAGGTGGACAGACCGATAGAACCACCACAGGATTAAAGCGTAATGGCGCACATATCTGTATCTACTTTGAAATCAGCAGGGACTCTCCTGTTTTGGGGTGAGTATCTCAAACTTGAAACTTAAAATCAGAGGCAATCTCCAGATGAAAATTCTTGTAATGTCACTGTATATCACTCTGTGTGTGTGTATGTATGTGTATGTATATATATATATATATATATATATATATACACACACACACACAGTAGTCAACATTTGAAATGGATCAAAAAAGTTCATCAAAGTTATCCTAAGACAAGAACGGGTATTGTTTTGGTTTTAGGACAACTTTGATCCACTTCAAATGTTGACTACTAATATATATATTAATATATATATATTAATTAATAATAATTATAATCTATTAATATTGATTAATAGTTCATCATTTAAAATAATATAACTTTATTGCCCTCATGACCATGAAGAAAATATAATGGAATGTCATGTAAATTATACTGCTGATTTCTTTAAAACAATGCTTTAAGTTACTATATGGCAGATATAGATATATTAGACAGCTTCTGAGGAAATGACTGTCACGATCCAACTGGTTAGGACAAAGGGAGGATGTTCAATGCCTCTCTTTTCTTCTCCTCCCTTCCTGCATCTTTTCCCATGCCTGCCAATATTCACCAAACTGCTGGAATCTGCTGTCTTACAATGACAAATAAGTATGTTTCTGAATTTGAGCGTGATTCATGTGTGTAATTTTTTATTTTTTATTATAGTCTGTCTGTGTCTAATGGTCTCAACTCTGCAGACCCTGGTACCAAACGAACAGAAACAACCTGTGGTGAGTTGGGTTAAAGGAACAGTTCACCCAAAAATGAAAAGTCTGTCATTAATTACTCACTCTCATGTCGTTCCAAACCTGTAAGACCTTCATTCATCTTCTGAACACAAATTAAGATATTTTTAATGAAATCCAAGAGCTTTCTGACCCTCCATAAACAGCAACGCAACTGACATGTTCAAGGCCCAGAAGGGTAGTAAGGACATCGTTAAAATAGTCCAGTGACAGAATTTTCATTTTTGGGTGAACTATCCCTTTAAAATTGAATTCTATTTGCTCTAAAAAATTATTTTTGTAAAATATCCTCTGTATCTCATGATCATTTATTTTTCCTCTGTGCTCTAGAGACAGACTACATCAACCATGCCGATAGAAGTAAAAACCTATGCATACACCCAAGCAGGTGAGTGATAGAGCTGTGTAAATATGATAGACATGTCAGCTAATTTTTTGTTTTTCTTAGTTGTAAGTTCAAATAAACCCTACTGTGAGGTTGTTTTTAGTGTATGGATTCAATTGAGTGCTTACTGAGCAGCTTAATAATGAATAGCAGACAATCAGCACTTAGAAAGGTTACTGCTACAAAGTTGTTGATAATAAGTGGTGAAAAGAATATTGTGTTGCAATTCTACATTGCAGTGAGAGATTTTGTTGACACTTTCGATCACTTTTTTTCTATTATTTATATGCAGTCTCTGGAAAAAAGAATAAACCAACTGCTTCAGTTCGAGATTTGAATAAACACATGGGCACAGGGGAGATTTAGACACGCCTGTTGTTAGGAGCCAAAAACAGAAACAAAGTCTGCATTGTTCAATTATATATTTAAAGTTTAATAACACACATACAATGCTACTTAAATGTATATATATGTATATATATATATGTATATGTATATATATATATATATATATATATATATATATATTATTATTATTATTATATATATAAAAATATTGTTTTAAATATAGGTTGTTCGATATTGTAGGGAGACTGCAAAGTGGATCTCTCTTCAGGGGTATAGACCTTAATCAGGGTAGCACCATATTTAATTTTTGACATGAAAACAAGGCTGTGAGGGATGTTCAATGGATTGTACCTTAATGGATTAAACATCATACTGATTGTTAAGCTAACAAAACGATTTTCCGTTATTTCTTAAAAAAAATTTAAAAAAATGTTCAGTAGACAAAAACTCCATAAAAGAGTTTTGAAGTCTGGGATGATCTGGGACCTTTATAAAGTGTGTGCCATTGACTGTAAGTCTATTCCTTACAGCCTTGTTTTCATCCATGTTACAATCAATATGGTGTCTAATCTAAGGTCTATTAGACTATATGATGTCTCGAGTTCTGAAACTCATCTGTCCTTATAGATTGAGATTAATGCAAAAAAAAAATTTTGAAAAAAAAAAAAAAAGTAAAATCATAACCTTTTAAAGCATGAATACTACACTGAATGCTTTTTCGTAGACTTAATATATTGGTACTGGTTGAAGACAGTCTCACATGGTCAACATGAGATCCACAAGCCCAAAAGTGTTACATAAACTCTTCCAGCCCTCCCTCGGCCCTGGATTCTTCTTTCTCTTCCTTTGAAGTGAGTGAGCTGAGAGTTTGTTTCAATCACAGCTGGGCTCAAACCAAAAGTGCGGCCCTTCGAGCACAGATGGCAAACTCTGATTATATCGTTTCCCGAACTCGATCTGTTTAATATGACCCAGTTATTCTTAAAAGTGTCCGTTCCATCAAGCCGCCCTGCTCTGCCCCTAAATGTTCACTTATGTTTCCTGTTTGGAAACAGATGCGAAAAACGCAAATAAATCAGAGCCACTGAGCCGACACGGAATCAACCTGAGAGAAATGGAGTGTTTTTTAAAGGGGAAGACCTGTTTGCAGATGTGCATCTGGCCTGGGTGTGCTCAGCCCAGAAAAGATCCGCGCCTCAGGGAAACAGCAATCTTTAAACACAACAGTGCTTTACAATTCCAAGAGTCAGGACTGGAACTGAGAACTGGTTCTTATGCAGAAACAGTTCCATTTATACAAAAATACCAAATGAGTTTTGTGAAGCTTGTGAAACTTTTCTCGAACATGCATTCTTTGTACTACAAAAATAATCTGACATTTCCACTACTACTCATCACAACACCACTACTAAGGGTATGTTTACATGACAACAATGTACTAAAAACAGGTAAGTTTTTCCTTTGCATTTTTGAAAAGTTTTGCACATAGGTGACATATGTCAAAATGACCCCCATTCACACAGATTTACGAAACGACTAAAAATTCAGTATTATGGTTTTCGAGTACTCACACATGCATACAGACTGAACACATAATATGCATGTACATGACATCAATGTAAATTTGCATTCAATAAGGGGATGCTTACACAACCTGTAAAGAGGGCCAACATGACCCTCTTTGGGGGCATGAAATCGCAAACATTTGAAAAAAAAAAAGTTTTTGAAAACAATGCCATTATTATCTCTGTGTAAACTGCAAAATTTCTGAAAACGGTCATGTACATGCATATTACATGTTCAATAGGGAGACTATGTGCTTCTTTAGTGTTTCTTTACGAAATTATATCGCCAACTATTGGCCTAGCATGAATAATGCAGTGTTTTAGTTATTTTCATTGATCATTTTGACATGTACAATCTGTATGCGAAACTTTCAAAAAAAAATAAATAAATAAAAAAATAAAAATAAAAATAAGCTTTTAGCACATTGTTGTCGTGTAAATCCATAGTGCAAAACTTACAGTAACAGATCCGATTCCCGAACAAATGACTCTTATGAATCGATTCTTTTAAATGAGTCAGATTGTACGTTGAAAAAACATAACGCGCTACAAGTGAGCTCGAAACCCCGAACAAATGACTTTTATTCGGTTCGTTTAAGTGCATCAAAACCAGCATGACCCATGTCTCTATTTCTGAACTGGTATGAAAGGTTCTTTATCAGAAACACTTACGAATCAGTCAGAACGCAAGTTGATACTTTCATCAACTCTAAATAAACCTAGAGCTACGTTACGATGTAGCGGGAATAAGGCTTACTGTGAGACATAAGTAAACTTAGGTTGTAGAGTTAAAGATAATCATGAGTTTTATAATTAATGGTAGCTATTTAAAATACATTTTTATCGCTGAATACAGTTTTTTAAACACGTGTTTGTTTAATAATTTAATATTTAAGTCACTGAACGGTCTAGTTTTTTTCTTTCTTTCTTTCAGTTGAAGACTGACTGAGAGAGAGAGAGAGAGAGAGAGAGAGAGAGAGAGAGAGAGAGAGAGAGAGAGGGAGGGAGGGAGAGAGAGAGGGAGGGAGAGAGAGAGGGAGGGAGGGAGGTGGAGCATTATTACTGGGGAAAGTTAAAGCGCTCTCGGTCAGCAGCTTTCTGAACATCTGGTGACCGTGATCGCACATGTGGTGACGGCGCATCACGCTTCTCCCGTCGCGTTTCCTGTTATGCCTCGCGTTCTTCGGAGTAAAGGTTCAGACACATTCAGCGGCGGGTTGAGACCAGCTCGCCAGCGCTCGTTTGCACTGATATGAGGGTATCGTTCAGCTTCTTAGGCGTCTTTCTGTCTGTTATCTGTGGTAAGTTTTTGTGTGTGTGTGTGTGCGTTGATAGAAAAGTTCAGCTCTCATTTAACCTGAATCAGACACTGTATACCAGGTATGGGCAACTTCGGTCCCGGAGGGCCGGTGTCCTGCAGAATTGAGCTCCAACCCTAATCAAACACACCCGCCTGTAACTTTCTAGTGATCTTGAAGACACTGATTAGCTTCTTCAGGTGTGTTTGATGAGGCAGCTAAACTCTGCAGGACACCAGCCCTCCAGGACCGAAGTTGCCCAGCCCTGCTGTATACAGTGCTTTGAAGGATGCAGATGACCAATATGGTCACAAACGATCTAATAAGATGAATGCTAAAAGTTGTCGTTTTTATCCTTTTTGCTGAAGCATGTTATATTTGTTATTATTTTTAATAACCAAAGGCAGAGGGTTTCATTTCATTGCAACATGTTTGGACACACCATATGCACATTTTGCCTGATTATATTTACATATGTGTGTATGTGTTTATGTTTGTATTTATTTACAGTATTTATATTTTTTTAGATCCTGGTCATGGAGATGGAGGAACATTTGGTATGTACATTTGCTATCATAAAAAAGTTTGTTAATGAACTAAGACGATTACTGTAGGTATCAGTTTGACTGTGACACTTAACAGAAAACTCCATTATGCATGACAGGATGATTCACATCAACTTACATCAAAGTTCATTATTTATTTCATTTCGTTTACATCATAGGCTGTAGTAACAAGAGCAACTGTGACGCATACTGTTCATTTTGTGTGAACGATTCCTTGAGAACTCAATGCTATGAATTGCTGGTGCAATTGTGTCAATATTATTTTGATATTTCTATGGGGTCCATGAACAGTACCGACTGGTGTTCACTGGAAAAAGTAAAAAGGTACATTCTAAGGATTCATTATCAAATGCCATATAATACTAGATGTGTTTGATAGCAGTTGGTGACTCTCTTTCTCCATCTGTCTCTCTGGTAGTGCATACAACAATTTCACTATGTGTACTGAGACTGTTGCTGAATGTCTGCTGCTTCCCTGGCCGAATCAGTTGGTTGAACATACATTTGTGATTATCCACACCACCTATTTTCAAGAATGCCCCACAGAGGCACTGAGAGACCCCCCTCCCAGCATCATCCTTGCCCTTGTCATGACCCCCATATGCCTAATCCCTGTTATGGTGGTCTTAGTTGTTCTCAAGACTAAAAATGGAGACAGGAGGTCCTAGACGTCCAGGTGCAGGAAGATTTTATTCTTATTCATTCTTCTGCTCTGTTTCTTCATCTGAAATGGTATCCCACCCAGGGATAATGTCCTGGCTCAACACTCCCCAGTGAATGTGCACCTGGCCGTCTCTAGGATTGACTAAACCTGGATGGAAGATGAGCATTTGTTCTGGGGGTGACCTCTGACTGGAAAATGTTACTGTACTTCAGTGAAATAATTGTTGTTTAGAAATGTATATTTATCATTAACATACAACTAATGTGCATTACAGTGATTTCACACACAGCATTATTATCTCCAAATTGCACATATAGGTTTTGTTGTCTTCAGGATGTAAATACATAACCCAATGAAATGTGAAATGACAATGGAAAAAAAGATTTGTTTGAAGTACACAAATTGTGTACATAACCAGATGTACAAAACAACAATGCAGAACCACAAACTCATTCGAGTGTCCATTTTATGCACTGTAAGAAATATTTAACCCATGTTTAATGTAGATTTTGTTGTTAATTAAGTGACAAGAGCTGTTTAGCTGACTCTGAGAATAACATCTTTGTGATTTCATTTCTATTTTGACAAGTCATAACAACTGACTTTTTAAATTTATTATGACAGCTATTGAGGAATTAAGCATAAATGAATCAATCTGAATGCATGACAAAACAAAGCCAACTGAAAGTCACCCATTTCAATTGGCAGCTTATTAAATATCTGTTTATTTATGTAAGTTAATGACATACACGTGTCTCTGAAAAGAAAACATTTAAGAGTGAAGGGAATGTCAGAAAATGGAGGTTTATATAGATTGCAATGTCCACTTATTGTTCATTTTAATTTTACTGTGCCCCTCACACAGAACTGCATTGTACTTTGCTTATCATAATATTACTGTATTAGTGTACTCACATGAATGAGACTGGCATTAGTTTGTTTTATAATTATTATTTCAGTAATTGATTATGAAGGACGAGTCTTATATTGAGACAACATTTTTTCAAGTGTATGTCTGCCAATTGTTCTCCTTTTTTATAGACCAATCTTTTTAAGAGCCTGTGAACTATTTTATAATTTTATACTTCACCTCCTAATATGATTGGACATGTTTTTATATAATTAAACCACGTTTTACCTAGAGTCTATCATTGTGATTTCAGTAAAAGTGTCCTTGTTTTGTGATTTTCTTTATCATTTATCATATTTTGTTGTGCCTCTTAACATAGAAAAGTTAGCTAGGTGTTACTTGCTTGTCTGTGACAGCGAGCTCAAATATTCAAGCTCAAAATTCCCCTCAAACTTCAGACAGAAGAGTGGATGTTGGAGTCTAAGAGCGGAAAATGCTGGAATAAGTGAGTGAAAAAGCTGATTGTCTAACATGTTCCAGTGAACTCTATTAAAGTCAATTAAAAGTACAAGATTTGTTTATAGCATGAAACACTAAAATTCTGATGAAATCACGACTGGAAAAAAAAAACAGCTTAAGCCTGGTCAGCAATGCAAAACCTTAAACTTAAACTAGTTTAAGATGTGTTTTTCAGCAGGTATACCCCTCTCTACCTTAACTCTTACAACATTTTGTAGATGTGCTACGATTCCACTGTAAAACACACACTCACAGTCTTCAGTGAAACATTATGTGTTTGGCAGGGTGCGGTGGGAACGAGAGTAATCACCCTCCTCCTTTGTCTCGGGCTCAGGTCAGGCCTTCCATAAACCTCGCCCTCCTCCAAGCAGCTCCTCCAATCGGGCCTCACTCTCACAGGTCCCGCGGGAGAGGACACACCTCACATCTAAACCATTCAGCCATTCACAGCTGGCCAGATGCTCCAGGCCTTCATTACTGCCAGATCTCACTGTCAGATCCCCGGCGCTGATCCAAAACACAGATGCACATCTGTACCCTCCCCTGGCCAGCGACTTATGCAATTAAGAGCTTACAGTTGCATTGTACAGCACTACCCACGAGCTTCTCAAAGACCTGTTTTTAAAATGTTTAAGTTTAAAATGAACTTAATTTGAATGCGTTTCCAAATAGACTTTTCAATCAAATTTCATTGTGCTGCCTTGAAGTTATGGACACTATTTTGTTTATTCATGTTTCTCTTATTGATAAAAAACTTTTTCATTCAATGGACTGACAGAAAGGGAACGGATTGTTGATAGATTTTACGTGATATTGCTGCCACCCAGTGGTTAAGTTAGTCAAAAGCTGGCGATCAATATTTAATATTAAATTATTACTCTCTCAGTGTCAGTTTGTGCTCTTGTTGATCTTTGTGCATGTATTTCATGTCATCATTGCGGAGTATTTTCTTCTGCTCTTATCTATGATCTTTGTCAATGATGGTACATGATTCAACCAAAATAATAGATTGATTTAGGAATAGATTGATGAAGGAATCTTTGTGTGTTCTTAACACAGACGGTGGCAAAAAAAAAAAAGATAAATGCATTTTCACTTAGCAAGCTTTATAGCATGTACATGTAAATGCAACTAATGAATCTCCAGCACTGGATTCCCGTCGAATCACTTCTGACCTCTGAATGTGGAGTTGCAGCATTCCAGCAAAGAAACAATGTTCAGGGTGAGAAATCTACTTTGGTTGTGCAGATTAATGGAATGAAAAATATTCATGACCTACCCAAAGCTGCACATGCTTCTCCTCTAACTGAAAAATGAAAGAAACAGAACAAAGTCAGTTTAGACAAAGACACAGTAGAGATAAACTTCAACTGAATCCAAATTGATGATAATTCCAAATCATAAATTCATTCATTTATTTACTTATTTATTTTTGATTATGATAAGGATGAGGATATGGCTTACCAAAAGAAGAAACATTCATTTTATTCTCTGAGGCAACATAACAAGCAGCTTGGGGAAGGAAAAAGAACATGTCTGTAAAATACGGATGAATTTACTTATGTTCAGAATTTCTTATTCTCTACCACTAATTTAGTTGACTTAAAGACTACAATACACCAAGTGCAGTTTATTGAAATACAGAAAAAAATACAAAGCTAAAACACAATGATGACTTGACTCGAACATGAACGTAAACCTGAACATAAATATGACATTGACCTTGACAAGGACTCACCGTCAGCCGGTTACATAATACACAACAAACATGGTAAACGTGAGGGCTTAAATACATGGACGTGGGGAAACAAATGATGACAACTAATGACAAAGTAGAACTGGTAAAACAAACAAGACAATGAATCAATGAAAATGTGCCCCATGAAACACAGGACTAAGTCACATAAGTGAAAGTAAAATTTAACGAAAACTATTACAAATTATTAATAAGACAATATTTAATAAGGTAATTATACATTCATTCATTATCTGTTCTGAAGATGAACAAAAGTCTGAATGGGGTTGGAATAACCTGAGGGTAATTAATGACAGAATTTTCATTTTTGGGTGAACTACCCCTTTAAGGGTGGTAGACTCTAACCACCTGGGGCATGGCATCCAGTCCAAGAAGACACTATCACTGTCATTGTTTTATTTATCTTTCTTTTCACAAAGACTACGACAGTGTTTTAAAGGGATAACATTTTTAATTATTTACTAATAACATATTATTTACTAATATCATCAGTCCAAACCTTTTTTCTTCTTCTTCTTTGGAACATAAAAGATATTTTGAAAAACTAAACAGTTTTGGTTCCCATTGAGTTCTATTGTGTTTTTGTCCAGATATAGAAGTCAATGGAAAACAAAACTGTTTGGTTACCAACATTCTTCAAAATATCTTAACATTCTTCAAAATATCTTCTTTTGTGTTTCACATTTAAAAGACATACAAGTTTGGAATTATATGAGGGTGAATTTACAAGCCTATTTGTAAGCCAAATATATGCAAATTCATGCAGCTTACAGCAGTGACTTGCTTCAAGAATCTTCTGGAACAAACTATGATTGCGATAGTAATAATGGTCAGCACATATGAAACCGATTTAAAGCACAATGTCTAAATCGGAAATGAATTTGGTTTCTGCAACAATAAATAGGACTGCTGGCATGGATTTTGTCTTGTTGATTTCCTAGATGATAAATGGTGCAATATTATTATAATAGAAATAATGAGAATACATTACAATAGTAAGAAAAATATGAAACCGTGAAAGATTTTTAAAAGCCTAATTTGTTAATAGTTTCTGATCACTACATTCTAATTTTTCATAAACTTGCTCAGCCAGATGCATTCCTGGCTTAAAGCTTTTTCTTTCTATTGTATTTTTGTCCATATATAGAAGTCAGTGGGAACTGAAACCGTTTGGTTACCAACACTTCAAACTATTTATTCTTTTGTGTTTCACAGATAAAAGACATAAAGGTCATACAAGTTTGGAATAACTAAGGAATAATTGACGAAGGGCCATTTAATTATTAAAAAACAATACATCCAAGGTAGTAATGCGGCCACAACATGAAGTGGAGTGGCTGTAACACCTCGGGTGTGCATTATTATTATTATTATTATTATTATTATTATTATTATTATTATTATTATTATTTAATAATTCAGTGGACCAGTCAATTATACTTCGCTTATACCATCCCTCAAGACATTTTTATCAGATTAAAATGAATAATTAATCAAAAAACATGGAAACTAATAAGGGAACTCAGGCAGACATATGGGAACAAGGAGAAAACTAAACTGGAACAGAACACAGAATACACATGACAGTACCAGAAGCTTGAGCCATTGGGTCCATCCCAAATTGCATACCGGTACTTTATGCACTATTCTATGCAGTTTTGTAGTAAAAACAGTGCAAGTAGTGCGTTCACACTGAAAATTCCAAAAAGAAAAAGTGCTCTTTAAATGCCTAGATGATGCACTTAATTAACCAATCTGTCACATCTTTAATTACATAGTGTAGGGGGAGCTCACAATCCCTAAAGTGCAGGCTCCATTGACATCACTGGTGCAAAATGACAGTGGAAGTGACATAGAAATGGAGATGCGTCATCCATCTATTTATACAGTCTATGTGCATAACAAAATAATTTCATAAATTCATACACTACACCGTTGAGTGCATAAGTACAGAGTGTATAAGTGCATAGTGTATAGTGTGTTATTTGGGACACAACTATTGCAGTTATTAGAGACAGAATCTTACAGTTGCAGTATACAGCACTACTCACAAACTTCTGACAGACCCATTTTATTCTGTTAAAGCCATTACATGTGCAATTCATATTACCATTACCCTGCATATAATTGAACTTAATTTGAATGCATCTTCAAATGAACTTTCCAATTTGAATGTGCTGACTTGAAGTTGTGGACACTTGTTTATTCATGTCTATGTTCGAAAGCTTTTTTTTTAATTTATATAAAAAACTTTTTCATTAAATATACCTAACTGACAGAAAGGGAATGGATTATTGAGAGGTTTCACATAAGTTATACATAAGTTAGTATAAGCTGGTTTATCAATAGTTATTATTAAACTATTACTCTCTCAGTGTCCGTTTGTGATTTAAAATCTGTATCCTTGATCTTTTTGCATGTATTTCATATCCTCTTTAGGGAGTATTTTCTGCTGTTCTTTGTTCTGTTGCATGGTCTTTGTCAATGATGGTACAAGGTTCAACCAATAAAATAGATTATTTGTTGGTGTGATGTTAATGAAATGCAAGACAGTCTAAAAGACATTATGTCCAGTAGAATTAGTCTTTATTGAGGTTCTTATCACAGATGGTGGCAAAAGAGATCAATGCATTTTCACTTAGCAAGTTTTCATAGCATGTAGTCTACATGTAAATGCTACTAATGAATCTCCATTGCTGGATTCCTGTCAAATCACTTGTGACTACTGGATGCGGAGTTGCACCCTGTGGCTGTGTTAAGAACAGAGGATGTTATGGTTTTTGCAGTGTCACCTAACATTCCAAAAAAGAAACAATGTGAGAAATGTGTTAAAGAAACAGGTGAGAAAATTACTTTGGTTGCGCAGATTAATGGAATGAAAAATATTCATGACATACCCAAAACTCCACATCCTGCTCCTTTAACTGAAAAATGAAAGAATTTAGAACAAAGTCAATCTATACAAAGACACAGTAGAGACACCAACTGAACTGAATCCAAAATGATGATAATTCCAAATCATTTCTTTATTTACTTATTTATTTTTGATTATGATAAGGATGATGATATGGCTTACCAAAAGAAGAAACCTTGATTCTGTCTGAGGCATAACAAGTAGCTTGGGGAGGAATAAGAACATGTCTGTAAAATACTGATGAATTTACTTAATTGAACATATTTCACCTAAATATGCTAAAATCTGTAATGTATTTCTTACTCTACGACCAATAAACCAAGTGCAGTTTATTGAAATAAAGAAAGACATACAAAGCTAAAGCACAACAATGATGACTTGAATGTGAACATAAACATGACCTTGACAAAGACTTTGAAACACATGACAACACCAATGACAAAGTAGAACTGAAAATAAGGCAACAAGACAATGAATCAATGAATGAGGGAAAATAAAAGTATGAAACATGAAAACTTGAGCATAAACAAAACCTAGAACAGGAACGTGAATTAATAAGACAATATTTAACAACATATTTATACATTCCAGAGGACTTTCTATTCACAAAGGGTTCCTACCTCCCAGAGGTGGGTAGTAATGCTCTACATTTACTATGTTACATTTTTGTAAGTAACTTTGTGTAAATTATATTTCTATCCATTTACCAAAGACACACACTGCGGTGAGTTGTGTTTAAATTTTCCCTGTTAAGTATATAGTAATATATTCTATATGATAACATTAACTGTACCATGGTACTGTTACAATACTTTACAGCCACTGTTACAACAGAGTGCATTTTAATTTTTTTTTTTTTTAAGAACAGCAAGATTTTGACAAACTATCTCTCATGTGTGGACATAATAGGGAGAAAACATCCCTATAGTAATATATGCTTCATTTGCTACTTGAGTAGTCTTTTCATTGGATACTTATACTTCTACTTGAGTACAGTTTTTGTACTAGTTTATTACTCACCTGTGGCACCATATCCAACAGCAGATGAAAGAGGTTCAATCGAACGACAGACTTAAAAAGAAAGATAAGAAAATTAGCACATAAAAATCTCAAATTACATAATAACATGAAAACAAAGCTTAGAGACACTTACTGAAGGAATTCTCGTCCTTTTTTCCTTGGGTTCCCATGTTGGCTAAACCTTGGAAAGACATGCTTGCAACTTCAGTTTGTCTCGTTAAATCAGACTGGTTTGATTGGTCTGGTCTGACTAAATCAGACCAGTAAAAGGGAGTTAAATACTTAAAAGAAATGAAACCAAAACCAAACTACAGACTGGTTGTGCAAGAATGATGAACCCTCCCCACCTATTTATTTAGGCACTCTAATAATTTAAGGAGTAAATTGTTTATATAATATCTTATATGTCACTTTCACCATTACAAAATTTAGCTTTAATACTAAAATAAATACTAAAATAAAAGTTATATATATATATATATATATATATATATATATATATTTATATATATTTTTTTTTTTCCAGCCAGGAGTCACAGACACAGAATACCAGAAAAATGCATTTATATTAAAATAAATACATCTATACCTTGATGATATGTGTTTTAGGGTTTCATGACACTTTAAAGCAACCAAGTTGCATGAGGCTTGCATGTGATTTACAGCATTCTTAAGTTTGATTGGTTACACTCATACTGTCCTGACTGCAGCTAGACTATCTCTCTATGTAGGGTAGAGACTAAGTAGAGACACTTTCTACTTTTTTCATCACTACACAAAAACTAGATGCTGAAATGAAGTGATTTTTCACATGATATATCTTTAGCATATGTAAAATATCACAAATTGATAAAAGCCATAGGTAGTTTATATTTTTCACAATTAGTTCATAAACATAAGGTGCATTTTTGTCTCAACTGTACCCATATAATGTACAGTTGAAACAGTACCATGGTACAGTCAAGACACTTAATGCTCTTAGTGCTTAGTGCTCTAGTCTGATAAAGTAAAACGGATGTAAGTTTTGAAAATTGGCTGAGAGAATCAAAGTGGTTGGGGCATATGGAAGGCCTGATTTGTCATTCAAATCACTATTTCTGTTTACACCAATAGATGGCAGCAATACTTTTGAAATGCTGTTTTTATACAAGAAAATTGTATTTGTTTATTAGTGTTTTGTTATGGCTATATATATATATATATATATATATTTTTTTTTTTTTCATTTACAAAAATATGCATCCAATTGATAATGTTATTTATTCATTTTATATTTAGAAGAGCAATCATAGGCCACTATAGTGTATCCCCCTACAGCACCTCAACACATTAACTGTTTATCAGAAATGCACAACCAGCATCGTGACACAGTAAAAAGCTGAAGAATGCTGTTTTTAAATTAAGCACTTTATGTCAGACCAGGGTGACAGTTCTGTGTTTCATTGTGTTAAACTAGACTGTTGTTGATACAAGCAATTACCCATAGAGAGGGCCAGAGTGTTGTCAGCTCTGCTGGTGTGAAATGTGGTCTGGCCTGAGGTGAGCCAGTGTATTTCATTTGGACAATGACCATGGCGTTGTGGTTTCAGACAGGCAGCAGTGGTCAGAGGGGGAGGGTGGGATGCCACATCGTGAAAATGTCTTTCACCAATGGCATGCTAGGAACTGTTTGTTGATCTTCATAGTGTTACACAATATGTCTTCCCACTCTCGTGAAGTGAGAGCATAAGAAAAAATAAACAGCAGAGGCTATGATCACAAACAGTGAAAGTCTGCCCTTTTGAATCAATAGATTCAATGGAAAATGAAAGCTACTCAAGTAATTAAAATATCTGAATGTCTAAAATTAACCATAGTAAACAAATGTTATTTTTCTTCTGCAGTTCTGCAAGTTGTTAAATGTTATAACTGATGTGCTTTCTCTTGTAGTGAAGAGATAAATCAAGATGCTTACATGATGTTTATCGCAGTTTCCCTCTAAGAATGGTTGAATTTTACCTGTAAAAACATGTAAATGCCTGCAGACATTTTGCTGTTATAATTATATATAATTATGCCACTGTAGCTAACGGAGCTGCAGCTGTCTAATGAATCACAATGAATTTAGTTATAATACCAGCTCTAAAGCATATCTGAAATAAATGCACTACACCATTCAAAAGTATGGAGTCATTTTTTAAATGTTTTTGAAGCCTCTTATGCTCACCGAGGCTGCATTTATTTGATCATAAATAAAGTAAAAACAGTAATATTGTAAAATATAATTACAATTTAAAACAACAGTTTTCTATTTTAATATCTGTTGAAATGTAATTTATTTCTGTGGTGATAAAGCTGAATTTTCAGTAGTCATACTCCAGTCTTCAGTGCCACATGATCCTTCAGAAATCATTCTAATATGATGATTTGCTGCTCAAGAAACATTTATTATTATTATCAATGTTGAAAATTGTTGTAATGCTTAATATTTAAAAAAAAAAAAAACTCGATACATTCTTTTCATGATTCTTTGATGAATAGAAAGTTCAAAACCATTTATTTGAAATAGAAATCTTTTGTAACATTGAAAAAAAAGCCTGAACTGCCATTTTTGATCAATTTAATGCATCCTTGCTCAATAAAATTCAAGTGTGATTAATTTAAACTTTTGAATATACATTTTATTTTATGCTGTATTTTATTTAAAATCATGACCAATCAGTCAAACAAAAACTACTTGGACAAGAAGTGACTTTTTTTTTTTTTTCTGAACACCTCATATAAATGCACCTCTTATTAAAATGTGTTTGTGCAGAATACTTGACATAAACTCATATGAAATCACTTTTGTTGTTCAGTCGGTTACTGGCATTGTCTTAAAATCTTCAGGGAAATTTATTCAGAACCTTTGAAACCCCGAGAATAGAACATTGGCTCATCATCATGACTAAGTCTTTTGCCTTTGGCCCGTCCCAGTTCCTGTAAACCATCTACATACACAACAGCTTCTTTTTGCAATTCTTTGAAAAGATGGGGTTATCACACAACAAGGGTAATGAAAGACAATGAAGTGTCAGGATCAGTGATTTAGCTAGAGAATAATTTTCCACCTTTAGCACCCAGAGCTCATCTTAAGAGACATCAAACAATGAAAAATGCACCTAAGCATGAACTGTAAGACCTATTACATATTTTTTTACATTCCCTCTTCAAGACGGCTGGATCAGTGAAAACCACAAAATGAGTAATGAAATGAACTATGGGATACTTACAGTAAGCTAGCACAAATGGAAACAATAGCAGACACACTGAACACATGATGATGTGCTTGTGTAGTTAAGTAACACTGAATATCATCTCACGTGCACTTTGACCCACATTATGTGGCTTGTATCACTATTGATCCTGTAATTTGATTGGTCAATTTGATTGGTCACTCATATAAAATGCATTTTTGCATCTAAAAATGCAAAGTACCGTTTTTAGAAAGCTACGTCATACACAAGAAGCTGCAAATGGTGCATTCAAGCCCTCTTGGAAAGTTTGTATTTACAAGTTGGGATATCATAATTATAAAAAGCAAGATTTTTACAAAAAAATAAAAAATAAAAATCAGCAACTCTACTGCTTCAGAATCAATGAAATGCAGTGCAATTTTCATGGCGGATAAAAATATACAAAGTGGCTCAGTTTTGTCTGAATTCAATTCTAAATGAATCTCTTGTTTATTGAACTGTCAGTATTACACTTGCAGCAATTGCGCTATTGGTTTGCATATCAGCATGACTAATTACATTGTCTAATCTTAAGTACGGCAGTTCGATGTTGCTTAAGGAATGATCGTCCTTTATGGAGGCCCAAATGACCACAGTGTTTTCCGACGTGAGAATGTTTCCTGTTCATGAGAGGAATTATTTTTTGCCTTTCTGTGTCTGTTGCCATCTGATGTGAGTATATTTACACGTCGTCTGAGAACTCAAGCAGAAACTTACGCTATTATTTTGATTAGACTGTGTTTGCTGCAGCGCGAGAAGCCAGAGGAAGTGTAGGTGATCTGCGTCTGGTTTACCACTGCATGGCTGCTGCTCTCAGCCCGTCTGGTGGAGGCCGCTTTTTCGCGGCCAGCCAGAAGCGGCCCGGCCAAATGCTGTAATTGAGAGTGTGGAGGTGGCAGGGATCCAACTAGAGGAAACAGTCTATCTCCTCACTGCTTCCCCGCAGTCGTGAGTCCCACACCATCTTATACAAACAGGCCGCCTATGTTTTCCACAGCGGAGCTCGCTGTTGAGGCCTCTGAGGAAGCTGTCTGTATGTTTCTGACACTCAGATGGGCCTTCCCTTCCTCTGTCTGCTTCTTCCTTCTGTTTTGGTTCGGGATGTGCTCATGCGTTACATTCCATTAGAAGGGTCCAATAACAGGACAGAAAAGGCATGAGGCTCATGGAGCTCATTTTATTGAAAAGACAAATTTAGTTAGAATTTACTTCAAGCTTATGTATATAGTGCATTAGAAAGTATTCTTACTTAAAGGAGACCTATTATGCCTCTTTTTACAATATGTAATATACAGTAAGTCTCAGGTGTCCCAAGAATGTGTCTATGAAGTTTCAGCTCAAAATACCCCACAGATCATTTATTATATCATTTTGAAAATGCCTATTTTGAGTGCAAGCAGAAACAGGTCATTCTTGTGCAAGTCTTTTTAAATGCAAATGAGCTGCTGCTTCCCGCTCCTTTTTGCAAAATAAGGCTGTGCCTTTACAGCTCGTACTTCAGATACTCTGCTAAAAAAACATCTGTTTGATTTTCATTATCATGTCTATCATGCTGAAATCATGCGTTTTAAACCATATTAGTTTAAACTTCTGATATACGGTTTTCTGAGCACACACATCTGAAGCACATGCACAGAAAGCGACTGTCACTAGGCATGTGAGTACTAAACTAATTGCTCTTTCATGTCTTATTGCGCTTAAACTGAACACAAATTTATGTTAAAAACACACAAGTTACAAAAACAGTCAGTCATGTCTGTGAATGTAAACTGCTGGAAAAATTTGCATGCTTATATTAGATCTGTGTGGCAGCAGCGTAATATACAGTAAAAAAATTATTAAAAAATAATAATTTCACATTTTCTGGATGCACCGGAGACCTGATTATTGCACTTAAACATGGAAAAAGTCAGATTATAAGTATTCTTATCCGATACTTCAAGAAATGTCCGATACAAGCTCTATTAACACGTTGTTCATTACTTCTGGAAATAATTTTGAATTCCCCATCATTTTGTAAAAATCATTTTAAAAATCATGTATAGTCAAGTCACTTATTTATATAGTGCTTTATACAATAGAGCTTGTTTCAAAGCAGCTTAAGCAAAGCTAGTAACAGAATCAAATCAGAATCAAATCAGGCTGATGAGTCAGTAATGCAAACTGATGATATTCACAGCGTTAAACTACTTGGCATAAGCTAATTGGTTCATGTTTGCAGCGCGCTTTCAGAGTTCCTCTGAAACCCTCCACCTTCCCCAGCTCAATGAATGAATGAATGAATGAATGAGGCATTTATATAGCGCTTTATTGTGTATTGCCGTACACCCAAAGCGCTTTACAATCATGTCGGGGGGTGTCTCCTCAACCACCACCAGTGTGCAGCATCCATCTGGATGATGCGACGGCAGCCACAGGACAACGGTGCCAGTGCGCTCACCACACACCAGCTACAGGTGGAGAGGAGAGAGAGAGATAGAGCCAATTCAATGGATGGGGATTATTGGGTGGCCATGATTGATAAGGGCCAGTGGAGGGAATTTGGCCAGGACACTGGGGTTACACCGCTACTCGCTTTGCAGCAGCAGCAATAATCTACAACAACAGCAATAACCAACAGCAGTGTATTCTGCCAAGACCAAATACAACCCCAAATCAGAAAAAGTTGGGACAGTATGGAAAACGCAAATAAAAAAAGAAAGTAGTGATTTCTAAATTTACTTTGACTTGTATTTCATTGCAGACAATATGAACACAAAATATTTCATGTTTTGTCTGGTCAACTTCATGTCATTTGTAAATATACATCCTTTCCTGTCATTCAGACCTGCAACACATTCCAAAAAAAGTTAGGACAGGAGCAATTTAGGGCTAGTAATGAGGTAAATTGGTTAAATAATGATGTGATTTGAAACAGGTGATGTCAACAGGTGATTGTTATTATGATTTGGTACAAAAGCAGCATCCAAGAAAGGTCTAGTCCTTTAGGAGCAAAGATGGGCCGAGGATCGCCAGTTTGCCAACAAATACGTGAGAAAATTATTGAAATGTTTAAAAACAATGTTCCTCAAAGAAAGATAGGAAGAGATTTGGATATTTCACCTTCAACAGTGCACAACATAATTAAAAGATTCAAGGAATCTGGAGGAATTTCAGTGCGTAAAGGACAAGGGGGCAAGCCTAAGCTGAACAACCGTGATCTCCGATCCCTCAGGCGGCACTGCATCAAGAATCGTCATTCATCTATAAGCGATATCACCACATGGGTTCAGGACTACTTTGGCAAACCTTTGTCAAGTACCACAATACGTAGTTACATCCACAAATGCCAGTTAAAACTGTACTGTGCCAAAAGGAAGCCCTATGTTAACAGTGTCCAGAAGCGCCATCGACTTCTTCTCTGGGCTCGGAGGCATCTGGGATGGACTATCACACAGTGGAAACGTGTACTGTGGTCAGATGAATCAGTATTTCAGGTATTTTTTGGGAGGAATGGACGCCGTGTGCTCCGGACCAAAGAAGAAAAGGATCATCCAGGCTGTTACCAGCAACAAGTCCAAAAGCCAGGGTCTGTCATGGTATGGGGTTGTGTCAGTGCCCTTGGCAAAGGTAACTTGCACTTCTGTGATGGCACCATTAATGCTGAAAAGTACATAGAGATTTTGGAGCACAATATGTTGCCTTCAAGAAGACATCTTTTCCAGGGACGTCCATGCATATTTCAACAAGACAATGCAAAACCACATTCTGCACACATTACAAAGTCCTGGCTGCGGAGGAAGAGGGTACGGGTACTTGACTGGCCTGTCTGCAGTCCCGACCTGTCTCCAATAGAGAATGTGTGGTGCAATTTGAAGCGCAAAATGCGACAACGAAGACCCCGTACTGTTGCCCACCTTAAAACTTGTTTGCAGGAAGAATGGGACAAAATTACACCTGAAACACTTCATCGCTTGGTGTCTTCAATCCCTAAACGTCTTTTAAGTGTTGTGAAAAGGAATGGCAACATTACAAAGTGGTAAATGCTTTACTGTCCCAACTTTTTTTTGGAATGTGTTGCAGGTCTGAATGACAGGAAAGGATTTATATTTACAAATGACATGAAGTTGACCGAACAAAACATGAAATATTTTGTGTTCATATTGTCTGCAATGAAATACAAGTCAAAGTAAATTTAGAAATCACTACTTTTTTTTTTTATTTGCGTTTTCCATACTGTCCCAACTTTTTCTGCTTTGGGGTTGTACATTAACATTGACATATGCATTACCATGCTAAACTCTTCCAAGAGTTGTCATAATAGAACTGTCATCACAATTCTTCACAAAACATAAAAATGATATTAGGATGTAATATAAGGTATTAGCAATGCGATTATTTATATCGCATTAAATACTCATGCTTGAAGTGAAGTGACTGTCACTGTTGGCATGTTCAGTGATGAGGTATTCAAAGCAAGTATCCTGAGACCGCATGTTAAACCATTCAACTGACAAGCATATAACAGTCTCGTCATTTTTTAGGTTTACGGTAAGAAATATGTTAATGAGGTTGTGCAACATTGCATACTCAAAGTCTATGCTTGTCTATTCCCAACATTATCAGACAGAGGAGCTACAAAAGGCAGATGTGTGTAAATTATTCCTGTCTCAATAGCAATTGTGTAATTAGATTGCGCCACAGACTTTTACAAGGAGTTTAAGAAAACTGGAAAACAAGAAAATAATAGTAGAGACTCACCTGTTGTTGACTTTTTTGACCTATAAAAGTTGTCCAAAAGCAACTATTCCTGTTAGCCTGTAAAACAAGCTCTTCTTGTAAACAAAATCAGCAGGGGAAATTGCAATTTACTTCAGTACACAAAGCCATTTTTCAGCCAAAGGTCACTATTGTGATTTTCATTTTCAGTGGACAACGCCAAGAGCACAGGCCAGTGACTCTGGCATACAATCATCTCCTCGAGTTTTGGAGAATGCTGGCTGTAAATGTATGCATCCCAGAATATAGACATAATGCAGTATAGTTACCCTGCCATGCAATTAAGTAATCAACACACAATAAATCATGAGGAAAATTCCAGTGACTGTGAAAGTCACCAAGTACGAATGATATGTATGATTCAGATACTCTCTATATATATATATATGCATATTTTGAGGCTTTTTGGAATAATGTTTCAGTGATTAAAAAATTTGCTTATAAATCCATTGCTTTATGAAAATGATTACATTTCTTTTTGCAAAAACGGTTACTCCATAAAAATTCCACTGTCATCTGCAACGACCATTCATTAAGTGTGGAAACAGGCTGGGTCAGCAACCATTAATGAAGACAGAAATAGTGAGCAATGTTTCACTGTAAAAACACTTATAAGCTGTAAAGTTCCATTGCAAATTAAATGTTTTTGTGGTTGTTTGCTCCAAATCGACATGTTTAGATGAATATTAAATGTTACTACCAATCAAAAAGACCACTATTCTCATTTCTTACAGATGAGATATTTTCCGATGTACCATTAACATCCTTTTGTTTTTTTTGATGACTGTCTACAGTCTATTCAGAGTTGAATGGAAAATAAAGAGAGAAGCTTATGTCATAATTCCACCATATATGTACAGAAATGAGGGAATGGTTTGAAGTGGATGAGTGTCAGTTACGATGCTTCATTAAAGCATAGTTCTCCAAAAAGGAAAATCACCTTTTTAAATTCTCTACTATGCCTTTTTGCCAAAAAATAAAAATAAAATAAATAAATAAATAAATAAATAAAAAGACAGGAAATAAGAGAGACAAGTGGGGGTAATGGGATCGGGAAATGGGATTTAGTCACAAGTGGGATTCATTTTGTACTCTTTAGAGCTTCTAAAAGTTCTAATAAATCCAAACAATAGCAAATTTACTACGTCAGCACAGAGAAAGACTTTAACTGCTGGACATGAACGTAATCACATAGAACAGCATGTTTGACATGCTAGCCCTTATCCATACACCTTATAACACAGCACTTCTCAATTACGGCACACTGAGATGTTGCATTCCTCAAACTGGTGTCAGCTGTTCTAATACCTGGTAAGCGGCATCCAGTTTAACCTGCTTCTGCACCTCAAAAAGGCAGGGATGGTCTGCTTTTCAAGAGTCCTTCTATCGATCTGATCCCCGGCAGAGCCTCCAGACACATAGACCTCATCTGAGCTCCTCTCATTCTCAACTCAGTGCTGGAGCAGACAAAATAAGAGAAGGATGACAAGAGTTAAAAGGATTTCTAAAGAGAAAAACAGGTCTGTTCTGATAGATAGATAGATAGATAGATAGATAAATCATTAAATGACTAAAAAATGCAACAATTTGCATGGTAAAAGTAAGTATAACATGGACTGCATTAAATACATGTTTACCTTCCAACAAAAACACAATGCAGTGAATATTTGGATAGCATGAAACCAGTACAATTCAGTTGTTTATGCTGACCTATTTTGGTTCTGTGTTGGGTTGCCACTTGGTGTCCCCCACACTTTTAGTAAAAGGGGGCCTCTGACTGGTTTTGTCTTTACATGATTTTTTAAAACTTCCTTTAATTATTTCTTTTACACAAATTATGTTGCTTCATCAATGTTCAATTAACAAAAAAATAATAAATTCTGATATCATACCCGAAGTCTTATATTTTGGGACAAACAAATAAATAACTTTCTGTCAAGAATACCATTAGCCCCACTGAACCCCACACAAAATGCCATTAGAACCACCTGCAAACAGCTACTCACATTCCTTATTCGCCATAAAACATTTTCCCTGTCCATTAAAAAGCAGCATGAAGGGTGGGAGGGTGGGGTTGGGGGAGTTTACAGAAGCAAGACCTGAAGGAGAGCGGGGTGTGGCCACGTCTGCGGTGCTCTCATCTCTTCCAGGGGAGTGTCTGTGGTACTGTGGCCTCGGCACACGTGGGACAGAACGACGAAAGAGAGCAGGGAAGATAGTTTTACAGAGTCCAAATCTTCCACCCACCTGGCAGGCCAGTGCTCATAAACAGGACAGTTACAAAAACCTGGTGTCAGACTGTAGCTGTGACAAGACTCAAGTCAGGACACAGGAGGCTGGCTTACAAAAAGGGGCTGAAACACAGACTCAGGCACTACTGTCAAACACACTTACACTGCCAACAGAAACTACATAGACAGGAGACTGGGACACAGCTGAGCTCAGGGAGCAGGGATTTACTACAGGAAGTGAACTGAAGAAGAGAAGTTCCTGGATGGACACCCTCTGCAGTCTCAGTGGCCTGGACCCTCTCTGGGTGAGTCTCAGATAACTGATGGAGAGGTCATATGAAGCTCTAATGAGATAAACTCAATCGCTTCAACAGCCAATTAAAACCATATGAAGGTTGCTTAAAAAAATGACTGCATGCTTGTGAGGTAACACAAAATGTGTCTAGTTCTCCATTTCTGTTATTTATGCCAATTTATTCTGGGAAGTGTTTATGGTTTTTGACAATAACAGCCATTTGGGGTAAGTCATGAATTTCTCACCCAATGATTCATTGAGCAAGACTGAATGTGGGACAGAATGGGAACCTTAAATGTTCAGTTTTAAGGTTATTCTTGCTATTTCAGTCACAGATAAACTGTGTTACATGTGTGAGAACATATAAGATTATTTGTGTGCTTTAACTTCTCAGTGTGTTTACATTCAAACTGGTATCATCAGGAGCACAGTGCATGTAACTGTACTTTAGCCCATATTTTAAACAATGATTACAGATTGGATGACTAGTGTTGGAATTCAGGTTAATAAATAAAACATGATGGTCTCCTCTTATTTTGAGTAGTATAGTAGGTTCATTTAAAATCAGGTGTAATGATATTGGTGTGTGTGTGTGTGAAAGAGCCAAGATAATTTTGTTCCAGGCCCTGTGCAAGGTTCTCCATGGTACAATCTACTCATTAAGCAATATTTATCATTTCACAACGATGGTGGAACAGATGATGCACATTCAATAACTGACCGCATTTCATGGATGATTTCAAAATGCTACAATTGCATCCCAGCTAACAAGAAACATTCTCAGAACGTTCCCAAACTTTGCAACCTAAGCATTCTTGCAATAATGTTAATCTTATTATATATATATATATATATATATATATATATATATATATATATATAAACAAAACAGTTCACTCATATTACTATGAATGGGCCAATATGACGTTATGAGTCCCGCCTTCTACATAAAAGAGCCAATCGCCAATTGGTACAGTCATCGCATCACTGCAGCTGCTGTTCCCATAGAAGCAGACTGTGTCCTGAGACATGATTGGGACTACACATGTGGATTGGATGAACTAACCTGAAATATATGCTTTTTTAAAAAAAGCTATTTATGTATTATAATCAACATGCATTAAACAGAACATGTCAGTTTTTGTTACAGTTTTGAAATATTTAAATGTGATTTTGGAATGCAGTTTTTGAGATTTTGTTATTTTTTCATTCAAATAGTGAACCAACTTTCCTTGAAAGCAACTTTTGTTTAAAAGTCTACAATGCTTCATTAGTTTCAATTGCTTATTTGTGTATTTTACTGCTGTCAGGATGTAACCCAATGAATGTTATCCAGAATGTTTGGATAACCTAGGAAAATGTTTCTAAAAATTACAAAAACATTGAATGTTCCCAGAATTTATTAATATAATATTTTCATAACATTGTGGGAACATAAGAATAACATTCTTAGAATATTAAAACGTTAGCTGGGAAAACACGTGGAATGAGATGAAGAAGTCAAAGTCGTAAGATCAACTGCAAGATAAGCAGCAATCTGGCTGAACTTTTTAAACCTTTATTGAGGACTTTAGCCAGACTGACTTCTTATGGCTAGCATGAAAGATTGTTATTATTTTCTCACTGGCCATTTCCAAAATATGTGACTGGAAATGGCCAGTGAATAACAAGCCATCCTTAGAAATTTCCTCCAAATAAATCCAAGCATCAGCGGTGTCATTTTTAAACTGTTTTTAAACGTTATTCGTGCTGACCGGCAGTCTGAACTCCTACACTTGCAGGAAGGGTACACACACCACTCTGAATCACTTCCTGAGACTGTGGTTGCCATTGGGTTTAGACCAGTGCAAACATAGTCTTAGAGGATGCAGGATGGGTAGATGCTGGTGTCTTTATGGTCCATTGAACTCCTTGTGGAAAACTGTGACTGTGATGTGCTCTGCCACGTGAACAAGAATCTCTTTCCCTTCCTGGGCCCAGACCGCAGTACACCCCCTCATAGATGAGGACATATCCTGACCTAAACAACAACGTAACAAACCGAGTGTCTCATCTTGAACCTGTAGTATGTGTCTAGATTGCACTTGCAGGGTTTTAGATACTGGCCTAAATAAAGGTGAAATGCTAGAATACGCAAACCTATCACTTAAAATGACAATTTTCATCATTCACTCACCATGTCAAATTCATAGTCCTTCTGTGGAACACAAAAGGAAAATTTGTGAAAAATATTTTGTCCAGAATGAATGAATATGAAAAAGCCATGAAAATATCATATAAGTTGTCGACGTGACTTTTACGCTATATTGCATATTCCTAAATTCATAACTTTGTGAGATAAAGACCAAAAAAATCAATAATTATTGAAAATCTTGACAACTCACCTTTTTGCATTTATGACAAAAGTAAAGACTTTTGATTTAGGTTTGAAATGAATCAGTTTAACCAGTTCACAAAACAATTCTGAATGATTTGTTCAAAAATCAGACTGGTCCAGTCCTCAAAATTCCATTCATTTACAGAACGATCTGCTTGCAACAGTGAACAGTTATTGGATAAAAAGATTATACATGAATAACAAGCAAAATGGTCTATTCCTCACACAAAGCTACTGTATGACTACAGAAGACTTTAAATATAGTGCATTAGCTGTAAAAACTACTTTTATGAATCCTTTATAGGTCTTTTTCATCCTGTTTGAAGCGGGGAATCTTCAGTTCCAGTTTGTTGCAATCACATGGAATAAAGCAACCAGCACAAAAAAAAATCAATCAATCAAAAATCTTCTTTTGTGTTTCATGTAAGAAAGAGGTTTGGAATGACATAAGGCAGAGTAAATTAATGATTTTTTTATTATTTTGATTATTTATAGTGATTATTCTTGAGTAAGACAATATACTGAAGAAAATTAAAACCTAACCTCAGGCAATGGCTGTAGTGTTGTATGTACGTGAGCAAACAAGCTTACACAGAGATGTGTTTGGTGCTCATGGTCCTTCTCACGGTGCATATGGGGTTTACATTATGGCTTGCCAAAGGTGCACTTCTTATATACTGCCATACCACAGGACTCCTTCCAACCAGCATGCAGTATTTATCAGAGCTGTGCCATTGCCGAACTAACCACAGCATAAAACACATCCAAACAAGTTCTCATCAGTACAGAGAAAGAAAATAAAAAAACATAACAGCTCTACAGCTGCGTTTCGACATCAGCCTGTTTTCAAACATAGAAAGGTCAGAAATAACTGAAGAGATACAGTGTGAATTACTGATGTTTGAATAGAACGAACTTGTGAAATTCAGCTTGAGAGAGAAGTCTTGGCAATGATGCCAAACTTGGTTTTAGCCAAACTTTGATGTAATCAAAATGCACAGAACAGCATTTCTGTCACAGAGCAAAGTTTTGCTTTATTTTGTGTACACACAAATTCTGATATTCAAACTATTACTCAGCAGAACCAATGTGCACAAGTTGTTACTCAACATCAATATTTGTACACACTATGTGCTTTTAAAATTGATCTGCTGCTGGCGATGCTTCTGAGTGGAAACCATATCTGTCTACAACAGTGAAATATTGAAAGTAGTTAGTTTCTTTACAAGATAAATTGTGAATTTTCTACAATAAGAATGTGGAATTCTAAAAAAAAAAAAAAAAAAAAAAAAAAAAAACACCTTTAATATATAGAATGGCATCCATTTGTGGAGGTAAAACATTATTATTATTTTTTTTTTCTTGTCATGATTTGTAATAGCAACCAAGACAAATCCAGCTATACTCATCATAACTCACTTGGCAAACAAAATGATATTCCAAAGCACAGAAAAACAGTGAAGATTTATTATTACAGGAGATTTACCTTTCACCTTTGTGCTACTTCACACAAATTGTCTGTTGCAAGAGAACTAATATAAATCACAAACACACAGAGCCATTTGGACTGAACAAACACTGGGGAAAGTCAACAGACATCAAGGAATCTGATTTTTTTTTTTTTTTTTTCACTAAATAAAATTGTAAATAAAGTTGTAAAATATAAGTAGTTGTTAATAATTATTCAATCACTCCTGATGTAACAAGTTAATGAGAGGACTAATGGTTTAACTTTGTGTTTTCAGGACTGGAATGTCACATGGTACACAGCACACCCAGACCTGACCCAGTGCTTCCAGCACACAGTACTGGTGTGGTTCCCCTGCTTCTATCTCTGGGTTTGTGCCCCTTTCTACTGCTTGTACCTCAGATTCTATGATAATGGACGCATATCTATATCCAGCCTCTGCTGTGCCAAGATGGTGAGTTATAGTGGTCATATCAAGACTTGGCTGAATTCTAGTTACCCCCTCTATAGCTTAGACTTGAATATAGCTGGAAAAACTCATGCTATGTGCATGGAAAATTGCAAATGGGTGATATCATTAAAGAGCATGTAAAAGGCAGGAAAATGATTCTATTGGAAGAAAAACAGATCATATAGAGTTTGACACAGTGAACATGCAAATCAATTCTAATAGAGCATACAATACTGTTCAAAATTTAAGGAGAGAAAGATTTTTATTTTTGAAAGATATTAAGACTTTTTTTCAGCAAGGACACATTAAATGATCAAAAGATACAGTAAAGACATGTTATAAAGGTTTCCACAAAGACATTAAGCAGTACAACTGTTTTCAACATTGATAATTATAAGAAATGTTTCTTGAGCATCAAATCAGCATATTAGAATGATTTCTGAAAGATAATGTGACACTGAAGACTGATGATTCAGCAATGAAAATTCAGCTTTGCCATCACAGGAATGAATTACATTTTAAAATATATTCAGATAATAACATTGCACAATAATACAGTTTTTACTGTATTTTTAATCAAATAAATGCAGCAAAAACATTACAAAATTATACAACTTCAATCTTTTGAACAGTAGTGTAAGTAAAACCATTTTTGGGGGGCATGACACCTCAGTACTGCAGTTAATGCTTACATGTCTGTGTGTACCTGTTGTAGGGATTGGGTCTCTGTCTGGCCTCCTTTGGTTTGCTGGAGATGGTCTATCTGCTGGTGGAAAAGAGCAGAGACATAGAGCGTCACATGGTCTTTCTCCTGAGCCCTACAATTCGCAGCCTTACCATGGTAAATCACACAATTACTATCTCCTGAATCTCCACAATAAAAATTATTTTTAATTATATTTGTAATTATGTCTAAACAGTATCAGGCTACACTAGACAGTATTTTTTTTCTATTACTGGCAACATGTTGATTCAGAAATACAAGTTATGTTTTGAATTATGTAATTTTTTTCAGTGGAACTCTTTTAGAGGATAGTTAAGATTTATGATCTTTTATGTTTAAGCTTGAATGAACAAATCTCTTTTCTGGCTAGACGTCTGGCAGAAGTTTCCTGAAGGGATCAGGATAAATAAGCCTCTTTTACCTCTGGTCACAGCAGACAGCAGTGTCAACAGTGGTTGTAGTAAATGACTTTTTCTTTTCTTTTCTTTTTTTTTTTTTTTCCCAGATCTGCCCAACAAGATAAGTCAATTTTAAAGTCCTGACTCAGACTAAACATTCACAGTAGTCTTTGCATACTAGTATAGAATCGATACATTTTGGTTGAGAGATTTTTGTATCAACATGTCTAAGCTGCCTAATGGTGTTCTGTCCTGCTCTTTAGTGTGTTTTGGATTTCTCAAATTGACCATGACTAGCATACTGACCGAAATACACTCTGTCTTCAGATACTGGCAGTGTTGGTGATCCACTTGGAAAGGCTGAGGGGCTTTCGTTCCTCCATCTTTCTCTTCCTGTTTTGGATGCTGGCCGTGATCTGCTCGCTGGTGCCTCTCAGAGCTAACATACAAGCCATCATAGACGAGGTTTGTGTATTACCAGTATATCCAACTACTGTATAAATTTAACATTTACACCTAAAATGAGGACAAACAGAAGCAATTAAACCAACAAAAGAGCAACAAAATATAAGTGCTGTGACAAGTCCCGAATAGTCTACTGCAGTACACGTAGTTTTTTTTTTTTTTTTTTTTTTTTTATTATTAAATAAAAAGAATCAAAAGTAGTTAGAAAAGAAATAGAGCTAGTATTAGAGGGTCAAGGTTTTTAATAAATAACAAGAAAACAAGTAGATAGAATAGAAATAGAATAGATTAGAATAGAGAGTGCTTGCGTTAGTCAAGTGTAAGGAAGAGATGTGTCTTTAGCTGTTTCTTGAAATACATAAAAATGTTGTTTGAAAATAAAAATTGAGAGACATTTTGACAAGACCCGAGTTCACCCAGTATACAGCGGGGCCCAAAATCTGAGAGTACATTGAAAATCTTGAATTTTAAATCAAATTCAAAACTGGAAATTTAAACCCCAAAAAGTTTTAGCATTAAATAAAATTAAGATTACACTTAATCTATCTTGAGTGCTGCTGCCAATACAATTTGTAATTATTACAAAATACTAGATTAAATTGGATAAATACAAAATAGAAGCATTTACACTTGCAGTCACAAACTTTTGGACCCATATTTGTAAAGGGTTTCTATTATAACTGCCATTAATGGTGCTTTGAGACTATAAAAGGCATAAGTGAATTTGACTTGTTGCCCTAAAATCTGAATTTCTGGCACTACAAAATGTCTATGCCTCTGTTATTCTCCATTCATGTACGTGTAACACGGGCCCTCGCATGGTTTTCTAATGAATGTTACTCAATCACACTCTCTAAATTTATCTGTGTTGTGTCTGAGAGACTAACACAGCGGTGTGTAAACAGAGTGCTTACAGATGGTGCTGTTCTTGACGTCTGGGCGGCCTGTCGGTTTTCCCTTTCCACTTCCCTCAATGCCCCCTTTGTCTGGAGCAGAGGCTGTGCTGAGACCAGTCACAATCAATGCTGGTGCTTTTCCAGACAGATAGGAGAAGCCGCATACGTCTGCGGATCCCCATACTGTCTCACTCAGTCTGTCTGTCTCTCGCCTGCTGTGATGCTCCCGCTCCATAATTACTTCACTGCATCTTGTCACAGACACAACAATAAATGTCTTGACACTGGAGAGGGAAATATACATGTAACTCACATGCAGATAGAGTTTGCACACATACCAAGCATGGAATGTATAATCTTTAAGGCTATGTGCATATTTTGTTATATATTTATATTATGTGGCTACCAGGACTGATGAGTAGGCCTAGTGAGGACAGTGTGGCAACAAAACAGGCTCAACCCATAGGCAATTCACTATACAATAATTTGCACTGTGTTTAATATTTTATTACATATGTATCACTTAAAAATATGTGGCTGCAATAAGGTTTAAGGCACTGATTTGCACTCTGATTATTACCTAAAGTTGTCATTCAAGCATTTCATACAATCACCCTTTTACAGCACATTTAGTTTACAAACTTTCAGCCATATATTATCAAATGAGTTTCATATTTCATATTTAAGACTTAAATTCAGCAATAGTAACTTACTTTTCAAGCTATCAGTCTAATCCTTCAGGCTCTAAAGTTCTGGGGATCATATTAATCTTGATTCTTTGTTCATTTTAGTCATGACTCTTTCGTGAATCATTCATTGCAATTTGTGAACTGATTCAACTGATTCCCGAATCATTCACTGAAGTTTGGTAACTGATTCAACAGGTTCTTTGAAAATAATCGGTTCAAAAGATTCGAAAAGATCATTTGCTTCAAAAGATCATTTGTTTACATTACTATTGTGTCTCATGGCAGCTACTATTGTGTCTCATGACTTCTTCAGTTCAAAACGACATGTTTTAGTGAAATGTGACCCTGGACCACAAAACAGTCATAACGGTCAAATTTTTGAAATTGAGATTTATACATCATTTGAAAGCTGAATAAATAAGATGTCTGGTTTGTTAGGATAGGACAATATTTGGACGAGATACAACTATTTGATGGTGCAAAAAAATCAAAATACTGAGAAAATCGCCTGTAAATTTGTCCAAATTAAGTTCTTAGCAATGCATATTTCTAATCAAAAATTAAGTTTTGATATAGCCTATTTACGGTAGGAAATTTACAAAATATCTTCATGGAACATGATCTTTACTTAATATCCTAATGATTTTTGGCATAAAAGAAAAATAGATAATTATGGCCAATACAATGAATTGCTACAAATATGACTATTTTATATATAAGTATTGCTACTTATGACTGGTTTTGTGGTCCAGGGTCACAAATGTAGTGGAGTTCAAAGAAAGATAGTACGCTTTGGAATATATTGAAGTAAAAGTGAAAGTTTGAAAACATATAATTGAACTAAAATGTAGGTTACTTAAGTACAGTAAGGAAGTAAAAATACAGAAAGGAAATATAAAAAAAAAAAAAAAATGAAGTCTCATATAGCTCAGTGATGACAGTCCATACGTTTACATAGGAACTGAAGCTTGGTTTGTGGTGGGATCTGTTGTGACCTAAATGAGCCCTCTGCC
This sequence comes from Spinibarbus caldwelli, assembly GCA_039654775.1. NCBI lineage: Eukaryota > Metazoa > Chordata > Actinopteri > Cypriniformes > Cyprinidae > Spinibarbus > Spinibarbus caldwelli. Next base: position 23,903,609 of record CM077219.1, on the reverse strand, counting down.
AATGGGCAGCGGGTCCAACAGCAACAGCAAAACAGCTAGCACTTGGTCCTCTCATACTACACTGTGGGAGGATATGTTCCCTGACCAATTTGAGTTTCTCCAAACCGTTTAAGCGTACAGTGTGGTGGACAAATAATCACAGTATCCAGCATTGTGGTGTCCAGAGTTTGGACTGTGACCATTTGAGTAAATGAAGCTTGTGTTTACATATTCTTAAAGAGGCCTGCGCTGCCACTTTCTCTCGTATCGTGGCCATTTGACACAGTTTCTGTCAGGAGCCCATAGGAATGGATGCCCTCGGTGGCCCCTGTAAAACTTTCAACAGCAGCGCCAGGCCTCTGGCAGACCAGCTGTTTTGAACCTAAAACCCCGACCTCAGCATATTTTCTCTCTAACAAATCTTGAACCTTGAATCGAGCACTATACACAAACAGGTCAAACACAGCATGGTGAAACTTTGTCCCAAACAACAACTGAGAATACTGTAAAACAATAATACAAACAGGAGCATTACTTATAAGTAGAATTATTTTAGAATTCATATTCTATTACTAGAATATATAGAATTAAATATTTATAATTATACAATTATTTATCATTTAATATTATTTTAAATACTTCACATTAGTCAAACAGCTTATATTTGGCTGATTGAAGAGCAGATGCACTGCTTCGTAGATCATCCTCAAGTTTTGGTAGTTCTAGCTGAAGTCCAGTTGTTGCAATTGAATGCTTATTGAATACTATTACCAACAACCATTATACTCTTAGAAGCTGTGAATGAAGAGTTTGGGTCTGTTGGCATAAATATGTGCTTGTGCTCTGTATTTCTTACCATGATTTAGAAGTGTTCATAAAAAGGTTTGTTGTGTCATTAATCCTGGTTTGATGGAACATTTAGGTCATTATAATAAGCTGAGGTCTTTGAAAGGAAGGGAGGGGAACAGCAGGCAACATCCCCAAAAGAACACTCCCCACATCAGCCACCAGTCCCGCCTCCGCACACTGCGGTGAGACAAAGTGGGCGGCTGATCTCGGATCAGTCGTGGTGCTAGGGCAGACGGAAGAGAAAATATGAATATGATCCCACAGGAAACATGCAGCTTATGTGGTTATGACTCCTTGGGAAATCCCTGGCATATGTGTATACACCACTTATGTGCCTAGTTGGTTGTCTGCACAGAAGGGTAGAATCAAAACATGGAGCTATATTTAATAATTGATTTGTCACATAATTCAATTTGTCCCAGAAAAACAAGAATTTATTAGAGCTTAGGTCAGGGTTTTTCAACAAGCGGTGAGCAGGTGCAGTAGTATCTATCAATTATTGTTTGATCAAATTTCATGAAGAAATTAAAACACGCATTAAACAAACATACTAAACCCAAGCTAATTTATGAATATATGTTCATTCGATTGTGAAATATTTAAGATATCAAATCTCAAAGAGTACAATATCAAAGATTGTTGATTTTATTCTGTGGTGTGATGGGCCAAAATTGCAGTTTAAAGAGGAGGGACACATAATTAATTTGCTACTTTTCATGCCAAGTTAATTTTATGTTATATACTAGTTTATCTAACATTGTACCAATACAACATTGGAAAAAAGAAACATTTGTGCTTGCAGTTGCTTTAAAATGAGTGTGCCGTATCATGTCTACATTCTTCTGATAACCAGTCATGTGTGTTACAGGGTTTCTCTGCAGATGCGATGAGATTCGTGCCATTTTTCACATTCTTCTCTCTCCAGTTGGCTCAGCTCATCCTCAGCTGTTTCGCTGATCAGCGCCCAGCGACTCTTAAACCTGTATTTGTAAAGGTTCAGTGTGTCTTCTATGTTATGATTGGATTTTTTTTAAATTAGCAAATATATATTTGAAACACTGTGAAAAAATAATACCTGGACATACTGATTTTTCCACTAGAACCCATGTCCAGTTGAGGATGCTTCTTTCCTTTCAAAAGTACTGTTTTGGTGGTACGGCAGGTAGAGTCATATTTTTGTCTCTCATTTCATTGATGTCTTGTAAACGTCTGCAGAATGAAAACCCACCGAGATTCTGAGAAACACACATATTTGTGCTCCACAGATTGGTGGTAAAGGGCTACCGCTCACCTTTAAAAGCTGAAGACCTCTGGTCTCTACGAGAAGAGGATACATCTGAAAAAATCATTTGTGATCTGGAGAAAGAGTGGGCCAAACAATGGGCCAAAATGCAACAGTAAGACACCTGCTATTTCCTTAACTGCATGTCTTCCATCTTGAGTTGATGATTTCAGTGACTATTGTGCAAAAATATGAGATTCACTCAGTAAAATATGTGACGTCCATAATTTGCCTGTTCATAACTACTGATTTATTTATATTATTAGTTAACAAAGCACAACTTTTTTACTTTGTTGCAACAATGTTTACACATTACTATACCAGAGACTAAAGTTAAATGATAAAAATGTTGTGTTTGGTCCTTCAAACACAGGAAAGAGAGAGCTCTGAATGGAGCACAAACTCTTGGTTATAAACTGAGCGAGCAGACGCAGCTCCTCAGAAAACTCCATAAAGAACAAAGCTCAGGCTTCTGTCTGCTACGGACGCTAGCCAAAAACTTTGGCCCTTACTTTCTGACTGGAACTCTCTGTCTGATCATTCAAGATGTTTTCATGTTCTCCATACCACAAGTGTTAAGGTGAGAGACACAATGCTGTCATGGCATGTACATATAGCTATATAAACTGTATATAGCATGTGGCATACAGTATAAGATACACTACTATTCAGAAGTTTGAAGATTTAATGTTTTTGAAAGAAGTCTCTTATGCTCATCAAGGCTACATTTGATCAACAATGACTAATTTATTCTTGTGATGGCAAAGCTGAATTTTTAGCAGCCGTTACTCTAGTCTTCAGTGTCACATGATTCTTCAGAAATCATTCTAATATGCAGATTTGATGATCAAGAAACTTATTATCTTAACATATTATTATCAGTCTTGAAAGTTGTTGAAACAGCAATTCATTTTTGTTTCAAGACTTATTTCAATAAAAAATTCAAATGAACAGCATTTATTTGAAATGAATTTTCGTAACATTATAAATGTCTTTAATGTCACTTTTGATCTATTTAGCGTATCCTTGCTGAATAAAAGCTGAATAAAAGCAATAATCTTTAATCTTCTATGTAGGTGTAGAAATATACAATTTTATTGTACTACAAAGTTCTAAAGTCATAGGTGTACAGTTACTGATTGTAAAAATAAATTAAACATTTTTTCAGTATTAATTTCTTTGAGTGTAAAAAACAAAAAGAGTGCTCTCAAAAGCATTTATTCAGTTAAGGCTAAAACATATTTTTGCATCTGGGAAATATCTACATATCGAAGCGGCAGTTTTTAATGTTATTTTATAAGAAAACACATGCCAGAGTGCAAATGTAGAGCAAGACCTTTAGCACACATTGTAAAGTGACTGTTGCCCTTTCTCAGTTTTGAGTGTGAACTCCCATCACAGACAGGAATAACAGCACATCCTGCTGTGGTGCAGCCACACTGTTAATTATGTCCCATGCACCACGAGTCCACGACACTTAGGAGAGTCTGTTCACTGCAGCATCATATTCTTTGTGGCTGAGCTATAGTTCAGAAGAAACTGGATTTGGATAATCAAATTAAGCCACTCTGTCTGGCATATAACAAGCCAAGAGCACTGTGGTGGGTTCACTGCTCCAGAACCACAGGAACTGTGGCCTCACTACCATCACAACACCCCTTTACAATGATCCTGCACTCTGAGAAGCTTTGATGCATGGTGATGATAATATTGTTTAAGCTCAGCTGTATCAGGTCCAGGAAGGCTTGATTTATAAAAATCCTAAATTATGTTCAGGTCCCAAAGTTTGCTGTAGTGTAAGTCAGATGAACAAAATAAAGCCAAACTCATACTGTATTTACAAAACTGGTGTGTCATTGTTTGGGTCTCATTAAATCATGACATTATGTGTTTCTTGTTCTTCAGTCTACTGCTTGGCTTTGTGAGGGAAGAAGACGCCCCCTTGTGGAAGGGTTACCTCTTTGCCTTCTTGATGTTCCTGTTGTCTTGTCTGCAGTCCCTGTTCAACCATCAGTACTTGTATACGTGCTTCACAGTAGGCATGAGGGTTAAAACTGCAGTTATGGGCCTAGTGTACAGGAAGGTAGGTCTTTGAACTGTTTGCTAGCAAAAATGCATATAATGGATCTCACATTCATTCTGGTCTCCACAGTCTCTGGTCATCAACAGCGCGGCCCGCAGAACATGTACAGTTGGAGAGATAGTGAACTTGGTTTCGGCTGACACCCAGAAACTCATGGATTTCGTGGTGTACTTCAACGCAGTGTGGGTGGCCCCGATTGAAATCACCTTGTGTCTTTTCTTCCTCTGGCAGGTGAGAACAGATGCTTGTTTATTCTACTTCTACAGTATGTTGGATTGTTATACTGTCAGGAAAAAATGCACAAAAATTTTATTTTTAGAGCAGGGGTCTCCAAACTCAGTCCTGGAGGGCCGGTGTCCTGCAGAGTTTAGCTTCGATCCTTATTAAACACACCTTAACCAGCTAATCAAGGTCTTACTAGGCATACTAGAAATTTCCAGGCAGGTGATTTGAGGCAATTTGGAGCTAAACTCTGCAGGACACCGGCCCTCCAGAACCGAGTTTGGAGACCCCTGCTTTAGTGGTACTGGGACAACTTAGTACCTTCTCAAGTACTTCTATTAGGTACTAACTATGAACGTTTTAGTGTTAAAAAGGTACAAAGATGTTGCTTTAAGGGTGCTGCCCCAGTGACAAGCTGTTGAACCCCAATTTTTGCACATTTTTTCCTGAGAGCACACATCCACATTAAAAATTCATTAATTGAAATGTCTCACCCTTGTACAGCGCCTCGGCCCATCTGCGTTGGCTGGCATCGCCACTGTAATTCTCATCTTCCCTTTGAATGGGTTCATTGCCAAAATGAGAAGCAAGCTCCAGGTATATTCTATACTGTTCCATTCAGTCAAATAGATGATATTTCCATGATGATATTTGTGCTGTGGCAATTGAGGTCATGTTGGTACACAGTATCGTCCCAGGAACTGCCTTTAAATGATTTAAAAAACGAGCATGTGGACAGCCTGCCCTTTGATGCTCTGATGTTATGAACATGGTAGAAACCACAGGATTTTGCTTTGTAGTAAAATTGAAATGTCTTTATTTGCCTCGTCTCAAACATCCAAAGAATTGAAACTTGGTTTCTGTCTAGTCTCGTAAACAAGTTTGCTTGCGTGATTCTCAATTAGCATCTGTTTGCTGCTCTCAGGAGGTCCAGATGAAGTACATGGATGGACGCATTAAGCTTATGAACGAGATCTTGAGCGGAATAAAGATTCTGAAGTTTTATGCCTGGGAGAATGCCTTCAGAGAACGTGTTCTTGGCTATAGGGAAAAAGAGCTGAATGCTTTGAAGAAGTCTCAGATCCTTTACTCCATATCCATCGCCTCCTTCAACTCCTCCACTTTTTTGGTACATTTCATCATCTTAACACATTAATATAATCCTAACAACTGTATAGTTTTATCATGTACTGTACGCCACTTTGCCTTAAGATTGCATTTGCCATGTTTGGGGTGTACGTGCTGATTGATGAGAAGCATGTTCTGGATGCTCAGAAGGTCTTTGGGTCAATGGCTCTCATCAATATTCTCAAAGCTCCACTCAGTCAACTGCCCTTTGCAATGAGCACTACCATGCAGGTAAGCAGCAGTACTGTTATTCAAATATTTGAATGCTTGTGTATTTATATTAGCACAGTTTCAAGGAAACTTTTGACGATAACTTTGTTTCTTCTTGTTTCTAAGGCTGTGGTTTCTCTCAAACGCCTCGGGAAGTTTCTCTGTCAAGACGAGCTGAAACTGGATAGCGTGGAGAGAGTTGCTTACCATCCTGGTGAGTGCATTAGCCTGTCATTGTTTTTCCTCGGACACAGTTTATAAGCCACAGATGACCAACATTGTTACCATACCAAAAACAAAAATAACGAGTTACTAATCTCCCAAAAAGTCCCACATTGAAGAATATTTTTACAGTTATTCTGCAAGACAAGCCCATTTGAATTTAAAAGCTGTAATTCAACTAACACTACAAGGAAATTGTGTGGCTATGAGGTGGGTGTTGGTAGTGGCTGAAATGCGTATGATGACTTCATGCAGTGGTTAAAGGGGATTTTCAGCTTTGGAGCTGTAATTATATTTATATAACTTTTCCACATTTTTGTGTGTTAAAGGCCTATTTTAAAATTTATTTATTAAAAATACAACTTTTTTATATTAAAGGTCAAAGAGAAGTTTTTGTGAAAATGCTTGTCTTTCTCTCTACTTCATCATCTGAATATCATTAATAACAGAGCCAGGTCATTAATATCCCACGGATGGTGTTTAAACAATAAGGGAAATGTATTAACCTAAACAATTATCATCACCCTGTTGCCTCATTAACTCGTGACATGATTTTATGAGCCTCAAATGCAATACACAGTTAAAGAGATGAACACACTTAAAGAGAGTTCACCCAAAAATAAAATTTCTGGGATCATTATCTCACTTTCAAGTCATTTTAAACCTACATGACTTTTTCTTCCAAACTAACCTGTTTAAGAAATTAACTGAATCAGACTAATTTTGGTTCATGATAGAAATTCAGATTCAGTTCATTTCTTCATTTCAGTTTCAATGAAAACTGTTTTAGTCTGTTTCTCTCACAAACCTATTATATGTCTTCACGATCTTTATTAAAATATACTGTAATGTCCAAGAGTTGTATGGACCACTTTTATGATATTTTTGTGGTACCTTTGTGTCCTTTTTGAAGCTAATATTCACTTCAACTACCTACACTCAATAGACCATGAAAAATAATCTTTAAATATTCTGCAGAATAGAGGAAGTCATAAAGGTTTGGAATGCCATGAGTGTGTAAACGATGAAAAGCTCACCTCTTTATTTCTTCCTTTTGTCAGATATTGATGGTGTTGTTATTGACAACGGTACTTTCAGCTGGTCTAAAGATAACACACCATGTCTCAGGAGGTAGGTACCTTTGAAAATATTTATCACTTACTGTAAATTAAAATACCTGCTGAAAGATCTCTGTAGGTCCACTATTCCTAAACCTATAGAGATGATCTGACAATGGTTCATTTCTGCAGGATCAATGTCAAAGTGCAGCGGGGTTCACTGGTGGCTGTGGTAGGTCACGTGGGCAGTGGAAAATCCTCTCTTCTGTCTGCGATGTTGGGAGAAATGGAAAAGAAAAGTGGCCATGTCACAGTATCGGTAAATCATTCAGAAAAATTACCAAAAATATATTTGTCATCATTCACATATTCCACATATAATTTTGCTAACACTTTCTTTCAGGGCTCTGTGGCTTACGTGCCTCAGCAAGCTTGGATCCAGAACGCCACTCTCAAAGACAACATTTTGTTTGGACATAAGAGGAAAGACAGCTGGTACCAGAAGGTAGTGGAGGCCTGTGCTCTCCTACCAGACCTGGAAATCCTACCTGCAAGAGATGCCACAGAGATTGGAGAGAAGGTAAACATAGAATGAGAATGATTACTATGCCATGTCGGAAACAGACATGATAGAGAAAATATGCAAAAATGCAGGGTATTAGCAGGGTCATGACTAAACTCCCGCGACATTTTTACAATGTTCAAAGGGGCTGAATTTGTCAGGAGGTCAGAAACAGAGAGTGAGTCTGGCACGTGCAGTCTACAGGAAGGCTGATATCTACCTGCTAGATGATCCCTTGTCAGCTGTGGATGCACATGTGGGTCAGCACATCTTTGAAAAAGTCATTGGACATAATGGAGTTCTTAAAAATAAGGTAAAATTTTAAATATGAGTAAGAATCTAAGAAAGAATCTTAAAATCTGATAAGTGAAAAGTTAGATTCTAAATTGAAGTAGCAAAAAAGATGCAGAATCACAATTTGAATTTGAATGTAAAGAAGCAGAATTAAAATTGTTTTTGAAAAATGTTTTAAAAGCTTTGAAGTTTTATTGGCAGACAGATCTGACAGATAGAAATTTCCAGCACTTAAATTGAAAGAGAACCTTTCAGGCTTAAAATAAAAACTAACTAGATTGCTTGATGTTGTTCTCCAATGCTTGCTAAACCAGACCCGTATTCTGGTGACCCACGGGCTGAGCTTCCTGCCCCAGGCTGACCTGATCCTGGTGTTGGAGGATGGGGAAATCACGGAGATGGGCTCTTATGCCGAGCTTTTGAATAGGAAGAATGCCTTTGCAGATTTTGTTAAAGCTTTTTCCGTTAGCGAACACAAGGAAAGTGCCACCCACAGAGGTAAGATAAAAGAATGAGTGCCTGATGAGTTACAGTACTACAACAACACTTTTTATGTTAACACAGTTAAAAATGCAGATTCACCTTGTTTTAGGGACCAGGAAATCAGTATCTCGCCTCAGCATGACAGACTTCTCTATTGACCTCTCCCAGGAGCAACTCATCAGGTAAAAGTAACAAAATTTTGGAAATGCAAATACTGTTGAAGAGCACACATTTACTTTTCTTTTGTTTAATAAAGTGGAGACATGGGAAGTGCCAGTATACAAACCATGGAGGCCATATCTGACACAGAACTGGAGCAGGACCAGGAGGAAGTTGGGAGACTCACCCAAGCTGACAAAGCCCATACAGGTCGAGTAAGTAATACAGCCACATCCACAGACGTTTCAAACAATGGGTAGACACATCAAAATATACCTTCACATGTAACTCAATACCAAAGGCCAAAGATTTAGAGTGGCAGGTCGATTTTAAAGTTCAGCTACGGGTCAGCGACAAGCGTTTCAGATGCTCCCGTGTCACCACAGAGATCTAATTTTAAGCCCTGATTACAGGCCTTTGAGCTTCATTGTTCCGAACACCATAATATAGCTTGAACATGCACTATATAATCCAGAGTGTTGTTCCTCACACGTTCTTCTCTATAATGGGTCACACATAGGTTAAACTGGAGATGTATGTGGAGTACTTCAGGACCATTGGCTTGGCCTTCATCATCCCCATCATCTTCCTCTATGCGTTCCAGCAAGCTGCCTCACTGGCCTACAACTACTGGCTAAGCCTGTGGGCAGATGACCCAGTTGTAAACGGAACACAGGTCGACACAGATCTGAAGCTTGGTGTTTTTGGAGCTCTCGGCTTTGCACAAGGTTCAAAATCCCTCATGTTCCCCAACCCTCACTGAGTATCCTTGGACTTTGTATTGTTCTTGATCATTAACTGTTTTATTGTATTGCAGGAATTGCAATTTTTGGCACTACTGTGGCTATTTCACTTGGAGGAATAATTGCATCGCGGCATCTTCATCTGGACCTCCTCAACAATGTACTTCACTCTCCTATGTTGTTCTTTGAGAGCACTCCCAGTGGTAACCTTCTCAATCGGTTCTCTAAAGAGGTAGATGCCATTGACTGCATGATCCCTGATGGGCTGAAGATGATGCTGGGCTATGTGTTCAAACTTCTGGAGATTTGCATTATCGTACTGATGGCGACTCCTTTTGCAGGAGTGATCATACTGCCACTGACTCTACTTTATGCCTTTATCCAGGTATGCAACTAGAGATTGCTCAGAGTGCAAGAGTATCATAACAAAGAGCACCGGTCTGACATCTGTTCTCCTGTGTTTTCAGAGCTTCTACGTGGCAACATCCTGCCAGTTGCGTAGACTAGAGTCGGTGAGTCGATCACCCATCTATACTCATTTCAATGAGACAGTACAAGGAGCCGGTGTGATTCGGGCCTTTGGAGAACAGTCTAGGTTTATCCTACTGGCTAACAGCCAAGTGGACCACAATCAAACGTCCTATTTCCCAAGATTTGTGGCAACCAGGTCAGATTCAGTCTTGGCTTATTCATTCTTTGTTACGAGTAATCCAGTCCAACTCTATACAATATCTTTGATGTTATTCCAACAGGTGGCTGGCAGTAAATCTAGAGTTCCTGGGTAACTTGCTGGTCCTTGCTGCAGCTATTCTCTCTGTTATGGGAAGGGCAACTTTAAGCCCTGGAATTGTGGGACTAGCTGTGTCGCACTCTCTCCAGGTAAGGAACTCATCAAAAATTCTTTGAAAAACTTTGGACAGCCAAACATGTTAGGCAAACCTATTAGGCAACAACTTCTCAAGAAAAATTACATCGCAGGTAACTGGGATCCTGAGCTGGATTGTGCGGGCATGGACAGATGTAGAAAACAACATTGTATCTGTTGAGCGAGTGAAGGAATATGCTGAAACAACAAAAGAGGTAATGTTGGTCTGAAAGCCCAATAAATTTCTATATATAAAGTGACCAAAGTATATTTTTACGTTCATTCTTGAGGTCACTAAGTTAGTCTTGGTTTGTCCCAGGCACCATGGACAATCGAGGACAGTCCACTTCCATCAGACTGGCCCAGATCCGGATCCATTGAATTCCAGGAATATGGACTTCAGTACCGCAGGGGTCTAGACTGGGCCTTAAAAGAAATTTCCCTCAGTGTTAATAAGAGAGAGAAAGTAAATATAACATCTGAACACACTGTCATATTTCTGCTTTATTTTTTTTTTTACATTCTAAATTATTTACTGAATCTTTTCAGGTTGGAATTGTGGGAAGAACAGGGGCCGGAAAATCATCTCTTGCTCTCGGAATCTTCCGGGTCCTCGAGGCGGCGAAAGGAAAGATCTTCATAGATGGGATAAACATTGCAGAGATTGGACTCCATGAACTGAGGTCTCGTATCACCATTATCCCACAGGTACACCTGAAAATGGACAAACAGTTCGAATACCTTGACAAAATTGAAAAAGACCTAAAGATCGAGTGTTTTATTTTCAACCATTTTCCCCTAGGATCCAGTTCTGTTTTCTGGTTCCTTGCGCATGAATCTGGACCCCTTTGATGGCTACACTGATGAAGAGGTCTGGAGAGCTCTGGAACTCGCACATCTCAAGAACTTTGTGTCTGGCCTGCCTGACAAACTCAACCATGAGTGTTCAGAGGGAGGAGAGAATCTCAGGTACAAACCTTTCAACAATATTTATTCATCATTTGATTAACATCTGATATGACTGTTTATGACTGGATATTCTGGGCTTCAGTTTGGGTCAGCGGCAGCTGGTTTGCCTGGCTCGAGCTCTCCTCAGGAAGACCAAGATTCTGGTTTTGGATGAAGCCACTGCAGCTGTAGACCTGGAGACGGACAATCTGATACAGTCCACTATCCGAACTGAGTTTGAGGATTGTACTGTTCTGACCATCGCACACCGTCTCAACACCATCATGGACTACACTAGGTATAACAAAGAGCAGGTGTTTATTTCTAAGAAGAATACGATCATGATTACTGACAATAACTCAACTCTATTCAATTGTTCCCAACAGGGTTATTGTGATGGACAGAGGGCATATCACAGAGATGGACTCTCCATCCAATCTGATCTCTCAGCGTGGTCAGTTCTATCGAATGTGCCGGGAGGCTGGACTAGTGTGAACCTTCACTACCAGAAGAACCACCGATGACAAAAAAAAAATCATCTCTTCACTCAGGAGAGACTATAAAAATGGTGCAGAAATCTCACCAATACACCTGCTCAGACTACCTGAAACTTTTCATCACAGAACGTACTAAAGGGCGTACCATGCCTTCTCAGTCAAAAGAAGCACAAATATCAGGATGAAGAGGTTTTGCCAGTAATATCTGTTCAGGTGTCCACGTTTTCTCCAGTATTACAGAAGCAGTGTGCTTCAGCATTCTCCTGCTGATTCTTTAACTGATGTCTGAGGTGCTGAAAGAACAGACTGATTCTCTCACGTCATCAACAATCTCATCTCAGAATACGAAGACTTGAGTAACGTTATCTTACCGTAGAGGTGTTTAGTAGGTCAATATAAGAAGCCCACAGAAGAGGTACCTTCAGTTACTATTTGAGCATGTAGAGCATGGCGCTAGCAACGCCAAGGTCATGGGTTCGATCCCCAGGGAAAGCAAGAGCTGATACAATGTAGAAACTGTAACTTGAATGCAATGTAAGTCGCTTTGGATAAAAGAGTCTGCTAAATGCATAAATGTAAATGTATAATGCGCACTTCAGATGGTCAGACAGTGTGCGCCACATTCACCACCTCTCACTGCTGTCAAAGTGAAGTTTTGTGGAAATTTGTAGTTCATTGTTGTAGATCCTGGCAAGACACAGCTGTAGAACTAGTCCCAATTGACCCTTCGCAAAGAGCTTGACTGACAGGCGATGTGACCAATTATAACGCCGAATCCACCATTTTGTCCAACAAATGAATCAGACGGTTAAGGCTACATGGTATACAGATGTGGCTACTGGACGTTCACATCAATATAGCATAATTTTTGTCACACTGTACAATTACTGTTTTTGAATTATTGTAAGGGGTCGATTTAGGGTTGGGGTAGGTGTAGGTGTAGCCATTAATAAAACACAATCCAATAGGTAGAAAACTTAATTTATTGTTAGCTTCTGGTTTTAGCCAGTGATGGTAATAACAGCGTTATAAATAAACGGCGTTCCTAACGGTATTTTTTTCAGTAACGAGTAATCAAATGAATTACCGTTTCTCCCGTTACAACGCCGTTACCGTTACTAACAATAAAACGCGGCGTTACTATAATATAATATTACTATCGTTTTATTTTTCAGTTCATCTGAATGGATGCGCAGGGCAGCTGTATTTGACGTACCGTACTCTAGTGTGAAGGCGCACAACTCGCTGTTGCTTTTTTTCCTCACACACCTGCAAAGAGAGCGAGAAAGTCTTACATAACATTTATGGCGTTATTTTAATGCCAAATGTGGAGAGCGCATTTTTGTAGCGCGAAAGTGTCCATAGAGGGTTGATAATATTTACAATAATATATTGAATTTGATAGGTGTCTCTCACATTGTCCCACAGAAACATTAAAATAGTGTAGATTAGTGTACAATGTTTTTTAATAGTAATTTATTCTATTTAGTGTCCATTTCATTCATTTAACATTTAATATTTGGGGCATCCAAGTTATTTGACATATTTGAATTTTTTTTTTTTTTAAGTAACGCAATAGTTACTTTCCCTGGTAATTAGTTACTTTTATAATGATGTAACTCAGTTACTAACTCAGTTACTATTTGTGAGAAGTAACTAGTAACTATAACTAATTACTTTTTTAAAGTAACGTGCCCAACACTGGTTTTAGCTGTATCCCTTCTAACTACAACCAAATCAGACAGGAGAGTAGAATAGAACTTCTGTGAACTTAAACTTGAAAAATGGTGTGTATTGACGTCTTTCTGCGGTTGAAATAAAATACGTTCTGATGTTCATTCATGTTTAATTCGCGCTTTAAGTAAATATCAAAAGACGATATGTTCATGCTTGAACTGAGGCAATACAACGATCTGTCACGACACATTAAAGAGCCACAACACAGTATTTATTGTTTCAAATTCTTAAAAAGAAAAATTACACAATTTGAAAGCTGAGACTTTGTTTCATACCTAAAGTAACCTGCTCTGTCTTGTCTGTCAGCGTGTTGTCAGTTTCCTCTTTGCTCCGCAGTGTATTTTTTACTGCATGAGAACACCATAGCAACAGTAACTAAGGGGGGCGGGTTTTTGCGAAGGGTCAGTTCTACTTGAACCTTTTCAGATTGTTACAAGAATTTAATAATTATTATATCAGCACATTAAACCCTAAATTCCCTTTAAGGTGAAAGATGCATCTATTTTAAGATATTTATGATGTGAAAAAGATCCATTCATGTTAAAAAACCCACCTATCCTTATACAGAATTTGTCTGTGTGTATTAATACTAGTATTTTTCATAATCTAAAACTTTAAAAATGTATTTATGTATTTTGTACTGTATAATAACTATTTTTGTATATTTATAACATTTCCATGCACACTTCATGTGTGACTGTCAAACTTGAAAATGCTCTTTTTATTTTCTGGACAACGTCAGTAAAATAAATGTTGGTAGTAGTAATCAGAAATTGTTTTCTTTCTCACACTGACAAAAGGCTCTTTACAAAAATTTATTCATATTTCCCCTGTACATATCAGCCTGATTTATGAAACTAAGCACACTTAAAACTAGTGCATGTATACAAATATGAAATAATAACTTTATGCTTACATACAAATCATATAAATATGTAACAAATCAGATATATCTTTTTTTATCATTTAAAGTGTGTCTTTGTCAGTTCTTTAAAAAAAACTGATTGGCCTTAAAAAACTCAGAAGGCTTAAATGATCTAGAGTGGAGGTACTGATGAATGAAACAACGTGGCGCACTCAAGCGTACATTCAACGGATATATGGTATACAGCACACAGAGTGAAGCACACAGCACAGCTCAGCAGGTACGGCCATCTATAAGACAACCTGTCCCTAAAGAACTACTACGATTTAGGAATCTGACCTTAAAGTGGTAAATGATAATTCCTGCTTGTTTTTAAAACAATATCACTCACATCAAACAATAAGTGCATTCATAATTTTTGGTGAAATGATCACTGAGAAATAATAGTAAACAAAGATCACAAATCAAATAAGCCAACTAAATACATTACCAATGAAAACAGAAAGTCCTTGTAGACTCTACTGCATGATATTGGTAAGATGATGAGGCTTAAGTCTCCATTAGTGGGAGATACCCAGTAATAAATATGTTATATGATAAAATAATTTTATATAAAGAAAAATATTGTAACAGATTTTCTCAAACTATAAATAAAGATTAAATGAGAGAAAACAATGGAGATGAAACAAGAGTATTCAAATGTGTCTCTTCTTTGATAATATTAACTTTGGCTTGGGATGAAGTACCTCATGCTCATGGAGGGATTTCCCAGCAGCTGTTTGGTAAGTATACAACTGATCACTGCATCAATGGTACACTGTACAGAGAAACTTTGTTCTTTACTCTTTCTACTGAAACAATGTTGCAAATATATTTGTTTTCATTACTAACAATCAGCCACTAGCAGCAAAGTGGTAAACTGAGAAGTCTTCCAAATGAAAACTGACAACAAAAACATCCATGAATAAATCAAACCTAGTTTCAAACTTCCCAAATGTTGGCATCAAACAACCTTTAAAGCAGCATTTGCAGTGAAAGCTTTAAAACGTGATTGAAAACGGAGGGCTACAGTAGCTGAGGATGGAGTGGTGTCATGTTCACACTGTGTGTGTGAGCTCCAGGCCCACAGAAGAGGTACCTTCAGAGTCCATGTCTCGCAAGGTCTGCTCTCCATGGGCTCTAGCCAGTGACATGTCCTGGATGAACAGAGGGCTCTTCAGCCCCTCTACTTTTCAGACCAAACCTGAGTCTTTGGCCATTTTGTAGAAAATTCCCTTCTTGGCAATTAAACTGGACGGAGAATCAAATTCTGCCATCTGGCCTTTATTGAGAACCAGCACCCTTTTAAGAAAAAATTGAGGAAACATTTTTTTAAATATTTTTTATATTATATGATTTTTTTCATTATTCAAAAAACAAAGAAGTAGAGTACCTAGTGTAATCCATGATGGTGTTGAGGCGGTGTGCAATGGTCAGAACAGTACAATCCTCAAACTGAGTTCGGATAGTGGACTGTATCAGATTGTCCGTCTCCAGGTCTACAGCTGCAGTGGCTTCATCCAAAACCAGAATCTTGGTCTTCCTGAGGAGAGCTCGAGCCAGGCAAACCAGCTGCCGCTGACCCAAACTGAAGCCCAGAATATCCAGTCAGAAACAGTCATATCAGATGTTAATCAAATGATGAATAAATATTGTTGAAAGGAGGTTTGTACCTGAGATTCTCTCCTCCCTCTGAACACTCATGGTTGAGTTTGTCAGGCAGGCCAGACACAAAGTTCTTGAGATGTGCGAGTTCCAGAGCTCTCCAGACCTCTTCATCAGTGTAGCCATCAAAGGGGTCCAGATTCATACGCAAGGAACCAGAAAACAGCACTGGATCCTGAGACAGAGGAAAACGTGTTTAGAAGAAAAACAAAAAACTAAAACAGTCCAATTTTGTGACTTAAATGAATGTTTAGGTGCATTTAAGTGTGATACCTGAGGAATGATTGTGATTCTGGATCGTAGCTCATGCAGGCCCAGGTCGGCAATGTTCACTCCATCTATATGGATCTCTCCCTGAGCTGCCTCGATGATGCGGAAGAGCCCCAATGTCAGAGAGGACTTTCCTGCTCCTGTCCTACCCACAATTCCCACCTAAGAAAAACACACAAATACATACATGATTAACTTATGCATGCTTATAAGGAAATTTTAGGTGAAAAGATTTCTAAATGAACATTGTTTATTGATGAAGTCAAAGCTTGAACAGATTCTCAATATAGTAATGGCACCTCCACACACCTTTTCTCCTCCCTCAATGTTGACTGAGATATCAGAAATAGCCAGCTCTAAGTCCTCTCTGTATCTCAAGCCAAAGTTGCGGATTTCAATATGACCAGCAGTTGGCCAGCCAGCAGGCAGAGTTGAGTGCTCCAACCTCCATTCAGCCTGTGACATTAATGCAGAATAGACCAATCACATCTCAACAATGCATTTTTAACAATGAAATCAGAAGTTCATGAAGTTAACTTGAAATATTTCTGGGAAATTGACATGTCCTGCAGTGTGACATGCTATAGTTCATCTAATACTTTTTAATCAGCTAATTTTGCTAATTACAGTACCGTTTAAAAATTTAGGGTGGGTAGGATTTTTAATATTTTTAAAAATGGCCTCATGCTCAACCATGCTGCATATATTTGATCACAAATATAGTGAAAACAGCTATTTTGTGAAATATTTTTACTATTTAAAATAAGTTTTCTATTTGAATATATTTTAAAGTGTAATTTATTCTTGTCATGCAAAGCTGAATATTACTTCAGTCTTCAGTGTCACATGATCTTTCAAAAATCATTCTAATATGCTGATTTGCTGCTCAAGAAACTTTTATTATTAATGTTGAAAATATAATTTTTTTTTGTGTAAACCGATACTGACTTTACGATCACATTTGATCAATTTAATTCACCCTTGCTGAATAAAATTATTAACTTCTTTTAAAGAAATCATACTTACGACAACTTTTTAATGATAGTGTACAGTATGTAATGAATGTAATATTTTTAAAGTCCAAGTAATATAATTTTAAAAATTATTTTTAAAAAATTCATTTGTCACACCACAGGTCCATTTAAAATGAACAAGTTAAGAAAAAAGTTCACTACAAATAGAAAAAAAAACAAAAAAACAACGCCCGACAAGTGGAAAAAAGACCAGGTACAAGATCTCTGACTTTCTTTTTATACGTTAATACAAACTGTAACATAAAATCCTGATGTTGGGAAAGAAAAAGTCCATGGAGACATCAAAAATAAATTACCCAAATTCTTTCCTGAAACTAGTGCCACATTTTGTGGACATATACTATCCCCCACCCCCCTCTGTGCACTAACTATCCTCATCTCTCTAGTACAGTGTGAGGTAAGGGAGGAAACAGGGCTAATCACAGATTGGACTCTACACAAGTACAGAATGAACACACACAATCTGCCTGCTGGTGCACTGACCTCTTTCTCAGTGTCTCCATATTCCTTCACCTTCTCCACTGCCACTATGTTAGTCTCCAGCTCAGAGGACATCCGTACCAGCCAGTTCAGAGATGCTGTGACCTGTGAGAAATACAGAACTAGTAAGGATTTGGGTGGATATCTGGTCTGTATCTCAACATTTCAGATGTCAGACTGACCTGCAGTGCATAAGAGATGGACAGCCCCATGATACCTGGACTCAGACTGTCCCTTGCCATCACTGCAAAAAGCGCTGCAAATGTCACAATACAGTTGCCCACAAACTCTAACCTCACTGCCAGCCATCTGCAAAACACAGATGCACAAAGACAAACAAATCATCAACTTTCCAAAAAACAAAACACTAATACATCTAACTTAAAGACAGCTAAAAAAAAAAACCTAGTGAGGTTTTGTGAATTCTCACCGGTTAGCTACAATGCTGGGGTAATAAGCTTTTTGGTTGTGGTCCACTCTGCTGTCACTCTCTCTGATGAAGCGCAGCTGCTCTCCAAATGCTCTGATCACACTGGTGCCCAACAGCGTCTCATTGAAGTGTGTGTAAACAGGAGAGCGGCTCACAGACTCCAGTCGTTTCATTTGCCGAGAAGACGCCACATAGAAACGCTAACAGAGGCAAAAAGACAAATGTAGCAACCAGCAAATGATTACATTTATATTAAAGTTATAGATCTCGAATCTTTTCTATTTAAATGTATTTTAGCCTAGAGAGTTGCTAGACTTGCAGCTGCATGGTAAAATAACTGACTGACCTGTACAAAGAAGTAGAGCAGGCCCAGTGGCGGGATGATGATGGTCACCAGCGGCGTGGCGATGAGTATGACAGCACATGATCCCAGCACATTAAACATGGAGCCCATGAACATTTTTATGATGCTAGGGATGACTGAGTCAATGGTGTCTGTCTCTTTGGCAAAACGGTTGACCAGGTTGCCGCTGGGCGTGCGTTCGAAGAAAGACATGGGTGATCTCAGGACGTTGTAGAGCATCGTCTGGTGCAGATAGCGGGAGGCTAAGATCCCACCAACAGACACGGCCACAGAATAGCAGAACACTGCAATGCCTGTCAGAGAGAAAAAGAAAAAGAAAAAAAGGTTTAAAAAGCAAAATCAAAATGATTTCTTGACAAATAAGCTAATAATAATAATAATAATAATAATAATAATAATAGATACATTTAAAAAACTAAATGTAGGTATATTAATGAAAAAAAAAATGCTGAGTTGCATAAAAATGCCTTGTATTACAATTATTTTAAGGGGCTGCAATTTAACTTTTTATTTTAATTAAAAATATTTCAATTAATATAGAATTTTCAAAAAAAAAAAAAAACAAAACACATTTCGAAGTGACATTTGGAAGGTGAGTATTTATTGTTTTGATGACATTAAAGAAAAAGCTGGCTCACCAAAAGCTCCATAAAGTGAAAAATTCTATATTTTTCCTAACAAAACAGTAACCATATAGCTCAAAACTTCACCGTTGGTGAGAACTTTTTTTCTATTTATATACAAGTTGTCATATTAAAAACAGTTTTCAGGAATTTCAAATGTGAATATATTCAATCACACACAACAATCTGAACGAATCTTAAATCACCTTGTGAGATTCCAAGGGATCCATACACCCCTAAACGCATCTCTCTGTTGGGCTGTGTGTTGTTGACAACAGGGTCATCTGTCCAGAGACTGAGCCAGTAGTTTGAGCCCAGAGAGGACAGATGATGACAGAAGAACAGAAAGATACTGAAGATGGATAAGGGCAAACCGATAGCCTTCATGTATTCCCAAAACACAGACAGCTTCACCTGGACAACAAACAATATTCACTAAATCTCAAAATCAAATGGAAATAGGAACCACGCTCTCATGGTCTATGTCATCCTGACATAGAGACAGCTGACTCATACCCTGCCAGTGTTGGCCTTATCAGCCTCAGTTAGTCGGGCAGCATCTGCACTTTTGGTCTTCTTTGCGGCTGCAACATCATTAGGTTCAGTTTTCTGTGGGGTTTTACCTGTGCCTGCTGCATTAAGAGAGTTCTGACTCTGCCTACAGGACACAGAGATACAGTAGGCTAGTAAATAATGTCAAAATGTTCTTAGTACATAACTTAGTAAATGACTATTACATATAAGACAGGGTCCTTATCAACCATAACACAAGTCATTTTTAGTATCTAGCACAAACGAGTGAGTGCGCAAGATCTAATGCAGTAGGTTTACATGTTTTTCTCTTTTTTTATCTGTCAAACTGATGGACAACATTTGGAATTCATGAGAGAATAGCAATGATTGATTCAACAACTCATGATTTGGTCACCATGTTTCTCAAGCTCACAAAGACTATCAGTTATTAACCAATTCAATTTCCACCCGTTTCTCACACAAATCTATCATATGACTTCAGAAGACATATACAGAAAGCAATCCACAAATTAGGAAAGGCAACATGTCTCACCACTAGTTGCAACAGGTCATGTTAGGAGTCTGTCCTGTGTTCATCTATAACTGTTTGGTTTGGTTCAGCTACCAAAACAGACATCAGAAGACTACAACGGACAGTCAGGACTGCTGAGAGGATTATCGGTGCCCCTCTATCCAACCTCCAAGATCTTTATATCTCCAGAGTGAGGAAAAGGGCTAAGAAAGTCACTCTGGACCCCTTGGACCCTGCTCACTCTCTCTTTGAACTGTTGCCCTCAGGCCGGCGCTACAGATCACTGAGCACCAAAACAGCCAGACACAAGAACAGTTTTTCCCCCCAGGCCATATCACACCTGGACAACACATAACACACCCCAGTACTGTACATCTGTAAATAACTCATCGAACCTTCATACATAGGACACATGCACATTCACAGTTCTGTCTATGGACATTTTTTCTTTTCTATATATTTTTATTACTATTGCTATTTATAATTTATTGTCTATTCTCTTCATTATTAATGTTTTTATTACCTAATTATATGTTGTCTGCACTACTATGTTTGTACTTTCTGTACTGGAAGCTCCTAACACCAAGACAAATTCCTTGTGTATGTAAACACTTGGCAATAAAGCTCTTTCTGATTCTGATTTTGTTTCTGATGTTGCAACAGGTCTATACACTGTTTATTCATAACAAATAAATGAATCAGAAAAGGTATTAGGTATCTCTTACCCCAACACTGCAGCAGGGCCCCCATTCTCAAGTCCCTTACGTGGGACTGCTTCTGTGAATGAGAAAATATACACTAAATCAGACAGAATTACACACACGTTCCTGCATGCTTTTCCATGTCCATACTTATACCAATGACTCCTTAAACTGTTCTAAGTTACAGAAGACAAGCTTTCTGATTATTATCTAGAAATCACTTCATTCGAAAGCACCTATGCAACACAATCGTTTTGTAATCAAGCAGCGACTTAAACACCAGACCGCACTTGAGTACAAATATGTCTATATTTAATGTGGTAATAAAAGGCAATCATAGTTTGCTTCTAAGCAACCACACCTCTCAGGCCAGCTGAAATGGAAGACAGTCTATCAAAACTGTTGACACTGAATCAATGCTTTAGGCTCAGAGGTGTGGGTTAAGGTTAGAAGAATCACCAGCAGGCTGCCCAGCACCTCAGATACACGAGGAACTGACACAGTGACAAGACTGGTGAAGGTCAAAGGTTGAAGCCATTCACAGTGCTCCATTCTAACAAAAATGATTAATGTTAATGTCCTGCACAGACTAAAAAGACCTTTCCCTGGATATCTTAAGTGAAGTTATCTTACTTATAAATATCATGTTTAAATATCATTTCTATTTCAAATAAAACGTTCTTTTGAACTTTCTATTTAAAGAACACTTAAAAAAAAAAAAAAAAAAAATCACTTGAGCACCAAATCAGCATATTAGAATGATTACTGAAAGATCACGTGAATTCAGCTTTGCCATCCCAGAAATAAATTACATTTTAAAATATACAAAAATAGAAAAGTTATTTTAAATTGTAATAATTTTTCCACAATATTAGAGTTTTTTATTTTGGTAACACTTTACTTGAAACCTTTATGTATAATGCATTATAAAGGGTTATTAAAGGGTATAATGCATTATAATTATTCATAATGTGTGTTGTAATACATTATATCTTGACTTGTCATAAATAATTATAACCGAATTTAAAATGCATAATGTAACAATGAATTGATAAGTGTTATAATGTATTAACTGTGGTTACAATTATTTATGAGATTGTACCATGCATTATAAGGTCCATTACAAGGCATAATTAATGCATTAAAACTAATGGATTATACATAAAGGCGTTCAGTAAAGTGTTACCTTTATTTATTTATTGATTGACAAAATTTAGGCTTAATATTAAGAAATGTACATTGTGGACAAGTGATACTCCAAACAAAGCTTTTTTATAATTTAATGTAAGTCTCAAGTGATATGTCAGTAAATATGTTAATAGATTTGAAGTATACCTAGTACGAAATAAATGTATTTTAAATATATTACTTTTTTACTAGGGTATTACTGTGAAAAGGGGTTCCATTTACTCCATCAAAATGAAGCACAGTGCAAGGATGTGTAATAGGTAAATCTAAGGGCTGTGATCTATAGTCCAATAGCAGTGAAGTGGGAAAGTACTAAAATAAAAATAAAAAAAACTCAGTGTGCACCTCGATTATTTCAGGCCTCAGACCAGGATAATAAGCCCTATTCTAACATGCAGTACAGGCAGGTCTATTCAATTTATATGGCCCAGGGACCAATTACA